>JAQLOL010000005.1:1731307-1741808 GCA_029783665.1 Naso thynnoides | reverse complement strand
CCCCCCCCCCCCCCCCCCCGATATAAACTTATCGATTATTTATTAACTAATCAATCATTTATGATTTAACGACTATTCGAATATTCGATAATCGTTGCCCATCCCTAACAATGAGTGATGGTTCCCCAGGAGAGGGTGATGGTGGTCATTTGTTCCCTGAGTCATGTAATATTAAAACACAGTAGAACATAAAGACAAATGTATAAGCACAATCCTTGTTACTGCATCCCTCTTGAAATGGGGTATAATGCTGTGACTACAGGTAGGTTTCACCATGTATTGCCTTGCCAGTTATTGTTAGTGTTGCATGGCCATAGCTTTGCTTTTGCGCTGTAATATAGCCATATATCAGTATTAAAGCCCTACAGATCAGATTTGAAGCCTGGGCGAACATCAAAGTGTGCTTATTTACTATATTACGTGTGATCTTAGCTGTCATTTCTGTGTCTTCACGCTTCGGTTGCCTGTCAGCTACAAAGAAAACCTTGGTCTGGGGTAGTTTGTCCTGGGGTGTGTATTTCTCAATGTATAAGAACCTCTGTGCTAATAAAGGAGGACCAACTTTCATGTGCAGCTCACATCACACACACAAGCACACATTGTCAAACTTTCTCACCCTGAAAAAAATACCAAGGTGCTGCAGTTTGGGCAGAGTGCTCATGAAACCTTCCTTACAAGTTTTAAGTTCAACAGGAGAAACAAAAGACAGCGGTTGCGTGCAAGTTTTTAGTTAAATTCTAAATTCCAAGGCAAATGTTACATGAAGTATGTTATCAGTACTTTCCGTGCCATCCCTCAGGCCTTGTTCAGATGACGGACAAATCCGATTTTCTTTCATAAATCGGTTATTTAAGACCGAGTGTCCACACTGTCATTTGCTGGTGAACTGATTGGATTTGTTGCATTCAGACATCACCACCAGGGTCTCCCACACTTTTGTTAATTTGTGGCGGGCCACCACAATGTATTATACTGTCAACCACATAGTGATTTTCTTTGTGGAGCTGCACATTCTGTTCATCACTCAAAACAGCGCACCAGCTAACAGCATGATGTTACAGTACACACACAGACTCAATGTGTGGCTATGTAGCTTTTGGTCCGTCCGTAAAACCAGTGAAGACGAGGAGCTTCTGAGGAGTTGTTGTCTCAGAGGGAGAATGTAAACAGGTCTTTGAGAGTAAAGTAACGTTGGCTGCTAAATTGAATAAAGTTAGAATAAAAGAGAAAGTGAATGCGTGTGTGTGTGTGTGTGTGTGTGCCTACAGTAATTTGGTAGCAGCAGCTTAACACAGGCAAAGCTCTTAAACCAACTGCATTCTTAAAAGTCAAAGAATTAACATCTTAATCATAACACTGCCAAAAGCATGAGTTAATCCAGCTAACGGCTACGCTCTGACTGAGCTCTTTTTGGTCACTTACCAGCTGTTGTCAGTAGGCTTTGGTTGGTATCCTGTTTCACCAGTCCGGTCCAATGTACTGGCTTAAACTGGTATAATTTTTACAGATCAGCTAAACCGGCATTTGTCATTATGTGAGATCCTGGCAAACTGAAAACATACATCAGCAGCAACATGTACCGACTCCCAATGACCCGACAGTGTGCATAAATCTCACTCGTATTGCAAATACAAGCTGCAAAAAAACATGATTAGCATATTATGATGTTTGTCTAGGAAATAAACAAAAATGAATGATATCCAGACCGTGTGCACTATTCAGTTTAGACCTCAAGCTGCACAGCGCAGTGTAACATTATCAAGACACACAGCCTGAAGCCGAGTTATTAGAGTCAGGAGGAAGGGGGCTTTCTATCATGAACTTTGGCTCATATAATCATATTTTCTGCACTGTATTAGCTGTGGAAGTTTGTAAAATGTTGGAAAACTTAATGACATAATGTCTTTGTTCATGACATAATTCCATTGTGTAAGATAACGTTATCAAGTTTGTTGTAAAACTCCATAGTATTCACATTCAGCAGCAGTTGTTTGAGTCTCAATGTCTGGATGTCACTGATGTCCAAACAATCTCAATGGTGATTGGCTGCCGTGACACATCTTGTGTCACTCAGTTCAGCCGGCTGGGACGTGCGACACGTAGTGGTGAAAGTCCAGCATATCAGTCCGGTCTGATATTTGGCTTAATATTAAACCAGTTTAGATATTTTTACACCGGCCCAACCCTGGTTGTCAGTACTGATGGCGCATGTTAGTGGGTAAACATAAAGATTAATTTTACACTCTGATGCTTAATGTTTGCATCCTCATCCAGATAAGTATTGGAAAGTATTTTGTGTTTCATACAGATCTGACACTAGCTTAGTTAAACCCATCCTGATCATGTGAGCTTACATTTCTGTTGTGATCTGTGAACTTTACTTGTTTTTTGACAGTTTTAGTTGATGTATTTATTATTAATTTTTCTTGTTGTTTTTATGTGAAAAACTGTCATCATCCGGTCTGGCAACTAGCATTATGTTAAAGTAAAGACAGTGAGACTCAAACCCAAAAAAGTGCTGATAGAGTAAATATAAAGCCGATTTCTTTATCATTTTACATGCCCCTTGGATACAATCTGATAAATCTGATTTGAGCTGGCAGTATGAACAAGGCCTTAGAGACTCACAATAGTGTGGTGTAGCAGGGATCAGCAGTTAACAAATGAGACATGCTGGCAAACACGCAGGGCAGCATTAACCAAGTCTGAGGTAAAGAAAATAACTCTATGCTCAGTCTGTTTCACCCCAAAAATGGCTTCCCTGGGAGCTAACAGTGCAGCAGGGAGGCTGCTCTTCACTGCTGGAGACACAGCCTTACTAAAACTGTGGAGCGCTCTGCCTCCCCTGTGCTATTCTCAAGCAGGCAGGAAACTGTAAGGTGTCTGAAATGAATTAATTAAATAATGCTGTTAACGAGGGCTGCAGTAATCGAATATTTTATATTTTTCATCTGATGTCTGAGACCTGCCTTTGATGTCTGAGGATGTCCTAATATGAACAAGTTAACTAAGATGGGCTGATTGCAGGCCTGTCAACCGTAAAGTTCTGAATGATTATGTGAATTTGTTGAAGATTACTTTCAGTTAGATAAAATTTTTTGAATGTGTTGCAGAGAAAGAGGTACCGTGACGTGTTTAGCTTTCCCAGTACTTGTTGCAGTTTGGCAATAATGGGCTAAGCAAGGTAAGTTCGTATAGTGAATTACACACTTCACATGCAGCAGGCTTTCAAGAAGGAAAAAAAAAAAGATGAGTAATGGGAGGCCTGTTTAACAGTAAAGCTTTATGTCCAGCAACGCCCTTGCTGGCAGTAATTTAGATAACTTAGAGATACATATTACTTAGTCAGGTAGCCGCCACGTTGATTTATGTTTTTAATTAGTTATTACATTTAACCATAATTAACATGCATTCTTTATTAACCTTTAATGTCACTAAGCAGTCATATTGATTTATCTTAAATGCTATTGCTCACATTAACAGGACTCTAACGTGTTGGGTCTGCTTTGTGGACTGGATGTTTTCTGTTGAGGTGCTGCGCCATTTACAAAGTACTGTTGCGGTAACATTAAGTTAATTCCGTTTTACAGTAGCCGTACTGTACTGTTTTTTTTTCCTGTTTCAACTTAAAATGATCCCACACTTTGAAAACTTTCTGTTGTTTTTTCTCTGGGCTGTCTTTGCTTTTTGCCTCCTGCTATTTTCCTCTCTCTATGCTATTTTCCTCGCGCCTGATCTCAACTTCAAATCACAGCGAATCAACAGTGAAAGCACATTGAGAAATAATTATCCATGCCAAATACAGAGTGCCCAGCTGTTTCGTTTAGCTGACTGTGGCGGTATACTGGACCTCAGCAATGCTATGATGGACTATACAGGGCATATAGTCCTAGATTAAACGATCCAATGTAGGCAATTAATTTGCCTTGAGGCATTTTAGTAATCCAGTTACTTGATTTATTCGAGGAATCGTTTCAGCCCTACTGTTAACTTAAAAAAAAAGATTAGCACATAACTTTAAAAAATGTGTCAAAATGTAACATGTTTGGTGAATCAAGCTGCATATGTAGGCCTATAAACAATCATCTCATCAAAGCCCTTTAAACTGTAATCAAACCGTAAGGTGCCACAGAGGTGTCGTCCCCCCACCTCCTAAGCATACACACAATTTTATAGCATGTTAAAGCTGGTTGGTGTGATTTGCACAATTGTGAGTACAGTCCTTTATACCTACACTTCACTGTAGTTCATATGGGTTGGCTATGAAAATATGTGTTTCCCGCTGGCCTGGTGAATTATAAAATGCATGGACCTCTTTTGTCGTTTTACCTGCCAGCTAGAGTTTTAGAAGAGCAAAATCCTCCAAGTGATGTTCTGGTTGCTTGCTCAGGTGGCTGGCATTAATATTATTTCCAGCTGCAACAAGAGGGACTTGGCATTGATTATTTTTGTTCCCATTCTTGTATTATTACTGTATTTTTCAAAAAGGTGTTGATTTCCAGTCATTTAAACTGCGAGACCAGGTGCCCCTAAATTGTAACATGATAGTCACAACACTTGAATTCTCTTCAGTGACTCTCTTCTGATGCAGTCTTATACCCATTTAAACTCTTGTTCAGAATAGAAGAAACAACATGCAGGATTAGATATCAAAAGAAATTCATCTTTTGGGTTTATTCTCATAGTAATTTCACTGAGACTCAACCTAATTAGTCTGTTGTCAGGAGTGTTCATCCACATTTGTATTAGAGTGATCAGCCTGAAGAATGAGGAGTGGACTTCCATCAAGCATAATCTCCTCATTAGCACTGCAGCTTTTTAATCAGATCTGCTCTTTGTGTCTCATTTCCGGTCTTTCTTTCACGTGTTTCCATCTTTTTCATGTGATCATAATATTGTTCTCTCTGTAGAGCACAGCTGCAAACTCAGATTGGATCAGAAGATAGCGCACACGTCTTTGTGTCTGGTTTGTGAATCAGGGCTTTTCCCTTTCATTACATTTCATAGGTTGTGCTACAGGTCAGGTTGTCACTGGTTTTGTGTTTACTGTTGAAGTATACACTCACTGGTTTCAATGATTAGCCGCGATTAAGTGTACGGGGGGACAAGCTTGTGACATCACCTGTGCCTCTAGCTCCCTGCTCAGGGACTGCAAATGCAAAGTAGCTACTTGCTAACTCTGGTGCAGTTGTTTTAATGTGCGCTGTCCCTATAAAAATAAACACTAAAATGAAAATGAAATGAAAAACATATTACATGCTAACACAGGCCAGCTTGCCAGAACGAGGCTCTTAACCTAATTCGAGGACAGAGTGGTTGTGGAGAAAATTGAGTGTTTCTCACCTCATGTGGCTCCACCAATGCTTTAGAGAAATAAATACAAAACAGTAAAAAGGCACTGTGGCGATCCAAAAAGCCCTAGTACTAAAAGTAACACATTGGTCAGGGCTCAATTACCTCACCAGTCAGTGTGGCAATTATGTCTAATGGAGTATTATCACATCACCGTTTTAGATTCCATTTGGCTGTTGTAATATGGGCTTTGACATCGCTGTACATGTATGGTGTTAACATCTGAGCACTGGCTTACTCCTCACTCATGCTGAGTGGATCTCGCTTTTTTGTGAAACAGACTGAACATTTAAAATTGTACACACCATAATCCTATCAGAGCTTGATGGCAATAGGAACAGCAATAGAACATTTTACAAACTATTGTTTTTGATGAAACTGGGCTCCAAGAGTTGCTGGTGGCTACAGAGCCTCAATGAGTCAATTAGGAATAAATGTACATTACAGTTTTGTGTGCAAACTCTACACAAAGTCAGAGTATGTTATTGTATACCTGAGACAATTTACATGTAATTAAAAGTTAATTTTATACAAGACAACTTTGCATTCATAAATGATGAGCATAAGGATTTCAGTTTTGGTGTTGCATAGTCAATGCAACAGACTGATGGTAAGTAACTGTGTTTTACTTTAAATTTGATCATCGCAGTGACTTCTTTTTTGAATTGGCACACAACTCTTCAGAATACATTAAAAGTTCAGAAATAAGCATAAGCGATGTGATCAAGAGTTTTCCTTGGGACTCTATCTGCTTTATCTTAGCCATAAAATCATAATTAATGCTTTTAACTTTGCACAAACAAAATGGCTGCTAGCCATTTATCCTGAATGGATAGTTCACCCGAAAATGAAAACTCAGTCATTTTCTACTCACTACAATGCCCATGGAAGGTCAGATGAAGTTTTTTAGTCCACAAAACACTGTTGGAGTTTCACAAGAAAACGCGTTGCAGTCCTCTCCCAAACAATTGTAGTGAATGGTGGCTGGGATTCAAACTTAAGAAAAAAAAAACAAAAATAAACACAACTTTATAAAACCATTAAATGCCCCCAATACAACTGCTCCAAAGTCATCTTAGTGTCCTGAAGCCTCCACATGTGAAATTGTTTTAAAGAAATGTAACAGACGCCATGCTTTTAGCCTCAATGTTCCCTGTAGCCTCTGGCTCCTGAGATGGGAGCTGCGTTCATGCACATGCAAACATTGTCTGAAGCTGACTGTAGGAGCCAATTGGATTACTTTGGACGAGCAGTATGGAGACATTTTATGGTTTTATTATCTATTTTTTTGCGTTTGAATGCCTGGTCACTAGGGACGGTTATAATTGCTTAGGCAGTAAAATACTCATTGTTAATGTCATTATTTTAGTAACATTTCACTACTTGCGCAGCTGTGCAGGTGTTGTTCTAGGCTGTAATAGTTCAACTCAGTTGCCATTTTACACCCCATGTCAGCTGCGACCAGGAAAAGTGATGTCTGGAAATACTTGGACAAAAAAGACATCGATAACCTGCAGTGCAAGATATGTGATATTAAACTTATGTATCATAGAAATACTAGTTTGATCTTTTACTACATGCACTTAAGCACAAGGAGAAACCAGCTAAGACAGACAACAGGCTATTTCGAATTACATTATTTGCTAGCCCTGTCGGCACATGTCGTGATGATACTAGAGTGTAGAAAATTACCCTGGTAATTACAGTGGTGGTGACTGGAGATATGCTCCCATTAAGTTTTGTGGAGGCAGAAGGCTTCTGCGAGCTGATGCTATTTGTGGAGCCTGAGTAAAGTAACAAGCCAACATCACAGCGAACAGTAGCTACAAGAGTGGAAAAAATGCATGAAAGCACAGCGGAATAGAGGACTGACTTGCAACTTTTTGAAAAGGTGGCTGTGGCTATTGTTTCAATTGCTGGCTACAC
This sequence comes from Naso thynnoides, assembly GCA_029783665.1. Lineage (NCBI taxonomy): Eukaryota > Metazoa > Chordata > Actinopteri > Acanthuriformes > Acanthuridae > Naso > Naso thynnoides. The sequence goes on along the minus strand of JAQLOL010000005.1, from coordinate 1,734,530 downwards.
ATTTACATACATGTGAAAGTATTAGTTACGTTCTCATACAATCCTATAGCCTATTAGTTAGGCTACTTAGCTAAACATTGGTTCAGCTTGTGTTTGTAGATGGACACGGACCTCATGTAAATTTTTCATGGTAATAAAAATTTGCGAGTAACCGATGACTCATTCATTAGGTCATGAGAGTGTTCGAATATTTAAAAAATTCTGAAAATGCCCGTCCCTGCTGGCGATCATTCACTACAGGTGTTTGAGAGATGACTGCAACACCGTCTTCCTGTAAAACTCCAGAGGTGTGTGTGGACTAAAATTCTTCACTCGACTTTCCATTGGCATTAGGGTAGATAAACACAAACACTCCCTGGTCACATGGCTGGTTACACGGCTAATTAGCAGCTACAGAAGCAACAGTTACAGGTTAATTCAGAAAACTCCTTAAACCACAGAGTTGGTTCAGAGCAGCCGGTTAACATCAGTGGCAAAACCAGCAAACATTTTCTCCACAAATTATCCGAAGCGAGGTGCCATTAAACATTACACAGGGTTCTAGGGCATTTCGTACACACTCCATTACATTGTAGTGAATGGCAGAAACATCATTCTCCCTGTCACAAGTCTTTGCACTATCACATTCATTTTAAAGCTGTTAATTTAAGGCAAAACAGTAACATAATGTTGATTAAAGCGATGGTATGATAAGTAGAGATTCTTCAGGGGGAAATTAAGAATTGGCCCTCAGGTTTCAGAAGTTTTAATTTCAAATGATACTCTCTGAATTCACAGGCAAATTCAGCTCCCCTTCTTTATAACGAGCACAACAACACAAGTTGTATCACAGCCATACGGGTCTGATCCTAAGTTTGCCTTCTTGTAACACAACTGTGACGTGCAGGCTGTTGGATTTATAATTGACTTGGGGATGGGAAGTTCTTCTCTGTTCTTAGAACCTTTTTTTTTCCTCTTTCTGTCAGTACTCTTAGCAATGAAGATGTTCAGGAATGCCTGCAAAGTGGTGATTATACCAAGCTAGGACAAATGGGAATTGGGAATTCCTTAAGGACGTTGGGTTTGTGATTGAACCTCTCTATCATCAGACTCTTTTCCACAACTTTTAAACCTTATCTTGCTGTGAAACAACCAACCAGACTTAGAGCTTAATTGTGGTATGCTAGCTGCAGGCGATGAGCTCCTGTGCTGGATACAAAGGAAGGAGTCAGCCAGCATGTAGGTCAGAAGGGCTGGATGTGAACAAGTGCACATACTGAGTGCTGGCAGTGCTCAGGTGTTAACCTGAAACATACAGTTAGAAACATGGATAGATTATGTATGCGCTTGTACACAAATGTGAGAGTGAGAGGTTCGCAGTTAGAAAGACGGAAAGGAGAACAAGCACATCTCACCTCTGTGGGAGTAGTGCATATTTTCATGGCACATAATTCTGCTTGTTTTTTTTTTTTAATCAGTTTGATGATTTTATTTTTGTAAAGTGAAATTTCAGGCTTATTCATGCTTATAAGCAGCTAGAAGAGGAAAGTAACTGATCACCAACTGATACACTTGACGCATAGAAAAAAGGAATGTTGGACAAATGATTAGAGGAAAAGAAAAAAAAGGGGGGTGCAAAGATAGACGAGCTAAGAGTGAGAACAAAAAAAAAAGGAGGAAGAAACTGAATGTTTTTGTGAGAAAGGGGTTTGTGTTTGTCACTGTGAGATTGTAACTAGTGGGAGGAGGAGGACAGAGATAAAATTAATCGAAAAAGAGAAAGAGGATGCGATTACACACCCACAGTTAAGCTTAAGAGAGCTCTTACTCATACAGCAATGCAGCTGTCCAGTTGGGTCATTGGTACAAACAGGACACAAAGGCTGTCTTAAAGTTCATGCTAAAGGAAACTGTGGGAGCTACAGCTCACACAAAACAAGAACTCTGGTCCTTACCAACCTCCAACTTAGGCCTTTTGTACCCACTGGTAGTATATATGAGTTAGCAGGAGGTAAATTTGATCAGATCTCTTAAATATCAAAGCGTGAGAGCTCCAACTTGGCAAGAAACAAGCACTGCGTGCTCGCGTGTCATGTCAGATAGACTGTGAAGACACTCCACAGAAACAGGAGATTCGTGACTTTAACTGTCCACACACGGGGGTAACCTTTGTCCAAACCAGCTCCAGTAATGAGTTGTGTAATAACTACTAGAATTTCAGTAATAATATCACAGTTATTGCAAAATTAAATAAGTCGTTACAGGAAACGTCCTCATTCCTTTAAAATAGACAACGTGCTGTGACATATTTTCCTCCGAATGAGCTTGACAAATTCATTGGTCTTGATGTGCACAAGTGCATTGACCGTCTATAAAGTGCAACACCGAACAATATAAATACTAAATGTTTAGCCTTATGTATTGTAGTCTTACTAATATCACTTCCCACATCCACTCGGAGTGAATTTGGTGACACCACGCTGTGTAAGGGTGAAGTTTTTGAAGTTTTCCAGCTGTTGCACTTTTTGGACGGCCCCTGCGCAGTCGCTTCACAACTGAGTGAACCTGAATAGTTGCTTAATATCATCTGTAAATGTCAATATAGCCAATCTGACAGTGCAGCTTTTGGCTGCTGTTCAAAATGTTATGAGCCATAATCAAATTTCGGCATTGTTCAGTGTCTGGTGACAGAAACAGATGTTTAAAAAGAAATGCGACATCAAATCACAGACATTTTGGTTTTATTACAGGACCTCTGTGTTTGAGGAAACATAGTCGGTCATAGTTGGTGGAATGTCCTAACCCTAACCTACTTTATAATATATACAAATAAAGGACATGGCAGATTAGCTCGGGATTAAGATCGCGGACGTCATCTGCATTTATTAAAAATTACCTAAAGTCCACAGGTAATAGTTACCCAGTGTGAATAGGGCTTTAGTTGCACATGCACAAGCACACGTGTGAGGTCTGAATTTTGAGAATGGATGCATACCAATTTTGTGGAATGTAACTGAAAGTAATATAACAAGTAATGCAATGGATTTCTTTTGGCAAGAAGCACTAAGTAAAGTAATTATATTACTTTTGAAAAGTGTGTAGTAGTGAGCCATACATTGCTCATTTCGAGTAATGAGCGCAACAGTAATCCAAGCCCACCAATACGCTGGTGAAATTTCGTCACCGCGGCAACCCTCGTGCTGTACTGCCCTTGCAGGTAATTTCCACTGTTTTTGTCAACGTC
>JAQLOL010000005.1:1712570-1725262 GCA_029783665.1 Naso thynnoides | reverse complement strand
CATCTTTACACCAAAATGGCTGTTTTCTAAAATTTCTAACATTTATTTTACGTAGTAATACACCACATTTACCACAAACTTCTAAGATAACCCAAACTGTCACAAATGGACTTTTTGATCCCTAATATTTCGCAGTGACGATAGTTTTTGAACTGACAATTTAACAATATGACTGAGTTTATGGTGACATTAGGGACTGACTTCATTGTCAAGGGAAATTATTCTTCTGTTTGTGTCTTTTTAGTTTCTTCTTTTCATACTCTGTTCATATCATGTTGGTGTTTGGTAATTAAATATGTTGCAGCTGCAGTTTAACAGTTGACTTCTGAAACCACTATTATATGTTTTAACAGCTTCTTACGAACAAATAAAATCCTTGTTAAAATTTATTCTTCCTCCCACCCTGATCCAATCCCTTGAATATGATGTAATAAAACAAAGAGTATGACTTTCGCATGTTAAGTATGTATGTTAACAGTATTTATCATCTGTTGTTTGCGTCCGTCGTATGTAACAAACATGCATACAAACATGGGTTAGGGCAAACTGTGCCTCCTGCCCTTCAGTAAGCTGCCACTCATCAACTTGGAGCAGAGCTAACATTATTATTTGGCTGTGGTCAACATCTATCGAGTGTAATCCGCTGTTTTTTACATTCTTTTCTTACTCAGTGACAGCAGAACAACAGTTCAATGTCATCGTCCTCTGGTTACCTTTTCTTCAGCATCCTGCTGTGTTTGTTTTTCATTATTGACCCTCATACTCATGGGGTAGAGTTGTGTCAACACCTTGGGGCACGTGCCACCATGTGAAACCAAAGATGTTGTGTGTCCAGTTGGGTTCTGCCTGCCTTCTCATTGTGTCCCTCTACACCTGTACTGTTTTCTGTAGCTCATGTAACTGCAGAGTAGTGTGGGGGAGGGCGTTTGCTTCGCTTCCAACTTGGAGAATGATGGTTTTGTCTTTTCTGTAATGATCTGAATTAGAGGTTGGTGGGTTTCAGTCTTGTTTCCTCAAGCTGTTTATTGCAGAGGCTTTTTTTCCTCACTTTTTTGATTCAGTTTTTTGCAATTAAAAGAATATTATGCATATCACAGTACAGGAGTTTTTTAAAGAAAGAAATCTAAACCCGAAAGATTTTCTGTTTATTTAAAAAAAAACCAACAACAGCAAAGCTATACATTTTAGAAACAAAAAAGTGTGAATCTTTTAAATATTTGTTTTTTGAGATTGCTTAGTTGACCAACAGAATATACACACTACTTTTTGAAGTGGACATGAAATGTAAATGCATTTTTAACCCTTTTGGATCATATTTCTGTCCATAGTGTGCGCCTATTTAACAGTGAATGCCAAAAAAATTACAAAAATGTAATTTTTTTGTATTTCTCATATCAGAGTTCATCATCTTTTTATTTGATGAAACAGAATCTGTGGAATGATTACATAGAGGAGTACCAACAAATTTTAAAGCAATCATATCGTGACATCTACCTGTTAATCATAATTCATATTTCAGGCGGATCAGAGCTAAAATTCATCAAAGAGAGGGGCACAGATAGATTCAGATAGCGACAGATTTAGATATAGACAAAGAGACAGACAGCTTTAGAGAGAGACAGGTTGTGTGAGAGATTTAGAGAGAGAGAGAAGGATTCACAGTAACAGAGTAACATAAGTGGTAATGTTACTGGTACAGTGGATAGGTAGGTAGCTGGTTGGTGTGTGTGTGTGTGTGTGTGTGTGTTTGTATTCACCACCCCTACATCCCTTTAAAGCTGTTTTCACTTGAAAATTTGTCACCACACCACAGTAAGACCATGGAAATGCCACATCAGGGTGTCTTAAACAGAATAATCTATAAATTATTCATACATGGTGAAGTAACACTAGAGCAAAGAAAGGTGACACATGAGTGAAAGTCCAGAAAACCTGTAAATGATCAAAAGGTCAATACTGGTTTTTAGTCATTATTACAAAGAGAGTCTTGAATCTCTTCCAGACCCATTTTATCTGTACGTCTGGACACCCTGGAGCCTTCCAGTGTAAAGCAAGTGTGAAAGGCTCTGGGCCTCTTAAACGAAAACCGCATCAAGCACAAATTAAACATTCCCAATGTTAATAAAGCTCTACCACACAGATTTTTTATCTGCTTGGTTAAAGTAAATCTTTGTTAGTTCACCCTGGGAACCACTTGCAACCACTTTGTGGGAGCTAATGTTGATCCAAACAAAGAATAATGAATAAAAAACCACTTACCTCCTGCGTTTTTCCCACCTCCTGCAGGGAAGAGGAAGAGAGCTTGCGGGACAAGATTCGGGCAGACCATGAGCGAGCACTGCAGGAGGCTAAAGAGAAGCTAAGAAAGTCACGTGAGGAGTTGCAGGCTGAGATTCAGACAGAGAAGAGCAAAGTAATGGAGGACCTGAAAAAGAAGGATGCAGGACCTAAGCCCCTGCCACCCGTCCCCATGCCCAAAGTGGTGGGCGTCAGTGATGGTGAGCCGCCAGAGCCTGATGTCAAAGAGAAACGCGACAAGATCAGAGAGGTAAGATGACCTTTAACTAACTATCACTTTTTAAATATGCAGTTGATAAGTTCAGTTTGATTTAATTGTATGGTGTCAGATGAAGCATGTTTACAGGAACCCATCATGGGGTTGTAGTTCACTTCTGAAATAACCTTTTCATTTTGCTTCTGACTGATGGGTCCAGGGCTCTTATTAGTAGGAGTGCAGCAAGAGCAGTCAAACACTGTGCTAACGCTGCACTTGCAGAAATTGCAGTAAAAACCGTGGTGGGTCTCAATGATAATATCTTTAAGTGTCGTCAACAAGTTAATAGGCGTTGGGTCCCTTTTTGCTGTGTAACAATCACCTAATCATTTGGCATAATCAGCTGTACTTTGGACTCTTTAAATCTTTCCACTCCCTCCCTTAGCTAATTGTGTGTCCCTATTTACATATCTGCGTGCTGAGAAAAGATCTGATATGCAAAACTGATTAGAATTAATGGCCTCTGTTGAAAAGTTCCCCTAACAATTTGTAGATTTCATAAGAAAAGCAAGTACCATTAATAGTTCGTACTTTTTGTTTTTTTCATTCCAGTGCAGGATTAGGGTCACCCTGGACATTTCCAGTATTAGTCCGCTGTGATTGTTTTGCAGACATCCCTAAATCAACCCTATTCACACTGAATCCTTTAAAAACAATCTTATAATACACTTAAAAATTCGTAGCCACCGTTGGTGTTTGGTGAAATTTAAATTCCAATATATGTGTGAGGGCCAGGTTGTGCTTAACTGTATTGTACATCTGAATCCATTTCTGTAGCTTAATGTCTGTCTTGGCGCCAGCTTTTATTGAAGGCAACAGCAAGCCAGACGGACGGTATCTGTGCAGAATGCAGATGGTGCTATCTGGTCCTGCTCTCTATAGACACAAAGCCAACCCCAGCCTATCTCCCTCTATGTCCTCTTCTCCTGTATTTCTCTTCCCTGCAAGTTCTTCTGCATAATTACCTCATATCGTCTTTCTTGCAACAGCACTTGGTGTCAGAACACTCGCTGTGCATGGGAGCTGGTCCATTCACTCCAAACCCGCTTTTGTTTCTAAATGCCCCTTTTGTTTCTTTCATAATTACCATTCAGAAAGAATGCCATACACTCCCAAATGAGCAAGAAAGTAGCAGCTGTATGGGCAACAGCACGACACAGCACAGCACATTCCCTTTTTTCTTGATTGCCAGTTCCTTGTGACTCCAAAAAGAAATCATAATCACACACTGCAGCACAATTCTGACCAAGCATTGGAGCTCCCTTATTTAAATCCTGGCTATAGGCAGGCATTTGGCCTGCATTTTGATATTGGGAAGTCCAGGAAGGAGTATCACCATCCATCTTCTTGTCTTAGCTAATGTTACATGCGGATAGCATTTACTACTCAGGCAGTGAAAGTTGTTGCCAGTGCATTACCACATTACTCTTCATGAGATTATACTCTCTGTCTGACCTGAGGTCTACTTCCGTCTGACACTGTACGGTTATGCTGGGTTGGTTCAAAATGTAATTTTGTGCACTGTTCATGATTGTGACGCATCATTCATTGTAATGAGACATTATTAACTTCTCTTTCATTAAGAATATCTGAAGGTAATTTTGTTAGGGCTGCAAGAAATAGTTTTTGTCCCACCCCCCAGAGGACCGACGTTTCGGAGGTGGGTTGGCATGACATGGGAATTATACACTCTCCTTGCGCCTGTGTGGTTTTTTTCAACCAATCACATTGCATTGGGCCAGTCAGGAGAAATATGTAAAAGGTTTTAACCAATCATATTGCATTAGACCAGTCAGGTGAGAAATGTTAAAAGTTTTTAGGGTGGGAAATGTCATTTAACCAGTCATATCACATTGGCCAGGTGCAGCCTCTACTTGCGTTGGGCAGGTGCAACCTATCCATCTTATTACCTTGAAAAATCAGAGGCTGGATATTGATGGGGTGAATTCGTGTAGCTTTTTAGCTGCAAGCAGCTCTACAGCTCGTTCTCTTAGTTGGTTAAATCACTAAAATGCAATAGTAATAACACAGCTGTTACTAATCCACTAACTAGACGAGAGCAGAGGATTCAGCCAGATTAGATGACAGCAGCCCTACTAAAAATGGAAAAATCTTTTTTGAAATCTGTGTTTACATGTTTACAGGAACAACCTAAAGTGCTGTAGTATGCATGCCAGGCTGGTAGTTGGCAATGTAACTTTGTAATTACATACCATAGGGGCTGATGAATTTTACTTTAAGTTTACTCCTGTTGCTGCCAAGTGCATCTTTACTGTAACCGTAGTTTGACTTCTTAAATTATGCTATGCAACACTTGAACTCACCTCCATAGACTGCTGTCATATTAGACTTGCTTTGGGTACACTGTGGAGTTTTTAGTCGGTGTTTGGTAGTGGCAAGAAATCTTCTTACTTGTGCTAGCATTAGCATGAGCTTAGTCACAACTTTCACAAGGTTTTTGTATAGCCAGTTTACACTGTTAAGGTTGTGTTGAGTTCTGTTCAGGTGGTTCTAGGGGTAAAACAGAAATGACAGGGAAACAGGTTTCGACACAACAATGGGGGTTATAAGGGCGAGACATATCTGGTGTTAGCCCTTGTTATATAATGTAGTTATTTCTGTTCAACAAGGCAATTTGACCTTGTGCGCCCTAATTATTTGGCATTCAGGTAACACACCAGTCAAAATATTGTGATATTTAAATTATTAATATTTCAATCCTTTGCTCCTGGTCTTCTTCACTACTGTTTGAGAAGAAGTAAATACTGGGTAATAAGGATTTCCTTTTAAAATAATTGCTGTGCAGTAGATCACATTTATGCTGATGTTAACATGGATTTTGAACAGTGATAAATATTGGGACTGACTGTCTCGTGATGCAACCATCATAAGCAACTGTTGACATAGAATTCGAATGTTAATGTTTGTTTTTAATACATGAAAATGTGTTTTTCGAGCTGCACTTCCCGAAGGAGTTGTTTATTTCTGTTACTGTTGTTTGACAGCTTTGCAAGAAAAATTTACATTTGCGAGAATTTTCTTTTCTTAAAGTGATGTAAGGTGAAAAAAAGTTTAACTTTGATGGACAAAGACACTCTTGGACAAAGGGGAAACAAACTAGAATTATGCCATGCCAGAAATACAATAAGGTAACATAAAATTTGTTAGATGCTCCATGTTGTTTTCTTATTTTTTCTGATTTGTGATTATCTGACTGATTATCTGATAAATGGGGGAAATCAGTACAATCTCTTGCTTCTCTGTGTTTCAATCATGTCACTCAAGCTCTTTGTGCTTTGTAAAATAAAAATGATCTTCATTTTTATGTCAAGTACATGTTTTATTGACTTTACAAAACACAAAACCCCTACTTTCCAACCACTTCCATTAGCGTAGAACTCAGTGCTCAGTGCTCTTTGTCGGGTAATTATGCAACCCAGACATTAGTGGTCATTAAGCCTTTGTCTGGAGATGGCAAGAGCTTTAGGGCAATAATACAAAAGACATGGAATTAATGAATATTAACTATTCCAGTACTATTCAGCTGTCCCATCATGAGGTACTGTTGGCCTAGAGCTGTTGAAATAAACTGGCTGTTTCAAGTAATGTGCCATGGTACAAATGCATGGTTCACTTACAATATAGTTGTTCATCGGTTACGTTTGAAAAACACTTCTAATGTAGATGATCTGTGCAGTATAAAGTGCAGACATAAAATGAATGTTTAATAGTGGAAGGTAATGTTTCCCTCCAGCCTTGCATCACTTTTCGATCAATAATTTCTAATGTAATGTAGTTATTTTTCTTAAATGATTTCTGTTATTTGAAACCTTGTGAATGCTATTCAAGTTTTATGATAAAAATTAAGATTAGATGCTCGATTTCATGGTTTTGTTGCTCACTAATACAGAATATTCCCCTAAAAGGGTTCTAGTCTGCCATTACATAATAACAGAAGAATGCCTCCCACTATGGAAAAACATTGTCACACGTAAGATAATGATAAGTACGGTTAAAACGCCAGAGACATTTTGGCTTCGGCAGATCGAAAAGAAACAGTGTGTATTGATTGATTTATCAAAATAATCTTAAATCTTGAGTATTGAAGTGTGGGTGTGTATGTGTTAATATGCTGATGGGGTTTTTTGTTTTGTGTTTGTTTCTCGCTGCAAAACTGAATTTGATACAAAGAATCGTGAAATTTCACTGGCATTCTGGTATCCTGACATCCCTAAATTATACTTTAACTTACATGGACACCCCAAGCATTATTCTCAGTAAATGTTTGCTAAAGGTACGTTTCTAGATATCATGAGTAAGCCCTTTTCCAAATAGGCTTAGCTAATGTCAGGTCCTAGTTTATGAAAGAAATAACACATAAAACAAAAAACGTCTGAATTTGATACTTTGAAAAAAAAAACCAAAAAACAAAAAAACAGTTTTGCTAAATCAGTTGATAAAATGTAGTAGTCATTGATCATGGGTGGTAAGCATGAGCAGCTTTCATAGAGACTCAAAAGCTGTGAGAGTAACAGGTAAACAGGCCATTGAGCTGAAAAGATTTAAAAATAACGCTGTGCCTCTGAAGTTAAAGTTGAGAAAATCTCAATTTTATGCAAAGGTCCAGTGACGTTTATAAAGACACTGCTAGAAATAACTAGAAGAGAGCCAGTAGTGCTTGTCTTAATGCACACAGAAATGTAAGCTTGAAGTTGTTTACGAATCACTTACAGTGCAGATGCGGGTCGGTCCACAGTGTCATTGTTGTGTTGTATCTTAAGACAGAGAGGCCACCTCCAGAAACTTATATGGTTATGGACAAATCTCAGCAAAATGACACATATCACCTTTGATCACGATCTGATTTTGACAGATATGTAATTTTGGGGGCCAATGCCAGTGCTGATATTCGAAAGCAAGAAAAGTCCTGTATCATATGTATTGGTCAATATAACACCATTTTAAATCACTAGTCCAAGCATTTTTTCTAGTCTTAGTTTTTTTAAAAAGATAAGAGTGCATATCGGAGAACATACACACCGATACTGATACATTATGTGATAGGACAATATGAGCCAATGAAATCAACAAACAGATATCAGTCATAGGTGAATCACAAACAGCCTTAAAGCCCATTACTTGCCTACTTCAAAATAAAAATCATTTCGCCAATTGCCAGTTAATGTGCTTTTGATGTGAAGCTGCAGCTGTAGGCAGCAATCAGTTTGGATTAGCACTAACTGACTGGCCAAATAAATTGGCATGTCCCATGTGAATGTATGACAAGGCATGCCATTTATTGCAGTTTAAGATGTCTTGTGTGATATGTTAATCGCACGTTAATATCGAGATAGAAATGTTTATTGTCTGGGTTGCAGATGTCTGGAAAGAGCTACAGCAGTGTTCACAAACCTGTGGCAAAATGTCAGCAAAGCCTCCATTCCTGGCAAGAAAATTGATTTTTTCATAAATTCTTTTCCCATTTTCTGACATATTTTTTTTATTTTGCATTCTTCGGAGAACATGGACCTTTTTCCCCCAAACCTCAGCTGTTGTTATTTTTTCAGGTTTTGTCAGAATTCCCTTTATTTGTACAGAACCCCCCTAATCCATTTCATGTTTGCCGTACCTTTTCTAATCCTTTCTCTTTCTGCTGTTTTATTCATCCAGTCACTGTGTAAATAAAATTTTTATTGAAAAAAAGAACAAAATGAAACAAGACTTATCATAGAATGATCAATAGCATGATCAAGTGTAGGAGAGGCAAAGTGAGCCTCACAAATTAGAACTGAGGATATGGAGAAAGAGAAACAGTGAAGCTGGCAGAGGACAGGATCACTCTACAATGGCTCTCTGTCCCTTCGGGCCACTGCTGTCGCAGAAGAACAGCTCAGTCTCCAGTTTCGTTTCTTTTTCAAACAGTACCTCAATGAAAAAAACTGATGAAACTTTGGCTGCCATTATAACAGCAGGAATCATTACTGTGGTTATGTTATGTCTGCCGCAGGATTGAGCTTATTACTGCCCTCACCACAAATTGTTTTTTGACTTCATCTCTTTTGCTGGTGAAGTCATAGGAGTGCATATGGTGTTAGTGTGTGTTGGGGATGGGGGCAAGCATTAGTGGTAAACCACTAAACCAAGGAGACACATTGCTTTTTTCACTGTGGTAAGGAAAAATCTATACTATCACAGCTCTAAATACAACCAGGATCATCCTGGCTGTGCCGGATCAGACAGCAAGATCACAGAACTGACAGGGAGTTTTGTTTTCACTATGTTTTCCTCTTTTCTGTTGAAAAAGGTCTACTTTTACATGTGTGTGAGTGAGAGCATTTGTAATTTTGTTTATACGTGTTTGTCAGTTTATCATAAATTAACAGGAAGACCTGTCTGACAGCTTTTGTCTTGTTAACTATACAGCACTTTTTTTTTGCAGTGTGACTATATAATATTTTAGGCTTTACAATGGGAGTTAACATTCATCAGCCATTTCGTTTGACAAAAGCAGGTAAGTGATTGTAATACAGAATGCATCTTTTTTTAAAAAAAAAAAAAAAAAGGTAATATCAAACCCATAGCCTTAATCATCACAGTATGCTACTCTGATTGCAACAGGACCAGTCCTCTTCAAGATCTAAAGTACAAACTTTTTTATCAGTAAATGGCCTTACACGGCCTCTATCAAAAATGATCGACTCCTATAGATGCTGTAGGCTATTTGATGATGATGATGATGATGATGATGATGATGAATGGAGCTTTACCACAAAAGTCCTGTGTAAGCCTACATGAGTCTCATATTTTACCTGTAGACTCCTTTATTTATGCTTTTCTTTATCATTCGTGATTGGAAAACATCAGATTTCCTAACAGTCTAAAAAATGTTTGTCCTGTTCGTCGTTCAGTTGTGATGTCCCAGAACACAAAAGAGCTCCTCTTTTTCCAGACTGTTAACAGTTTTGGTGTGTTATTATTTTGATTTATTTATTTTGATAAAGCTAAAAAAAACTTATATGTGTGGTTCCCCTTATTTATAGATCCGTATTAATGTTATTGCTGTAAATTTTTGTTAGTTTCTGTTTTACTCTATTATTGTAAATTACACAAGCTGACATTAAAAGCAAAAAGCAAAAAAAGAGCTTTCTAGGACAGGTATGGACAAACTGATGGGAAATTCCCCCAATATATTGATACTTGACACAAAACCCTATTGCTACCCTATAGCTCAAGTCAATATTAATATGTAATCACTATTGTCTTGAAGTGGTCCTGCTCAGTGATTCTAACATTATCTGCTATGGCAGATACTGTATTATCAAGACAACCTGAAGAGTGTTCAAGAAAGTGTCAGATGTCTTTGAATACTTATAACTCAAATCAAAAGCATTACAACACATTTTTTTTAACCTAGAAATGATCAGAGTGGTGTAAATGTAGTAGTAGTTCATAATAGAATTAAATGTTGATTTGTCTTAGGACCTGACCAATATGGAATTTCTGGGGCCGATGCTGCTACCAATATTAGGGAGTAAGAAAATTCTGACATCCAATAAATCAGCCAATATTATATGTATTATTTTTTTTAATATGGTTATCAAATATGTGTGGAATGATATGTAATGACGACTGATATCTATTAAACTTTATTCCAAACGTACATGCACTGAACAGGAAACCCTATACTTATTACCAACTAAATAATGAGTTACTCCATTTTAAATGACTTGTCCAAGCATTTTATCGATCTTCAAAAAGCGGTTTTCATATGACCATTTATTGGAGAACATATATGCCAAAACTGACATATCTGCAGTAGGACAATATCAGCAAACCGGTATATCGATATATCGGTATAACCATGTGGTAAGCCATTAACTAAACTTTTGACTTGGGAATGTATGTAACGTGTCTTTCTAGACTCTTTTCCTGTCTGGATTTCACTGGGAATTCATTGCCACCCTCTGCCTCAGTCCTATAAATGTATTTACTGCAAAAGCAATTCAGATGTTAAAGTCTCAACCCCCTCGTACAACTTCTGAAAGGCCTTCCGTTATACTAGACAGGGAGCCTCCCTGGGGTGAATTGGAAGGAGATGAGACCGACGAGGGCAGGTGGGCAAGTGCTTTAAATCACTCAAACTGACTCTGGAGGTTACTCAGAGCCGCACATAACTCCAGCTCAGTTCTCCAGCTCTGCAAACCACCCAAAGCATGTCACTGTGCGCCTCCTCTGTGGTGGCTAAGCTGATTTTTGCAAATCTTTCTTTTTTTTCAAACAATGACAAAAGTAATGGCCTTGCTCTCTGTCGCTGGCTTGAAGGGGATTTATGAATATTTCACTGCCCTGTGGTTGCTTGTATCCATGTATTACGATTTTGTGTGTGTGTGTGTGTATGTGTGTATATGTATGAGACTTTGGCACATCTGGGGTAAGGGTGCATGAATCACGCCTGTTGGTCCTTTGGGTAAGAGATTGCTCGAGGTAGAGTGTGCTTCTTTTCTAGAGCACACAGCAAGCAGGCAGTTGACTGCCATTGTGAAGGTCACAGCTCCTAGTAGACTGTGCAATCTTGTTGAACATCAAAAGGGAGGATAACAAGCCTCATCTGAAAAAGTCAGTTCATATGTTGTAAAGTCGTATGAAAGATAAATGCTGTGCATTAAGGATGTTGGGATATACCAGTGTTGATGATTATCTTAAAACACACAATAATGCTGTGTAAATAATGCATCGGCTCTTACTCGTTTTTGTTTCTTCCTCTTCTTGCCTGTCATAGTAGGTTGTGGTAACATACACATTAATGCTGGTTTCCAAATATCAGAAAATGGATTGTCTTTTTTTTTCAAAGCCTTTAGACAGTGAAGGCCTCCACATGTGATCAGCGGTAAAACCGCTTTACACTGGCTGTCCCATTGGTTTCCGATGGAGAGGGCGGCAGTGCCTTACTAAGTGGCAGCACTACCCCTGGCGTTGCACACTGCTTGTGTCCACACCTCAAAGGCTGCGCTCAAAGTTCAGTTTATTTGAACTTTGACCTTTGACCTACAGTAGTTTGACGTTGACCTTTCAAAGTGCAGCTAATGAGATACCAACTGTTTGTGTCCAGACACAACCTAGAGGCAAAACATACAAGCAAAGGAGGGACGGAGAGATGGAAGACAAATCAGTAGCTGTCTGACCAAGTTAAACTCTCCTTTTTCATGGCAAGTTAAACAAAATTTAACTTGGGCGCAAGAGCTACACTGTACCCTGCGACACACACTGCGTCCTATCCGAAATGGCCTTTTTTCATGAGTCAAAAGAAGACAAAATACAATATATTTTAAAATCTCAGTATGTGTTTGTTTTTGAATTTTTTTTATAATACTTGCATAGTAACATTATTGTGAATACTTGAAATTTGAAACTGCGACTGCATTAATAATTGCTTGAACCATGAAAAATATCCTATTTTGGGGTGGGCTGGCCACATTAATTCAGTAAATGTTAAACAAGACAAACCAAAAGTCAAAATAAAGAAACAATAATATTCATAGGAATTGTCAGTTGGAAAGCTTTTTTGAGTTGGTCAGGTTTCACTGCATCAGTTACCTCTTTCCAGCATTTACTTGACCTACATGGCGAGCCTCTTTTAAATGCCTTTCCTTGAGTAGTTTGTTTTCTCCTTGTAGCCTCTTGCTGCATGGCTGTAGCTAAGCTTAGGTGCTATCCAGAACTTAACCACAATATTATCCCGCCCAAATATCACAATAGACTAGAGCCCTTCGGAAAAACCCGACAGCCTGAAAACCCGAGGTTCCAACCCGACCTGGCTCGGGTCTCGGGTCCATTTCCAAGAAGTGACCTCGAGGCTGGTTCAGAACCGGAAGAGTTTGTCTCGGGGCTCGGGGCTCTGATAGTGAAAGGCTGGGTTGTGTTAGTACTGGAGAAGACTAGAGATGTTCCATCGAGGGTATTTTACGATTCAATTCGATTTCGATTATGGGAGCCTCGATTCTTCGATTATGGCGATTATAACCTTTGTCGATTCAATTTGATAATTGCTGCCATAATTTTTCGATTAATGCCATTTTTAGTGTTTTTTTTTCATCTGAGATTGATTTTTTTCCTTATCTGATGCTATATTTGTAAGTAA
>JAQLOL010000005.1:1684812-1698263 GCA_029783665.1 Naso thynnoides | reverse complement strand
GCGGTGGGGGTGGGGGTGGGGGTGGGGTCTCAATGCTCAGGAATCCTCCAGACTAGCACTAAACACACACTGAGAAAGAGAAATATTTGTGTAGCTGAAACAAGCAGTTTAAACCATTTAAATTCAGTTGGTGCAGTTTCATGGACATGGTTTTCAACATGCCATCCAGCACCGTTGGACCATATGATGTGATTTTATGCAGGTGTTGCTCAAGTGGGACTCAAAGCCACATTCAGTTTACTAATGAGCTGATCAGGATTCAGAATACAAGCATCATCCCTCATCTTTCCTTCTGTCTTTTGTATCTACTTCCGTTACCTCTTCTGTCTTTCTTCCCTTCCTCCACTCTCCTGTGAGCAACCTTGACTTAACTAACTTTTGAATCTCCATAACAACTACAGCTCTCCGCATTTATTTCTTGGTTCCCATTAACAGCTTCCTTCTCCTTTATTTCACCTGCCAGTCACCCCGGTCCAGCCTTGTCTCCTCTGATATTTATATATATATTTCTTTTAATGTTCCCTGCATATCCTCACAACTGTATCTTCATGCGCAGAGGTGAGTCCAAAACATTACTGGAGAATGAGTATGTTGAGAATAATTTGATTTGAGTAGAAGTAAAAAGTATTCCTCCAAATAATTCCTTGAGTAGGAGTAAGAGAGTATTTAATGAAAAAATCTTTTCAAGTAGAGTAATTGCTGATTAACTTTGATTTATTGTTTCAGTAATCGGAGCATGAACGTAATCGAACAGACAAAATATAAAATAGCAATATGCAAATTCAGTTACTGCCGAATAATGTCCCTTTAACTAAAACAAAATTAAATTAAATCTTCACAAAATAACAAATTAGGACAAGTTCAGTCACAGGAAACACTAGATGGGACAATATATAGGATAATAAATCCTCAAAATTTGGTAGTTTGTAATTCAAACATAGTTTAAACGTGAAGCCAGGGCTGTTTTGCCTCAGTAGTTCTGATGCTGCTGTGTGTGTAACCATTGGTCACTAATGCCCAGTTCAGATTACAGGATTTTGGCCCTGATCTTGCTGTAGGCAAGATTGTAGGCAAATCTGAGTTTGTTCCCCTGAACAACGGTCGACATGTGATGGAGAGTAGCAGAATATCTAGAATGCCAAATATCTGGCCCAGCTGCAGATGTGGAGGTGCCTGACCTGCTAAACGGTCCACAGGCAGCAGCCCAGTGTTTACCCGACGGATGCAGTTAGCGTCAAAATTCACACACTAGCTCAGAAAGTATCAGCTCATGTGCCAAACACACATAAACAGCAGTGTGGGGTTCTAGTGTTTTATTTTTAGGCTACTAAACTGCTGTAAAACTATCAGGAAATGACGTTTATTTCAGCATTTTTCTCTTTAACACTGCTCCCGCTCTTCATACTTGTTCAATCAGCAATGCTCTCCCTTCCCCTCTCTCTCTCTCTCTCTCTCTCTCTCTATCTCTGTCTCTCTCCCCCTCTCTCCCTCTCTCTCTGTGCAGCACAGAGCAGAGTGCACGCTGGGCCCAATAAAAAATGGGTTAAAATTAAAAAAAAAATTTTTTTTTAAAGTAACAAGCAGAACGTATCCCTATGAAATGGAGTCCATCTTTCAGATATGTCTCTCCTAATTTTCCCTTAAAATCATTATTCTGTCCATGGCTTGTCCTTTCTCTCCTTCCTATCTCTTTTTTTCCTTTTCTTATTTTCTGCCTTCTCTAATGTCTGAAGCCCGAGCTTGTTAGTCCCTCTACTGAGGCAATCACAAGGCAGCTAGTTGGTAGGTAGAGGGGATCTAACAGTCTGACACTTGGAGGGCTAATTAACCTCAGAATCACTGTGGTCCAGCAGTGGAAAGAGGGATACAGGGAGGAGTCGGGGATGGAGAATGGGTAAGGGAGTAAGGCTGAGATTGAAAACAGGAAAAAGGGAGAGATTGAAGGTCAGAGACAGAAGAGGCAGCAAGAGAAATGTGGAGGAAGAAACAATGACAGTCTTTTCTCAGCTTGAACAATTCAGCGCTGTTGAGAGAGCCCTTGATTGAGTGACAAAACTGTAATGACGACAGGATTTGTTTAGCGTACTACTACAAATTACTAAGTCTTCTGGGTATTGCAGTATTTTGCACAGTTAAAGGCAAACCTCCTTCAATGCAGACATTTCGTTGAATACACAGTTATTTCATTTATTTGGGGGGGTTGTTGCTCGGCGGCCCGGTGCCAGTCCCTGGCCCATAGTTTGAGAAACGCTGCTCTAAAGGACATTTCTACCGGCCACTTCTGTGCAAAGCTAACTGAACCTCATGTCATATTAATATAATGCAAAGATTATTGAACTTAAAAGTAGAATCAGTAGGATTTGTCTGAGCTGTTCTTAAACACATCAGATTATTCGTTGATTGTTGAGTCTCATTCTCAGAATGCCAGGTAGGGACATTTTGTGTTGGTAAAGCTTCCTGAGCACAGCAGAAGCATTCAAAGTAAAGAAAGGAGCCTGTTTTGAAAATGTAAGGTGTATAAAGCACAGATACTTGTGTTCAAATGTAGGGAGTGAAAGTATAAACTTAAAAAAAAATACTCAAGTAAAGTACAGATACCTGAAAATCTACTAAAGAACAGTAACAAAGTATTTGTACTTCATTACTTCCTACCTCTGATCTCAGGGATTTGCATTCTGTTATATAGGTGAGTTCAGGTTGCTTCATCCACTGGGTCACAGTCAAGAAAACTCAAATTATTTTAAGTGTCAGTCAAGATCTGCTGTGAAAATGAGAATATTTTTACAGGTTGGGAAGTGTAAATCATGCTGAATCTAAAAGTGGTTTATCACGTCTGTGTTTTTCAGACTTGAGCTAATATTATCACTCTGAGGAGAGGTAGTGTGATTTTAATAAGTACATTCTGTCATTTAAGTGTTTGTGTTGTCTGGGGAATTGAAGGTAAAAAAAAAATCAATCAATCAATAATGTTCTGCATATCACATTTCAGCAATGAAATGATAAAGTTTGTTTTTTCACATGGTTCTCTTGGGATTCAAACGTGCAGGACAATAGAGTGGAGAATTCATAAAGATCGTTGAGAGTACAGATGTGCTTCAGAAAGGCAGGATGGACATTTGGATGTGATAGATTTTATCGGAACTTTGGGCTATTTTGTAGTAGTCAAACTCAGAAAAACGTTATACAATGCAGAGAGAAATGAGAATAAAGACATGAACTGGACAATGAAAACATTTGAACTCATCAACTAAAAGTGCTGAAGATACCTGCAGGAGGTGCCTCTTTAATAAAACACACCTTGGAAACAAACAGCATGAGATCTTTTCCTTATGAGACAAGGTGAAGAATTATTAAATGCATGGCTAATGCAATTACAGCGGGAATATGAGACTTTTTTTTTTTTTTTAAACAAATGTATTTGAATTGAGTAATAAGAGTAAGAGGCAGTAAAAAAACAGGAGACCCTCTTTGGTTACACAGGAGGGGAATTGAGAAGTGAGGATTGAGAGGGAGGAGAAGAGAAGAGAGGATGAGGCTTGAAACTGCTGTTAACGAGGGAGAGAAGGAAGGAGATGTGTTGCTCTGTTTTCATTAACAGCTAGGTTTGATGCTCTTATACCTGCATGCATTAGGCAAATGAATCAGGCATTAGCATCCAGCTACTTTAACATTCATGAAAGGTTAAGCTAGCTTAGGCTGAATCTCAGCAACATGGTCATGGCATTACTCTGGCTTTTGCTCAAGCCTTTTACAAAACAGGTAATTCCCCAGCTCATAGGGAGCAATGCCTTTCAAGCCTGCAGTGGCCTGGCAACATAATTGGCTGCAAAAGTGATATTAAGCTTGGCCCTTGTGAAAACCAAAGATTCTCTCTACCCAAAGGGCGCAGCCTTACCCAGCCTCTCCACTCAGAGCACCGAGGCAGAAATAAGGGCACAGTCTGAATTTTCATTTTGGAGATTAAAGGCATCACTCTTAGTCAACTTCAATGTCTCTCCTGTGAATGCATGTTTGAGAGCAAGTTACACAATTTAACAACTGCTGTGTGTGTGGTTGTATGTGTGTGTGTGTGTGTGTTTGAGTGTGTGCGCCACCTCTGTTAGAGCTTGTTTGACCTTTTTGGTAAGGACTGTTTTGCTCTTTTTTCAACCAGACAATGTGTATCTTAAGAGCCAAGGGATTTTTGCACAAAAGCAAACTTCACTTCAAGTTTGAATGACTGAAAAAGTGAGGCATGACCTGGTCTGATCAGTGCATCCTGGCCCAATCTGTTGCACGTTTGCCAAACTGTGATGAAGTGGCTATGTCAAGCCACGTTAATCTCTGTGAATAACTTCTGTTTTCCTGCTCTCTTGCCACCAAGTCATGGTTCATTTTAACTAAGATAACTGGTAAATCCAGACTTACTCTGCTATCTAGGTTTTATGCAACAGCCTGTCTTACTGACTAGATTATATATGAGTTAGTCTGTCTTAAAACTTTAAATACTGCAACACTTTTACTGCCCTGCTTCCGTTTGAGTTTTGGGCATCATCCTGCTTTGTCAAGTTAACAATGTCCTCACCACTATTGCTGAGTTCTGTCAACATATCAACATCACCTCCCAACATTTTGTGTGTACAAGTCTGAGGTAAGTGTGTTACATCAAAGTAGAACCAGAACATCAGTCTTGTAACTGGAAAGGATTTTCACATCAGACACTTTCGTCTTTCAAACCTGCACGATCGCCTGAAGGATTGTGTCTCTTTAACTGTCTGACTTCTTATCGATAATGCTGCCTGATTCCAACAGCCAAGAAGTTACCATGACCGAAAAAAAGATCCCAAGTTGTAGAAAGCGGGAATTATCCTCTGGGAAAACTTTGAGTAAAGTAATTTTTCCCTTATGAACTCTACACAAGCAAGTGCCCAGTGTTGTCCAACATTTCAGATGAAGTAAAGGTGTAAGATCTTTGAAGTGTCTAAGTGCTTGGTCTTGACATAATTTCATTTAGCTTGTTTGTCTCACATAGTCCTTGCTTAAAAATCATATTTATATGTTCTAACAAACATATGCACATTTTGATTGTATTTGCCTCATCTTTCATGCACCACCTCTCAATTCAGCAACCCACCTGTCACCACTAGCTCCACCACTAATGAATGATTAAATAGCTGCCATGTCAGATTGAGCCAAGCAATGAGTCATTGTTGGAGTCTACAGTGTCCTGGTGGACCCCCCTCACTGCAGCTTGCCAACAGATGATGGATGTGTCAGCATAAGGTCTGCATCCATTGCTGGGCTCAAAGATTCCCCAAATTAATTCACTCTGTTAACTGACACATTAATAAATGTGATTAAATTGAAGATTTGATCAGAGGTGATGGGGCTAGAATGGAGAGATAAATTAATGTTGGCTGTTAGGAGTATGTTTCAGTCCAACTTGATTAACCAGATCAATTTATAAAGAAGTAAAACGTTTTTATGCTTCTTTTTTTTTGCAGTTTACGTGGTTTAAACATCATCACTTCTAAGTTAGTTACAGGTGAAATTGTGTTCTTTCAGGCATGAAGAAAGGCAGGATTGTGTTTCGTAGTCTTGGAGAGGCAGAAAAGATGGCCTCATGAGTCGTATTCTGCTGCTTATTTTTCCAAAAAAGCTGGTCTGTCATGGTCTTACACACAAAAGCTGTCATGTCCATATTAGAATCTCACTTTCCTATCAATTCTTTGTCCCCATTTGCCTTTTGTTGAAGATGAAAGACATTTGACAGCAGCTTCCCCAGCTCTCTGCGCATCTCCCTCTTGTTGCCTCTATTACCTGAATGACAAGTCATTGCAGAATTCAATATTTTACCTGTGTCTCCTGGATGACATTTTTTTCTATTGTTCTTATTCTTTCATTCTCTAGTAAAAAGTTTGAGCCAGGCTGTGTTGGGTTGCGTACTTGAACTCACCGATCCACATTACATACCGCAAAATATAAAAATATTGAAAAAAATATTCTGTATACATGACCTTTCACTTATCCTTAGAATGAAAACATGTACCTTGTGTACGTGACATAGTCTGTGAGAACTTTTCTTCATTTTCTGCCCAATCAGTAGTGTAAAACTCGAAGGTTATCAGTTTTTCAGCATAGACTACTGAAGAAGGAAGTTTAAATATTCGAGACGCTAGAACCAAAGAATGCATGTGTTCTTTAGAATTACTCATAATGTTTTAAGATGATTTAAAAAACTTGGAAGTAAGGAAAACAAGACTCAAAAGCACAGTTTCCTATACCTTCACCGAAATGTTCTCCTGAAAAGAGGCACGTTTAAAGTCGTGACAGGATCTAATAAAAATAAACATAGATTATTTATGACAGGAAGCTGCGCAAAGAGAAATTTCTTATAAGATGGTTGACAGATTTCTGTTTATACCACTGCATGGTGGATATTAATAGAGAAAGAAGAAAAGGTTGGCAAAGTGGACGTAATTCACAAGGGAAAACGAGTACAATATGTCATCAAGAGCTATCTTATGATAGAAGATTAAAGAATAAAATGACTACTGTCCTGTTTTGTAGTTTCAGTGGAAAACAATTCATTTCAATCAGACCCTCTATTTTTGTGCCTCTCCCATGCATCATTACACAACCTATGTGACGTCTTTGCTGGTGTATCTGTATTCACTGCAGGCATTTTTAAATCGGGACTGTTTTATAGCTCCTCTGCTCATCAGGGTCTGGGCTTCTAAACTTCAGTTATAAATGGGTAGCAAGCAAGGCTGACAGGAAGGGAGTTAGATAAATGCTGAATAAAAATGGCCTGGAGCTTTATGAAAGCTTCCCAAACCCCTAATCACTGAGTTTAACACAACATCCACTCAGGGCTGCATCCACCCAGTGATAAGCAACTGTTATTTTCCAATTTGCTTCCTGTGTGCTGTTGCCTTCATTCTTTGGATTAAAGAAAAAAAGGGGGGAAAAAACCCCGGTCCATTTGTTTCACTTTGACGTCAAAAATATTAGAAGGAATTGTCTGTGACACGTTGGCTGCCATCATACACCTCTAGGTTTAGCAGATTTAAATTGTGACTTAGATGCATGTTTCAAGCAGAGGTGTCGTAATATACCGTTCTGATGATAACTGTGACATAAAAAATGAAATATTAGTATTGGATTAATAATACACATGTGATAATATAATGTAAATGAAACAGCACGTCTTGAAACATTTATATTTCTCTCCGTTCTCCCTGTCTCATGTAATGTTGGTTGCCCTTGCCATTTAGATTAAAAAAACATGTAAAGGTAATTTCTCTCTATCTACCTGCACTCGAATTAGGAGTGCAATTTATTTCCTAAAAGAGATAAAGACAAAAAACAAAGTTAAAGATAAATTTGATAGATAGCATTTTTTTTGATAAACATGGCAACAATGATTCTCTTCCTCTCTCTTTTTTTCTTTCCCCCTACGGTAGTTTTGTTGTGAAAATCTGACTTCTTGGCTGCTCAAATTTCAAAATTCTGTTTCCAAATAACAATCTGGTTTTGTATGAAATGGTTGTAAAATGATTACCAATGATAACATATATTTGCCCACAAAAATATATTTTAAATTTTGTATTAGATTTTATGGCACATATGTTGATTTTGCTCCACGGTTGTAATTTCAAGTCAGAATTCTGTGGTAATTATTTAAGATAAATAAACACATGTATTTGTCTGCGTTGACCTTATAGCAAGTTCATGCAAAGTGTGCAAGTATTCAAACGAAAGATGGATGATAGAAAACGGGAAAACCTTGAAGAGAAATAAAAAAGGCGTTGAGAAGTGGATAAAGTGGGACATACTAAAGAAGAAAATAATGCATGTGAATCTGTGGAGATGAGAGCCGTCCCTCGCCTCGCTCCTTTTACAGTCAGTATTCAAGCTCTCCCTGCCAGCACAGCTGCACACATGGGATCTGAGGAAGGACACACCTGCAAGTGAGGTTGGTACATTGTGAAAAAATTCAGATATTGTGCAAAACCCAAGGTGAATGACTGAATGGACGGCAGAGTAGGTGACCATTTTGTAAGGCTGCAGGTTGAGCAGCCCCCTTCATTTCAGGAGGGAGTTACACCTGTTGGTTCGAAGAGCCAAAATCCAACTTTTAATACAAATGAATGACAAATCATCATGATAAATGGTATAATGTCGTAAAGAGCTCAAATTCCTACACATAATCTACATTTCTCTGCACTTAGAAAAAATAAAGGAAAGGTAAAAGTACTTTATTGGTCACACATACAGCGAACAGTGAATGTGATGTTTACCAGAAGATAAGAAAAACAGATAACAGTGGTGAAAGGTGTAGTCCTGTGGGGATGAGGGCTGCCAAGAGGACCAGTAGTTACTTATGTAGTTCTTTTGCAACAGTGTGAATTTAGGACAACTCTAGACACCGTCAGAAAGAGCAACAACCAGAAAGGGTTTATGGGATGAACTTGTCTAGAGAAAAATTTCGCCAGTCCAAAATGTGAGCCACAATCGTGATCATTTTTCCCCAACCTGGCAGACAGTTCAACATGTTAAAGCCCCATTTTTTTGCATCAGTGTTAAAATTCTCTTTTAGCTGTGTGCTAACTGTAAATCAAGATTATTCAGACTGCCCTTCAGAGCATTTCACAGATCAAGTCGTCAACACCAGTATGTTTTCATTTCTTCCATGAAGGTTTTAGAGCAAAGGTGCATAGTAATTTACGGGTAATAGCCAGGGTTACAGCTTTTGGCTTCACTATTGGAGGAAGAGGGGCAGTATTTTGCATTAGATGTTGCTGTAAGTTACAGTTTCCCTTATGTCTTGTTTTAAAACTATGTTTGGTTTCAAGAGGATACAGTCTGCAGAAACCTCAGCTGTGATGAAGAAATAAGTAATAAGCTGTTAAGGTGTCTTATTGCTGTTGATTTGCTCATTTTCTTTGAAATACCCCATTTTTCAAACAATGTAAGTACCCCCCCCCGTCCGTCCATCTCCACCTGTGCAGTATTTCACATACTGTTAGAGGGTCTTGCCAACCAAAAACCCCCAAATAAGATTTTAAAAACGCAAACAAAATGTTTGATAGTAACGCAAATGAGATCAAAACTTCCCATCAAAGAGAATGGTACAAAATCATGAATGTCCATATGAAGTAAATTGTTTTTGTGCTCTGTTTTCCCAGAATGCTGAGGTGTCCGTCTTTGAGGTCAACATTCGTTTCATCGGAGGACTGCTGGCTGCCTACTACCTATCTGGACAGGAAGTAAGTGTGCACCTGTATAACTGTACTTGTGATATTATCAGTGAGAATTGTTTTGCAAGTTGGCAAAAACTTTTTGAATGTCATCCTGAAGAGCAAAGAGAAAACTGCAGGATCAGATTCAAGAAAGAAAGGATATTTTCAGAAAAGCAAGGAGGTGTTTGGGTTTTTTTTGTGGTCTTCTCCTCTTTGCTGTGTCTTTATTTCACCCCCTGTTTTTATTTTCCACTATACTTCCTCTTCTCATCCATCCTCTCCTCTGTTCCCATTAAGTCTAGCAGGCAGGTTTTGGTTCTTGGTTAAGGAGCTGGTAGAAATTGAATCCAGCCATGTATGTCTTTTTCTGATCTGTTTCCCCTCTTTCTGTCTGTCCCATCTTCTCCAGCTTTCATGCCCAACCAAGCAGTGCTTCCTCTGTAATGGGAGCAAATACATTAAATATGTGTTCAGTAAAATGGCCACATCCACTGTTCTCACTGTTGTAATGTTATGTGTTTTTTTTTGTAAGAACTAGGAAACAGGTTGTTAAGGTTCCCTATTCTTTGTAGTCACATTTTTCTAAAAATCTGAGAACACCTCGTCCATTTCCTATTCTTCGTTTCTTTATTCTGGGTATCGCAATTGTAAAATATGCACCCTGAAAAGATTGAAACCATGCAATGTTTTGTTGGGTGAGCTAAATGACAATAACTAGGCAGAGAAGTGAATTTATTTTTATTTTATTTAGTCTTTTATGATTGTAGGTAAGGTTTATGGAAGAGAAAACATTGATGATAATGTTGAGTCTTCAAAGGAAATGGAAAAATGGCTTTAAACTAGGAAAAAGACATAACCACAAGAACAGAGACAAAATCAGTGAAGGATGATTTACTGACCTGCAAAAAAGTTTGTCTACCTCCTAAAACGTTCACTCATAACATTAAAATGCCATAAAAGTTTGCCAGACCACAGGGAGTCTTGCAAAAATGGTGCATTGGCTTTTTTAAACTGATAGAAAAGGATTTTGCTATATTGCTCTGAAAAACAATTTAAGCTGTAATGTTTTCCAAGTAGAACTTAATGTCACTCTTATCCCCAAAAGTCAACTCACTCATTCATCAGACTTCACTCCAGAGACAAAAGAAGCGGTGGGAGGTGAGAAAACGGGGATGGAGCATGGGAGGGCTCAGAGGAGAGACAGTGATGGAAGGAAAAAGAGGAGCGGGTGGAACAACTGCAAGGAGACAGTGAGGATGAGTGCAGGGTGTGTGAAGGTGATGCTTACAGATAAAGAGATAGGAGGGGAGAATGAGGATGATGAATTACCACGGGGGAAGAAAAGCAACTGAGACCCATACTTCACTCTCATTGGACATGTCCTTGAGCAAGGCACTTAACCCTTCAACTGTTCCTGTCGACCAGCAGCAGGATGAATGGTTGTTACTGGGCAGCTCGCTGTGTAAATTGTGTGTAACTGCGTGAATATAAAGCAGTGCCTGCTTCCTGCATAGATAAAGCTTAAAAAAAAGCAAAGAGACAAAAGATCATGTGGGAGACCAGGTGTGATGGAGCGATAGATTAAGAAGTGATAGTGAACTGGAGGTTGAGGGTGATATTTTTAAAGTTTTTCATGTTCATCCTGAACGACATGATGTGTTTGTAGGAGGGAGATACTAAGCCACAAATAGAGGGTGAGGCATTGTTTTGAGGAAACGGAAGTCATGCTCAGGACACACATCCTGCGTCTACCTCTGCATCGCGTCTGCACCACTACTGCATCTGCTGCTTCTGCCAGCCCTGTCTTTCTAAATAGATTTTTAATTGATAATTCTCATTTATATAAAAATGTCTCATGTCGTTATATGTAACCATGTGCTGTGTAAGAGAGAGAGGGGGTGGGGGAAGTGGAAGGCAAGCTGTAGCTCGACCTTTGCTATGCTGCGAGGATGAAATGCCGAATTTATTACTCATGATCCATCACTTTCTGACTGAGCAGCCTCATGGGAATTATATTTTACAATTCTTCATATTATAAACGAAAGAAATTTGTCAGAGCAAGTCATTTGGTGCTTTTAAAGTCATGGAATTAAGCTGAAACAGATAACATGTTCTGTTCTCGGTCAGACGCTGCGAATGTGTCTCCAGCAGGAGGCTGGCATGATAAGCACTGTGATGTTTGATAAAGTCAGCCTAAAAAATCTTAGTTAAAGACAAAGCTATTAAAAAAAAGTTCTCTCTATCTCTCGTCCTGTCCCTTTTTCTCTCTCTGTCTGTCTGTGTCTGTCCTCCATGATGAATGCTCCCACAGTGGCATCCCACCAATTAACTACATTAGGTCTCTGGTTTGACTGTCATTTATTCAAAAATAAAAGCCAGAACTAAGTTAAATTCTGGTCTGTTTTAAAACGTAAGATGCTTCAGATGTTTCACAATTAAATCTTTAAGTAAAGGGATTCCTTGCATATATACACTTGTGAGAGGTCTTATTTTGAAAGACACCACCCTACATGATGAATGTTGCTGGTGTGATGTCAGTATGACTGTTGATAGGTTATTCCTCTGTCTAATTTAGCAGAGAACCACACTTGTCTCGCGCTCTTCATTGCTACAGCTGTCCCTTCCTGACCCTTCTTCCTGGTCTTTCAACTGCCAGAGCAGCACTGGTTGAAGCCTGAACCAAATTAATTCGATAACTTGTCACTGGTTTTTGGACTATTTAGCTTTTCTACAGGTGGTTCTAGATAATACCTCTGGTATTTAAAAAAAATCCGTAGTTGCATATTCTTCCACAAGATTCCCTAAATCATTCATAATCAGCCTATAAGAATACTGAAAGACACAGGAACAGGTAAGGAGATGAGAGTCAACATAAAAGGGAAAAAAACCCCCGGCAAAGATAGAATTTAACTAAAAAGAATAAAGATTATGAAAAAATGAAAAGATGTATGTCAAAATAGAATGTAATGTAGAGCGTGAAAATGAGTTTAAAAAACCAGCGCTGTTTGAGAAATAATCTCAGTCCAGACTGATGTGCCTGAAAACACATCACATGACCTTTCATTTAACACTTGCCTTGCACCTTCTACAACCACAATTAAAGCTTAGAAATTTCAAGCTAAGATGAGTTCAGCAGTAATGATGACACTGCTACAAACATAATAGTTAATACAACAGTTAATGGTTTTAAAATAAAAAATAAAATACTGTGGATGTATTTGATACTGTAGCTTGTAAGTGTAGAACTTTACTGAAAAAGAGTTAGTTATTTAGAATTATTTTTACAAGCATCCCTAAAAAAAAATCTTATTTTGTCCTGTCATTCACATTATTGACTTCAGTGATTTCTCATCATATTAAATGTGTTGATATACAGACCCAGAAAAAGGCACAAAACTTTTCTCATTTCAGCTGACGACATCTTTACCCAAGCCTGTCCTTCAGGTCTCTAGTCCACACTCTGTAGTTCACCAAAACATCAGGTCAATTCTTGCTTGAACTGTTTTGGGTCTGTCAATATTAGACTGGATCCTGCAACACCAGAGAAGACCTGAAAGTCTAATAAAATGCGAAACACGTGCTGCAGCTTCGTACTGCCAGCAAACATGCAAGACACAGGTGCTTTATCCATAATGCTGTGCTTTCTGTGTGTTCAGTTTGGGTTATTTTAATCAGACTTCCCTGCAGGTCCAGAGTTGAATAACAGAGACAAGCTCTTACTGAAGACTGAAAAGAACTGGAAGGTATGCATCAGCAAATTATTTTAAAGAATATAAACAAGAGGTTGTTGGGCTTGTGTCAGATAAGGCTGATATTTTTATATCCACAAACACCTCTGGAGGAAAGCTGCTGTAAATGACAAAATAGTAGAGGCGATAAAAGATATTGCTTTGATGTAGACGAGGAACTTGGATAAAGTTCTGGTAAAGTCAAGTCACTTTATTTACAAAAGTTAACCCAAAGTGCTTTCTAAAAACAGGGTTAAAAATAAAGAAAATACAATAAAGCTGCAGTAAAAATAATAACGCAAACAGAACAAAAAATCAAAAAAGCAGAGGAGATAACATCCAAGCAGAGTACTAAAACAGGAAGTTCAGGGAAACTGAGAGAAACCAACGGCAGAATAAAACACAATGTGAAGGTGTCAGAAAATCATAAAACTGAACTTATGACTGAAGTAAAAGTAAACAAAAAAGGTAGGCCTTCGAGGTTGATTTAAAATCATCA
>JAQLOL010000005.1:1611228-1624071 GCA_029783665.1 Naso thynnoides | reverse complement strand
CCCCCCCCCCCCCCCCCCCCCCCCCCCCCCCCCCCCCCCCAATCTAAATTCTCTCTGATGTATCATTAGCATTCATGCAGAAGTTCTCTTCCACCAGTGTGTCACGCAGAGCAGAAACCTGTCTTGTCAACAGCTGAGTTTCTGGCTTCTTGTGGGACTAAAAACATTCTCCTCTTCTGTTTCCAGAGAATGCAACAAGAAATTTAGATTCCTTACCCCATGCAAAGGACTCTACATTACACACTGAAGATTTACATACAGATTTACATAAGCTCACTATGTTTGATATTTACTTGAAGAGAAGGTTGACTATGTTTATTACTACCTTTATTAAAGCTATTTTTGGGAGAAATTGGGACATATGATTGTTTGCACACCAAGTAAGATCATTTTTTAATATAGCAATTTATCCTATCACTTGAACAAGTCTAATCAGAGGACTCACTGCAGGGTGTAAATAGACATCAGTTCCATGTTTTCTATATTTGTTAGCCAGTGTAGGTAGGGCCTATACCATAGTGTAGCCTACAAAGACCTACAGTAAAATCAGGGGCCAGTTTATTGGGAACACCTGGCAAAAATTTATTAAGTTTATAGAGGTTATATTTCTCAGTTTTGGTTATCATTTTAAAAGATATTTTAATTCAACATTAGGAGAATTCACTTTGTGTTGTTTTCAAAATGTGTTGCGTCAAAGCCTCTGAGAGGTGTTTCTGCTGTTTTGCATAACTGATTTTTTTTATTTGACTGACATAACGGTTGTATCTCAATTTTAAGAAACTGACAACTGAATGTATTTAGGGTTATGGGTGCATTAGCAATTAAAAATAGCCTAAAAGATTATTTAGGCTACCATTTATCAGGTTTAGGCTTAAAATTCAAACTTTTCTGACATGTTAGTATGGGTGGGTGAGGCTTTTTAACAACAACAATAATAATAATAATAATAATAATAATAGACAGACAGACAGACAGATAGAAGATAGATAGATAGATAGATAGATAGATAGATAGATAGATAGATAGATAGATAGATACTTTATTCATCCACTAGGGGAAATTCAGGCATCTGGTCGCTCACACCTACATTAACAAGTAAATAAATAAATAAATAAATAAATACACCATCCTTAGAGGCATGTAACCAAAGAGAACGCACGCCTACAAGAACTTGAGTTAAAAAGTTAAAAACCAAGTTAAGAGCAAATTGAAAAAAAAAAAGAAACAGCTAAAAAAAACAAAACAAACAAATTTTCCAGTACACCACTACTACTACTGCTAATAATAATAATTATAATGATAAAACATTTTAAATTGCAACTACACCCGGGGAAGATTAAAAGAACAGATAAGTACCTCTTTAGTACAGAACGTGACCTGCCTGGAGACGGTCCTGGTTACTTGGCAACTCAAAAACCACTTTGACCAATCAGAGATCTTGCTTGGCGCATTGGTACAATCAAACTTGACGAGTTTGCAAGTAAGCCGTATACTGATGATGGAAGTTTGGTTTTGGGGTGAATATATAAAGTAAGTGTTCTCCTTCATTCAAACATTGTTATATGTGTGTGTCATTGTCTTCTTTTAATCGTGAGAGCAGCGCTCCGTACACAGAGGGACTGTGTTATGCCACGGCTGTGCATCGGTTTCAGTGGGCCGTACTTCGGCTTTATAAAAAAGGCGTGTCTTCGGCGAGCAGAATGATTCAAATATCAACTTTTCGGCAGCAACGTTTAGTGTGTGTCTCCCAGGCAGTAGGATTATATGGATGTGTCTGCCAATCCAAACCAACATCTTTTTATCTGACTGAATGCTTCCCGAGAACGCTTTTTGGAAATGTATGTATTGATTTCCTCTCTTTTTCGTCTCTGTCACGGCAAACTGTGTTTTAACTCCGTAACGTTAGTTAGAGAAATAGTGTTAGTTTGACTCGCAAAATTAAAGTTTGCCCTGTCGTAGTAATGATTCTAAAACGTGCCATTAATGAGGATATTTCAGCGTAAGATAATGATTGTTTTTTGTTGTGTTTTCCTGATTTTTCCAGACGTATGGTACGTGACTTTGCTTATTTTAAGTTAGAGTTTTCTCGCCATATGGATTGATATCGTGTCTAACTTTACGTTATCCGCCTCGCTTAACGGCAGTGCAGCTTAATATTAGCTTTCAAAGTTGTTTGAAAAGGGTTTTACAAGTTGTTAGCACCGGGTAACGTTAAAGTTAGCCGGTAACTTTAGCTCAAAATCATCGTCACGGGTAGGGTTAATAAATAAGCCGGAGCAATTAATCCCTGTTGATGATTTGACGAAAATGTATCGATAATTTGCCTAGAGAGTCAGTTTCGGATGCGGTTATTTAATCGGGAAAATGCCGGCTTGCGTGTACTTGAAGCTAAGTCGGTGTTTGTCTCTCAGTGGTTCTGGAATAAAAGGCAGGCACGCACGGTGAGCTGTTCTAGAAGCCTCACGGGCTCTGTCCTCTACTGTTTGTGTAACGGAGAGCGAGCAGGTTGTGTCGTGCTCGCATTCTGCTCTGCTCATGCTGAATAAGTGATGCTGCTGCTACTGTTTCAGGACAGATTTGAAAGCTGGCGAGCTTATAGTTTTAACCTATAAGATGTATGTCTGATTCTATTTGTAATGGAGTTGTGTCTGATATTTATTAATACAACTAAAGCAACACAGCTGGTGTTTTGTATTGGCTGATTTTGCTCAGTTTGTGTCTCATTTGAAATCTGTGCCTAACATGTCCCCTCTCTCCTGCCTTCTTAGTCATTCTGAACTTTGTGAGAAGATGGAAAACAAGGAGGAATCAAAGAGCTGTTCTGTCAGTGTCCTGACCTGGGAGCAGGTGAGCCGGCTGGATGAAGTTCTGACTGAGGTTGTGCCTGTGCATGGACGGGGGAACTTCCCTACTTTAGAGGTGCGGCTGAAAGATATTGTGGCACGGGTTCGCTCCCGCTTGGAGTTGAGCGGCATCAGAGTGAAAGATGTACGACTCAATGGCTCCACAGCCAGCCACGTGCTGGTGCAGGATATTGGCTGGAGCTACAAGGACCTGGACGTCATCTTCAGGGTGGACCTGCCGCATGAGGCAGAGTTCCGCCTAAGTAAGGACGTGGTGCTGGGAACCCTGCTGGATTTTTTGCCAGAGGGTGTGAACAAAGAGAAAATTACACCCATGACCTTAAAAGAGGCTTATGTCCAGAAGTTGGTGAAGGTCAATACAGAGCAGGACCGCTGGAGTCTCATCTCCCTCTCCAACAATAACGGCCGCAATGTGGAGCTGAAGTTCGTGGACTCAATACGCCGGCAGTTTGAGTTCAGTGTGGACTCCTTTCAGATTGTGCTGGACTCCATGCTTGCCTACTATGAGCTGGCAGAGACACCCATGTCACAAGCCTTTCACCCGACGGTGAGTGGGGAGAGCATGTACGGAGACTTCAGCATGGCACTAAGCCACCTACGGAACAAGCTCATCGCCACCAAGCGCCCTGAGGAGATCCGAGGTGGCGGCCTGCTGAAATACTGCAATCTCCTTGTTCGGGACTTTCGACCCGCCAGCGAGGAGGAGTTCAAAGGCCTGGAGCGGTACATGTGCTCCCGCTTCTTCATCGACTTTCCTGACATCGGTGAGCAACAGCGCAAGGTGGAGGCCTACCTTCAGAGCCACTTCATAGGTGAGGAGAAGAGCAAGTACGACTACCTCATGATCCTGCGGCGAGTGGTCAACGAGAGCACAGTGTGCCTCATGGGCCATGAGCGGCGGCAGACCCTCCACCTCATCTCGCTGATGGCTTTCAGGGTGCTGGCGGAGCTAAATGCTATACCCGATGCGTCCTGCGTCACCTGCTACTATCAGCCTGCGCCTTATGTCCGAGACCACAACTTCAGCAACTACTATGTGGCCAACCAGAACATTCCAACATGGCTGCCGTGTAACTGACAAAACAACCAAGGGGAAGAATGTACAAAAGGGCACTGCTGTTGCTGCTTTGGAGGAGAAGAGAGAAGGGAAAAAAAATTTCCCCAAAAAGTAATTATTGAGGCAATAAATGCTATGTTCCTCTTAAGGCACAATCATATTTAAGTGGACAAGTGTTTTGCTTTGTTTTTTTGGAATCCTTTCTCATTCCTTATCAGAGTTGTCAAGGTCATTGACTAAAAAGTGATATTTTTATGTGTTTAGAATTTTTTTTCTCTCATATTTGGTTGTGTCCCCGTTTATCAAATTTATCCTTAATGGAGTTGTGTTTTGTGCCTTAACCTCCAGGTTTACCCCCCATGGGCTATTTTTTGAAGAAAGGGAAGAAGAAAATGTCATAGCCTTAAATTTGATTTTCTCTTGTGATTTAAAAAATGTGAAAAGGAAGAAAAAAAACCTAAAAATATTGAAAAATAGTGTTATTGGGGATGAGGTACGATAAGAGGTAATGGCCAACAAAAAAAAAAAAAAAAAAGCTGAGCACCAGTGTAAAATAAAAAAAACAAGTTCACTGGGGAGGGAAGAAAGGTGGTACACTAATAATTTTGTTCAAAGCAGAAATGAAGGAGAAGGGACTGTAGTCAGTTTGTTTTAATTCATTTTGACATGAAAATATCTCCAGCAGACATTTGGGCTCTCCCTAATGTACTGGCAGTGCCTGTGGTTTGTAAACAATGCAAAAAAAAAAAAGTGTGTATTTTTATTTTCCACTGTGAATCTTAATGTAGGACAAACTCCTCTTCCCACTTTATCCAGTTCACTCCGCCTGCGCCCTTCGGTCGAGACAGGCTTGGAGGGGAAATCTGCAGTGAGGCAGTTCAGGTCTCAGACATATGGGCTCCTTTGTGTCGGATAAATTAATCTCCCCTGTTTTTTGAGTCCTCTCCAAAGCTTTACCAGTGACCTCCAGATGTCACAGTCTTCTGGCTGGTGTGGGAGGCGAACTGGCAGAACAGAGCTGACATGGGCCCATGGAGAGAATAAGGTCTGCCTCATGGCCGGGAGCGAGAGCTGGCTGGGAGTCTTGGTGTGACAGGCTGACTGGCTGTCCCTTCCCTTAAAAGGAGCAGCACATGGTGGGCTGGCAGGGTTGTCCCTCACAACCATTGCAGGCTCGACAGCAGCCCTGAAATGGGATCCTCCTCTGATGCAGCTCAGTGTCTGGCTCTTAAACTACAGGCTGTCTATAATTATCCTTTTTTCTCTTTTTCCTGGGGGAGGTACCTTGAGTAGGGATCTGGGGATGGCTGCGCAACCAGTAGCAGCAGCCCTGCCACCTTACATGTGTGGGAGCTGAGTCACTTCCTGTACTCTCCTATGCCTGCTG
Organism: Naso thynnoides; assembly: GCA_029783665.1. Classification (NCBI taxonomy): domain Eukaryota; kingdom Metazoa; phylum Chordata; class Actinopteri; order Acanthuriformes; family Acanthuridae; genus Naso; species Naso thynnoides. Next base: position 1,618,763 of record JAQLOL010000005.1, on the reverse strand, counting down.
GGATCACATAGTGTTTGAAACCCTTTTGTGGTCATGGGAGGAAAGACATGGGGAGTGCGACTGGTATGCTAAGAGAAACCCCAGCTGTGGGATTCCACTCCACATTTAGACTTGGATTTTGATTTATCCTGGAAATGACGCCCCCATCAGTTCGGACAGAGGTGTCACTTTAAATATATGAATTTGTATTTCAAGCCAAGCCTATTATTAGCTGTTAATTTTAAACACTTGCAGTGTGGCATTACAAGCAGTTGGCCTCAGCTGTGACTTAAAGCTGTCGTCTCTCCTGAAATCATAGCGTCAAAGTTGTAGAGGAATAAGGTTTGCCCATGAACTGCTTACATAAGTGGCAGCTGCTGTGTCTGTTCCCCTCGGCACTCACTTCTGCAGAATCCCTCACTTGCTGCTGCTCATCTCACTGTGGCTGTTGTTTATAGCAGATAACCAGGAAAGTCTCTTATCTGACTGGCCCACAACTCGAGGCTGGTTAGAGAGTTGTTAGCGTGGGTCAGCTCGGCCTGTTCTGCAGGTCACACCCACGGGTCAGGGCATGTTTTGCTGGCTCAGCTGCTGAGCTTTGGTATGGGAACTGCCATAGTCTTTAGTCTTTCTAACAACATGAGAGGTGCCACACACTGTCTTGCTCTGGACCAAAGCACTCTACAACCAGCAACTGAATTAATTCAAGTGCCTTTTGACTTTTTGGAGAGTGATTTCACTTTTTAAAGGGTTTTTTAATGGTTATCAAAAGATAAAAGTAGCTTTTTTTTTTCCAGCCCCCTTTAACTCTGTGAATTGTAACTTTAGATACAAGACTGGTTGTATTAGATACCAATTTATGGGCAAATACTTAGATCTTTGGCTGGGGAGGAAATTAATTTTGGTTTGAATTTCAAATTTGAGGTTTTTTTTGGTCTTTTATTTTTTCTTTTACTTTTTTTTTTTTTAAATTTTTTTTCCGTTCTCGCCTTTTTGTTTTTTTAGTTCCAGTCCCAGGCCATACTTTTGTTTAAAACCCATCTGTCTAGTCATTCCTGTCGGTCTTCTGAGCCATTTCATCAATTCCCTTCTTTGTCTTTTCCTACTGTTTCAGCCTTGTTGCCTCTAGCGATCATGTTGACTTCTGCCTCTAAAAACCAACTTTAGATTCAGTTAGACTTTCTTAGCTGAGATATATTAACACTCGTTTTTTGGGACTGCCTGCATCTAAGCTCTACCTGCTCCAAAGTGACTGGGTTCAGTTGTTTAGCTCACAGCTTTGTCCCTGTTCAAACCAAAGCAATACCTTAAGTGCCCTGACAAGCCATACTGTGGCACGCCAGCTGGAGGTCACCCAGCAGAGACCCCATACTAACAGAAGCACTTTATAGAGGCCTTGTTTTACTCCAAACCCAGCCACCCGAGGGGAATTGAAATAAGCTAATGTGGTCAATGGCTGGAGAGAATTGAGCTGGTTCTCAGGGACAGAATATGTTTTTGAGAGCTTTGTTTTGTCCCTTTTTTATTTTTGCAGGGTAAATTGGTGAAACCCGCCTTTGACATGATGTCCCCCTCTGATACTCGCCTTCAGTGTGATGACTATCCTCTTCTTACTCAAGCTACAGGTTCTTAGTAGATGAGATCATGCTTGAAGGTGGAGGCAGCCAGCAGACTTCATCTTACTGCAGCCTGACAGCAGCACTGGGTTTTTTTCTGTGCATCCATGTGCTGGGAAGCCTTATCATCACTCAGCAGATAGACCTCTCTTAGCTTATTGCAAACAGCCGGATTTATCGCTTTACCGTTAAGCCTAAGATGATCGTTGCTTTGTTTGAAAGCCAGGAGAGAAAACATTAATTTAGTACTGAAATCCCTTTCAGGCAGTGGCAGCCGTGAATCTAAATAATTCCTCAGTTTATTTATCCTCTCTGAGTGATGATAAGCCATATTTAAAAAAATCAGCAGCCAGCTAATGCTGCTGCTCACAGCTGCAGGTTGAAGTCGGCTGAGGGGGGAGAGGACTGGTCTCTTCTTGGGCTTCTTGTTGACATCGCTCACTTAAAGTAGTTGTGAGCGAAGTCAAAGAAAATGCAGCAAACAAAGAGCGTTTTCTAGATGGCAAGCGCTGACTGGAATGTTTGTCGTCTGCGCTTCTTGAGCCCACCCCACGTTCATGTGTTTACGGTTATTGTGGCTTTTTACCCGACAATGGAAAGTTTGCTCCTGTTCATGAAAGCTTTACCTTCCCCAGTAGATGACAGTGGGGTGTAGCAGGGCTCATGCTAAATCACTTCCTATGTCGGGGTTTATGTATGTGTGTATGTAAGTCAATGTACGAAAGACATGATGTGAAAAAAAAAGAGGATGAAGTGTGTTTTGCCTTTTTCATTTTCTGGCCATTTTTCTGCTGTAAATTCGTCAGTGTTATTGATCCTGTTGCTTCTCTCACTCATCTGGCCTTTGGTTGTCCAACTTGTTTGGGCTTTTTGTTAATTAGTACAGCGTGTTTTTTTTAATTTATGACACCTGTAAGTGTATTCTTTGCTGGAGGGGGTGCAGAGCAAGCTGTGGATTAGATATTTAGTGTCTTACGCCATAGGGATGTGATGGAGGCTGCCTGAAAGCTCTCCTACAGTTTCTATATGAAGAGTTGTAATTTTTTGCAGCAGATTTGTGTTTACGTTTATGCGTGGTGGTGTGTGTTCTTGTTTGCATGTGTGTATGAAGGGATGCCTGTCGCTATACAAGTTTAAAAAGTGGGGGAAAACATGAAATTTGTCGCACTATGTATTTTTTGAAATAGATAATGAAAAATAGCTTTTTTGTCAGCTTTGTGATTGTGACGATGAGTTTGATGGTTACAACCATTATACTATTTCATTTTTCAGCACTTTTACCTCACTTGAGTTTTTCATTTGAATGGAAATGTACATGTACATCATTAAAATGTGTTTGAAGAGGAAAAAAAAAATAAAGAGTATTAAATGCAAAATCTGCTTCGGCTGTTTTTGTTGACTGAAATCTCTCGTCAGGCTGCAACTCATTGTGAAGTAGCATTTGTACATAAAATGGTTGAATATGTCTACAAGATTTATGTTAAACTCAGGCACACCTTTCGACTTATACGATCAGACCTGTCTAACTGCATACTGACATACATTAAAGTAGTCCTGCTTACATGTTCAGCATGCTTTGAAGTGCAACATCGGGTGTGTGCACTGAGTAGTTGAGGTTTTCACAGCAGGAATTGACAGATGGACAAATAAAAGTCATCTGTTTGGTCAAGAATTTTTATTTAAGTAGAGTTAATGGGAATATTCTAATTTGACCTTTTATGCGTAAAGTGAAAGCAAATGTAGTTTCTCCAGAACCCCAGTGCAAAAACAATGAGGGACTTCATTACAGTGCAAAACAAGTATAAAACAGCAGCAACATGCAATACAATAACCAGTAAAGCAGCTTGATAAAGTAAAGGCAATACAGACTCATTAGAACAGACCAGAGGACACAGAGTATCAGGAATAGCATGAAGAATATGGCAAGCTAAGCAGTAGATGAGGGGGTCAAGAGACCCTTAAGCTAGATCCTCTGTGACCCATCACTCTAACAACAAATGTTATTGGGAGGTCAAGGGGCTTAAGCAGCAGTCTTGCTGTAAAACGTCTTTACCTTTTAAAATATCGCAGACATCATCATAAGACTTAGCAGAATTAAGTGTGCATATGGGGGATTTTGGGCCTTTAATGCGTCTCTACCTGGAGCCTCATCACTGAGTGGTACAATACTGAGCAGTGCACTGCTGGTGGGAGTGAATCGGGGGTGTGGTGTTCGTTTGGTTTGTTTAGAACCGACAGTGTAATGGACTACATGTCAACACCTGCCCATGTCCAGCTCTTTTTAATGTGTCCACTCCACCGAGTTCAGTTGACGATTCTACAGAAGATGCGAACAGTGTGGCGAGGCGAGAACTCTGTCACACATTAGACAACGTCATAATAAGTGGCTAACTCATTAAGGTTGTCGTTAAAGGATCAGTGTAATTTTGTTTGTACCACACATTGTTGAACATTTACATTCAAGTAAAAAAACAAAACAAAACATTAACTCTTACTACTTCCTGATAGAGAGTGGTGATAACTGTAGGGGAAAATATTTTTACTTGTGTGAACTAACATTAATAAATAACTCACAGATCTTGATGGTATTCTGTCAGTATGTACAGTAAAAGGCTTATAAACTAAAGCATTAACTGAATTGCTTTATTGTGGTTTGGAAATGCACTTACACAAAGTGGTATCATCATATTTCCGGTAGCTTTTGTTCCTGTTTCCCGATCTTGTGCAGTTCTGACTTCTTCCCTCCGGTCTCGCGTGCATCCTGATGGTGGCTTTAACCGGAGATGTTTTCCATCTCCATCGCTGGGGAAGCAGTTAGTGGGGAGATCAGTCGGCTCAATACTCAGAACTTTAAACCGTGTTCTGATCTGAGTACAGTGGAAAACACTCTCCTCCTGCCAGAGTTTTTATTGGGTAATAAAGGCCTGGACATTTATTTCGTGAACATAGTGCTTTCGGAGAACTAAGAAGCATTTACGCTTATCATCCTTCAGCCTCACCATACATTTCCATCTCCACACTGCATTGATTGTAACTGAACAAGAAAATGATGTGTTGGTCACAAATGGGCGTGTCATGAGCGCTTTTCTTAATTATTCATCACCTCCTTTTCTTGCTTGCGTGCTAATCTGTGGGTGGTTGAAAGTGTGTAAAAGGCCGTCCATCTTCTCGACTGCTATGTCATTTTCCACTTAGACATTAACTCCCCCTCCAGTCATGAGCCATTAGCTGCCATTCATAAAAAACACTCTCACTGATCTTCCGAGTATGACTCACTATGTAGATGTAGATGACATGGCAATCTCTTTTTTTCCATTCCCCCTTCGTCCACGTGCTGATGCTGCTCTATAAACCATAGTAACCTTTAATTTTGTCGTTTAAGCCACACTTTTCTTAAACTTTTTTCTCCTCCTCCTCCCCTCTCCACTTTGGTTTGTGGTTTCATTTTATGTGAATAAACCTGCAAAATTCATAGAAGTTCTTATTTTACATCCTCCAGAGAGCCCCCTCTTTATTTTGAAAAGCTGTAAATAACTGCATGCAGTTCTTGAATCGCACTGCACCACGCCTGCTTTACGGTCTCTTAAACAACACTGCAGCTGGAGCAGTCACCTGAAGACACTCTTTTCCCAACCAGAACTTATTGTTTTCACTTGCAAAGCAGCACCTGGTCTCTCAAATGTCTGTCATCCACAGTGTTTTTTATGAAACTAGCCCTCAGAGCCTCAGAAGTCACAGTCACAGATCAGTTTGTCATATTCACTCCAAAGTCTGAGAGCCATGTTGATGAGCTGTTCAAATTCTGGAGCAATCTGTACGTCTACTTTAGTCTTACACTGAGAAAAAATAAAAATGTGGAAAATTGGAGGTTCAGAAAAAACAAAAAACTGATGCAGTGACACAAGCAAACTGAATGCCAGTTTGCAGATTTAATGCAGATTTACACAAAGATTTTTTCTGCATCATTGATTTGGATGGATCTGGACTGGTTAGGAAGCTCATCCTGAGTGCAAATATGTGGTTGACCAGGCTTTCAGATCTGTTTGTCAAATATTTTGTCAGAATTGAACAGAGTTGAGAAAAGGATTCAACAGTTCCTCTAAAGACTTCAAAGCAAAATATTGAGGTTGTACAGTAACCCAACAGTGAGTTCAAACACCTGCTGGTCAGTGCTTTGGGGAGAATAAGTGAGAATAGTCAGTTGAGTCCTGACTCCTCTGCTCTACAAGCCACACACACACACACACACACACACACACACCCGTATGTGAAATTACAAACCGAGAGCCAAGGCCTGATTCCTTCCATTGCTCTCTGCTTGGTGCTCGATCAAGATTGGAAACAGCAACATGTGACATCAAATCAGAAGCAACAGCATTTTCACTTAATAAAATCTAAATAAGATTCAAATGTAAAAAATATGGTCCCAGACTGAAGCTGTTAGTGCAAACCGTAAATCTCTCTCAGGTTTTGTTGGGTCATATTTGCGGAATCTGTAGTCTTGGGAGACTGGATGACATGGCGCGCTCAGAGATCACAAGACCTGCAGATGGCCTGGCTCAGTTTCCCTTCCTTCCTCATGTCCCTTCAGCTTTCCTTGGCCCTTTTTGAAAAAATCTCCTTCCTTTATGTGTTTATTTCTTACCTCTGTCCCCTCTTCAGTGGATCTCATAGTTTTGGTCAACCAAATAAAAGAAAAGCAGAGAGATTTTGGTTTTATTTGCCCGGCATTTAGGACATCAGTCTCCAAGGAGTCTGCCACGACACAAACACAATGAAAGATATTTGAATTTTTGTTTGTGGTGCTCACAGCTTAGTCTCATTTACTCTGGATAATCCACCTAACAAGCAGCAAAACCTTTTCTTTGGAGATGTATTTTAAAGAGAAGGAAAAAGAAGGAACCACTTAACACTCAACCCACCTCTAAACTCTACGCTGTAGTGCACATGGCTAAAATCCCCTGAACAAAGATGTTTTTCAGTGATGCAAGTAAACTGACCTCTTAAGTCAAGTGTTGATTGCATAACTTACACTGTTACTAAAGTTTAACAGTTTAACAACACCTTCCATCACCACATTACTCTTTTAAATGATGTGGCGTTTTTGCCTTGCTAACATACTCAGTGTTTTAAGTGTCGGTCCAAGAGTGACAGCCAAGATTGCAGAAATTCTTGCCCTGCCTTTTGCCAAAGAACCTCTTGCACTGCTGCAGCTTAGTCCATCCCAACAAGCTGTCATCTGCACTTACTGAAGCTTTCTTGTGTGTTCGAATATAAAAGTAACTTTTCGTTCCTGCTTGGCAGGTCACAAGGCAGCAGGTCAGTTTTTCACAATCAGGAGGTCTCTACCTCTGGTTTGATTTGTCAGTTTCTCCCCTCCAGGACAGATTTTCTGGCATGCAAGTTATTTTTTCTGCCTGCTAAGCAGGTGTAATTTGTAAAGGCAAAGCAGTGTTTTTTGGTGCTTGTTTTTCAGTTCAAGCTCTGTTAAGACTACCTTGATCCTCTGCACTTGTGTGTGACGTACCTTGTAGTCCATGGTTGTGGAGGCATTTTTAACATTGCTGCGAAGACACAGCATTTGATTTATACAGAGCTCATCTCATTAAATGCATTGTTTGTTCATTTTTACTTGAATTTACTTCAAATTACTGTGTTGTTTCTTGTTTGTTTTTCACATTGAAGTTGAAAGGTTTTGCTTTTCACCGATATTCTTTAAAAATTCAGAGCGTTACCAGCCAGACCATATATATGTTGTAATATTCACATTTTTATACAACTCATTTCCTGTTCTCACTGAGTTGTTACCTTCTCTCGGTGACAGTTGGAAATCTCATTTCCTGAGTTTCAGAAGAAGAAACACAGAGCAAAGTGACAACTGGTCTCCATGAGGGAGTTTCAGGGCTTCAGCAGAACCACACAACCCCCCCACCCCCCATC
>JAQLOL010000005.1:1585876-1611128 GCA_029783665.1 Naso thynnoides | reverse complement strand
CGTCTTTGGTAATAGCAAGTCTCGGGTAGCTTGCACAATAGAGCTGCATGTGTAAAATGACCGAAGTTGTCCTTTAACTGATCACAACTGAATACATTTAATCTTATGAAAGTCTGCCTTGTTCTGGTCTGTTAGAGCTTGGCTGGGCTCTTACTTCCTCTGGTGTTGTTTCTGCATGGCCGCCTCTGACATCTGGCCCTGTAGGATCTGTTTCCGCTGTTTGTCCACATCACCCTCCATCCGGGCGAAAGCGTGATTCCCCACTTGACCCAGATCTGACTGCAGACTCTCTTCTTCAGAATCATCTGCAAAAACAAACAGACAATAAGTAGTTATTAACTTATAATTTACTTTACCAGCTTGTTGGATTCATTGTAGGAGTGGTTACATACGCAAGAGTTGTGGTGAAGTTAGATGGACATAGATGTGTCAGCATACTCAGCTATGCTGCATATTCAGTAAAGCTCATAAGTTATCACTCACCATACACATCCAAAGGAGATCTGTATTACACTTCTTACAGAATAAATCAATAAATAAACCTGATCTGGCTTCCTTTTGATCTTTTATTTGACCGTGTTCTCCCCCGAAACAGACTGTATTCTTATATTTCCATGGCTGTGCTTGCTTGCCTGTCTCCACTTTATGTCACTGAGCTTAATTTATCGGCAAGCATGACTTTTTTTGAGACTGGTTTGAGAAAAAGCTGCCAGTGAGGTTCTAAACTTCAAGACAGAATTCAGGCTCAAATTCAACTCTGTTTCTCTGCTTGTTTTCCTTCGGCCACGTGTAAAGTCATATGCATGTCCAGGCATTTTATCTACATCCAAACAGACATATGTGTCTGTCAATGTGTATGCATCAGCCTGCTGTTATTGGGATTCACTCGCAGGCAGCCTGCTTGTTTTGGATTAACACTCCAAAGCCACATCTCACCCCTTTGAAGCCTCACGCCAGCAGACATCAGACTTGAGGTCAATGGAGGCAACAGGCTCAACGCAGAAACCACAAACACTTCCTAACACATGGGCTTGTGTTACTTTCACAATGCTCTTCACCAAAAACTAACATGAAGACATCATGCTCTAAACAGTGTAGGTTGCTTGAGAGGCCATAAAAAAATCCAGTTTATAAGAATGTTTAAGGCTTTAAAGAAATTTGATCTAAAGCTGCCCAACATTAAAATGTCTTGCTTGTCCTTTTAGCTCTTTGCCTGTCTTGCTTTCTATGCAACAGTCCCAACTACTGTACATAATGCCAAGTAAGCACTGGTCCTTTTTCAATTCCTTAATGACTAAAACATAAACACTTCATTTTACATACAGATAAAGGATAAATAAAGTCCTAAAAATTCTAGATTTTACTGTAACCTCAGTCTCCAGAGCAGCTTCAGTAAGGCTTGACTGATTTTCCAAGCTGCTGGAACTCGACTGAATAGATTTTCTTTTATTTGGTACTAGCATGTTGACCATTTTTAACTGTTTTTCATTTAGAAACATGCAGGTGGGAAAGGACCATAAGAAGCTGACTGTTACATTCCAATAAACTACCACAGTTCGTGTCCTTCCGCATCCCTCTTCCCCCTGATCTTTGGTCCGATCCTGAACGTTGTACCACCTGATCAAGAAAGAAAAGTCTGAAAACAAAAGTCTATCACTCTGAGCATCATTGGAAACAGTAGTGGAGTGATAATCACAAGGTTTGGGACGAACTGAAATGGGTCCATATTGTTTGATGTTGTCCTGTAAACACAAACATATCCTGTTTGTTGTGATAAGACCAAGACTTTATAAAAACAATGAGTTGCCTCTTCAAGTACTAGTTTTACATTAAAGCCCAAAGGGGGAAGGGGCTCTAAAGTAATGAATATATGTTCTACAGGTGATCAGCTAAAGTACAAACTTTTCACAGTTGGAGTTCAGTGTAGTCACCTGCTGCCAACTCTGACCCCACCTGACCACCTTCTGTCAGTGCACACTTAAGGTGCTGCTCTCTGACCTTTAAGATTACAAACTTCACTGACACCAGATTTGAAATTTTTTAGAATATAGCAGGTTTCATCGCACATCTCAGAGACTACTGAACCTAAAACAACATAAACATCTGTCAAATGAGCACAGGCTAAAGACTGTATAGCCGATATAAAAGGGCATTCATAGGTTCTGAGTAAAAACAATCAAACAAGGCAATTCATGCCTGATGTCCTACTTTTACAATTTCTTGTTTTTAATGTGTTCAGTTGAACCTGTTTTGTATGACTCGACAGAGTAAATGTAAATGATTTCTTTTATGTCCAAAACCTGCTGAATGAGATTGAAACAGACTTCAGGGCCACATGTTCTGATGAGGATTTGAGCACCAAAACATGTTCTCCTTTAAAGTTCATCAGAACTCTTATAAGCGGTTTTACTTTCTGTGCTTTCACTGTTAACCGTTACGGGCTTTTGTCACTTCTTTGTTGATTATTATTGTTTTGTGTTTTTTTTTTTACCTTTTATTTCTTTTTGTTACAAAACCAACAAAGAGCTCTGCATTCGCATCCTTGCTCAATAGAAAAACTAGCAAATCTGTTTTGTGAACAAAACTGGGATTTAAAATCATTGTGTGCTTAAACAACCAGTGACTTCTTACTACAGGAAAAACACCTGCTCTGTGTTACTAAGGCATGCAGCTCAGCATGATCGCCATTTGAAAAGCTTTAAAATATGAGGATGATAACATGGTAAAGGATCCAAGCTGCCAAATGTTCGACTGGCTCAGTTACAAAATATTGTGGACGCTGCTCTTCCATGTTCTAATTCACTGAGCTCACACAAATTCATCGGACCTTTGCGCACTACATCTCTGTGACATGCATGATGACATTCTGACTTAACAGGTGATTTTTACTGTCAGACTAGATGCTGACTGACCAGTTGCCAAAATAGTCAGTTGGCTGTGCTACAATGTAATTTGCCGACTGATTTACTGGTTAACTGACAGACTGACTGATGGGTAAATGAACTGGTAGTATCCAAATGCTAATTCACTCCTTGGCTAATGATGGACTGAGCGACTGACTAATGAGCTGGTTAACTGGTTAAATGTGCTGCTGCCTGTCTCGGCCAGGACATTCTTATACAGGAGATTTTTATCTCAGTGAGGCCCTCTTGGATAAATATGGGTTAAATAAAATAAGTTACCTATTATAGTTACTAAGTATATGCTATGTATTTTGTTTCATTTTATTTTTGCAATTAAAAAAAGGAAATATTGTAAGTTGTGCAGCTCACATCTCAGTTAACTTTAAAGTGCCTCAAACTGAAATAAAAGTCCTCGTCTGTATGAGATTAAACTTAAACCAGAGGGGAAACCCCCCCCCCCCCACAATTCTTTCCTCGATGTGAGATGAGTGAAGACATAAATGGAATTGATTCAAATGTTAAATTGTGCCTGTCTGTGTTTTTTTGCTGAGTCTTACAGCCTTAAATGCACATCAGTTCATCTCTGACTATTTTCAAATGGCAGAGTTGGAAGAGTCTGATTCAAAAATTTCATTTCAACCACTTGAAAAATGAACGAGGCCAATTCTTAAAAATAGGTTGCTGACATGAAAATGAAGCACATTATGAGCTCTTTCAAACGCTGGGAAACATTTCATCACACTGTGTGAAAAAAAGCCTTGTGTTGAAACTGTGTACCTGCCAGCGTGCCTGGTTTCTCGGTGATGCGGATCTGTCTCTCTGGGACGACCGGTTCACCCTCAGAGTTGCCAATGTCAGCAGGGATGAGAGACAGGCAGGCATTCTCCTCTTCTGGAGAGCGAGGGTAGTACAGAGGCAGTAACTTCTTGTACACTGGCTGAAAGAACACACATATACACACAGATACACAGAAGTATTTACATTAAAGCCCAAAAATATAGTGTATATACATATATATCAGACAGCAGGGCAGCAAAAGGAAGACTGATCTTAATAGAAAATTGTGTGTTTATTGCCTTTCTGAACGAGCCTTGAACAGGAGAGTAAAGCTGTCAGTTTGCATCAACCCAAGTACTTGTCAGATCGTCCAACAGTGCGTGAACCCACCACCACAGGTAAGCAGGCTTTGAATTTCTCTTTCAGCTCTTTTTTGTCATTTTATGCTTCTTTTTTTTCTTTCCACTTCATTATGTGTCCATTCAAATGAGTGAAACACTATGAATGCTTTAGAGCAGGGTTATTTTTTTTTGCAAAAGAGGGGGTTGCAAAAAAGCAACCCCACCCTCCTTTATCATGGTCAATGCAGAAGATCCACACTCACACAGGTAGATGGAGGTGAAGGGGATGAGCACTTTTATAGCCTCTTGGGAAAGGTCACTGTATACTTTGATTTCTTGCGCCAGATTCTTTCTTGTTTCTCACTGTGTGCGTTGCGAGTCGTTGCATGTTAGCTAGCTTAGATGCAAATTGTTTACAGGTTGCTGTTTTTTCTAGCACCTGCCCAAAAGGGCTCTGGCGCCCCCCAGGGGAGGCCCGCCTCACGCTTTGAAAAACACTTAGAGAAAATACAGTGCAGGAGGGAATCCATTATCACAGGCTGAATCAGATCTACTCTTGGCCCACTCTCCGATGGCAGGCTTTCTGTCTTGGGTTTGAGTGTGGCTGTCTGAAACATGCTTTGATGACAGTTCAATATGAACTTGTTCACTTGGAGCATAATGACATCCTAATGTTGTTTCAAAGAGGGGCTTTATCGTCTGAAGGATGCAGTATGAGAGCGCGTCCTTCAGAGGACCTGAAAGTGAAACTGACCAGAACTGATGCTGCAGTGGTGCACTTCTTATTAGCTCATTAATTCAAGTTGCCTTTAACAGCTAACAAGGTACAGAAAATAGTGGTAAACATTGTGAGCATGTATTTTTACATTCTGAGTAACATCATTAGGACTTCATTCATGTGATAAATAACATTAACAAAACTCTTTGTTGTGTCCATTGTGTGTGTGTGTGTGTGTGTGTGTGTGTAAAGAGGGAGGGCTTTAGGCCATACAAACCTCTTCTGTTTCTGACACTGCGAACACCACTGCCTCTATGCTGTTCCCATGATTCTCTAAAAACCTGCGCACTGTTCCTATAAACAAATGAACACACACATTAACATACATGTTGAGACGTGCAAAAGACTTAAAAAATGAAAGGAACAGGGACTATCACTGGGTAACGACAGTAAGAAAATGGCAAAATGTCCACAAATTACCAACACCCAAAATGTTTTTTAAGTTGCTTGTTCAGCCTTTTTTAACAATCCACAGATATAAAGCAGCAAACCTGCACATTTAAAAATGGTGCTACTGAATATTTGGCATTCATAATGTTTAAATGGCATAAGCAATGAATTTATTTTCAAACTGACTGCTTTTCTTATCATCAAGTTATTAACTCTGTGTGTGTGTGTGTGTGTGTGTGTGTGTGTGTGTGTGTGTGTGTGTGTGTGTGTCTTTTCTGATGTCTTACTGAAAGCGATGTGTGTGGCATCCTCCAGTGGGTAACCTCTTTTGGTCGTGGTCACCACACAGAAACCAACAGACGCCATCGACTGCTCACTGAGGAGAAAAGGAAAACTTTCTCACACACACCGGACTCCACATTTACAAAACACACAACTGACTGGTTCTATGGTTTCCTCAAACAAACACACACAAACACACAAACCACTGTCAGATAAATACAAATATTGCATTTCAGTGAATGAAGTTATTGTTTATTTATATTCATATGTAGATATAACAATAATTATGTTTAGTCAAAAATAATTTTAAACATTTCATACAAAGGATTATATTAAGACATTTTTCACCACTAATTTCAATGCCACTGTTGTCAACCTGAAACCAGGTTCAGAGCCTCAGTATTAAATTACAGCATAATTAAACAGAGAGCCATAATATCACATTAATGTCGAGCAAATGTGAGATGCAAGCAACACATCACAGCTGTCGCTTTCATGTTTTGTCTTCAGTTGCTTTTACGTTGTGTTCTGGGACAGAGGCTGTTACATTTTGATTGTGCAAATCCTGTATCTTTGACTTCAGAATGACTTTGTTTCACATTGTTTCAACTTAAATGGGTCATGAATATAATCAGTGATTTTCAGGTTTTACCTTCAACCCCAACGGCAGAGGGTGTTTTTCACGTTTATTCCTGCAGCATTCTTGGATAAGAAGTCAGAAGCTCAGACTAGCTCATATCAAATTATTTCTTTATTTGTACCTTTCAGGACTAATAATTGTTTATCGGACAAAATCACATCAGAGGGGGAAAGAGGAAAAAAATTTTAAAAATCTGTCACAACAGCTCAACTCTTAAAGAAACTGATGCATATCACATTCCTTAAATAACAAGTTGCCTCACGAGATAAACACAAAATCAAGTGCTGTGTGTGTTTGATTACATGAATGCTGCCTGGTTAAAGCCTGACTGATGGCCTGTGTGACAGAATGAATGGATTCATTTCATGGTTCTTACGCAGCCAGCTGCAAGATGTTCCTATAGCAGCTGTACAGCGAGCTCTCCGCTGCCGTCCTGTACTTGACTTTGAATTTTGGTCCCACTGTGTGGATGATGAACCTGGCTGCCAGGTTGAAGCCTTTGGTCAGCTTCGCCTCCCCTGTCCGACATCCTGCATACAGACATGCAAATAAAACTGATTTACAACTTAGTAAGAAATTGATTAAGAAGAAAAAAGGTTGTGACTGTAAACGCTGCTGATGGAGAATCGACTCATCTTTATGTGTGTGTTCAAGACTCTATAACAGCAGCATTTCTATTTGCATTTGCAAAAAGAAAATCCAGATTCTTTTTCTTTTTATACCATTTTTTTCCAGTCTGAATGCAAAACTCTCATAAGCCAAAGTTATCCAGATGGTAGAAACTTACTGTTTTTAGTATTTTTAGCCATGCAAATATTTTCCATCTTGAATGTTGAGCACTTAAGATATTTACCTTTAAATTAGCAGCATGTCACTTCTCTAGTTTCGACATGTCATCAGTGCAGGGCCCAAAAAACAACAGTTAATTTTTTAAATTTTTTAAATTTTTCTTCAGGAATAATGTCTTGGCTGAGTCAAATCACCATTAAAGCTTTTTTAGAGACTTTCATTGTTACAAAGTCAAACACTAAGTCAAAGTTGTAAAGCAGTCATACTCAAGTTGCTTTGACTTTTGCAGAATAACTGGACAGGGGCCAGTATTAACAAACAATAATATTTATCAGGAATGAAACATTAAAAGTCCAATACGCACCTTTCTCTGAAATTCACTATTTTTAGAGTAACTCACTCAGTAACTAAATTATTAACTAAATTAACCTGGTACAAGGACATATGTTATGTTGCTATGGCACATATTTCAATTGTCATTTTTTAAATAATTAGCCAATTAGTACAAACAAACAAGAAAATTCACAATGTGAATTCATTTATTCTCAAAGTTATTTAGAAAATCCCTATCATGTGAGCTATTTCTGAAACAAAAAAGTTGAAATTGCTAACATATGTGATGCTTTTAAAACCTCAAACAAAATTTATTTCACCTCTTTGCATTATTGTGGCACGAGAAACTGTAAAAACTAATTATTTCAAAATCTTCAAAAGATAAAACTTGAACTATCTGGATAGCTTAATACCACTTGAGGTTGAAGGAGAAATATTTTTTTGGATTACAGTTCAGTGAAACATACAAAAATAAAAACACACTTAGGTCAAATGATAACAAGTAAACCATCTTAATGAGAAATGACCACCTTGACCAGCAATGAAGATGGACTTGAGTTGTGATTGAAAGCTTCAGAAATAAAAAGCTGTACCTTATGTTAATTCTTCAATAATCAGCACAAGTCATGACGTACAATATGTGTTACTGATGTTTCACTGGTGCAGTTTTGGAGACATTTTATCCAAGAATTTCTCTTTGCATTTCTTTATGTGAGCAGCTTTGTCGAAGAGCAGCGATGGCAGTCATGACCTTTTTTTTTTTTACTGAATTCAGCTGATCATCATGTGCCTGATTGTGTCTGAGTACAACCACCAGTAACTTCACATTCATATCCTCTCTCCTCATGCTGACTTTTCTTTCCTTTGCCTCCAGACTTCAGCCTCACGAGCCTCACTGAGCACACACTTTGCTCCAGCCTACCTTTGAGTTTGAGCAGCTCGTCTCGCAGTTCAGGTCCGGCCAGCTGATGGATGCTGTCGGTCACCGGATTCTTGTCATTAAGCGACTCGTTGCTGGTGTTCACGATGGAGGTGCAGTTTAGCAGGGCCACGTCACCGGTGCTTTTGTGGAGAGATAAAAGTTACTCTGTTACAAAATGTACGAACATGCTGGCACAAACACATCTGTACATCTGGCTACATATTCTTGTGTTTGGAATGTTTTTAGCATATCATTTTGTTTGAAGGTCATCAGTTATATTGCACTGAGTAGCACTCTCAAACTGCTTTATTCAGTATTTCTTTTGCAATCATTGTCTAAATCTGTTTTATACCAAATTCAGTATGTACTGCAGCGAAACCCAAAGTATCAACATTAGGGTCATCACAGTTTCATCATACCAAAATACACTGGAACAGTAATATCAAGCACACACTCATCCAAAAAACCTTCACATTTAGACATTTAGCCAAAGTAAAAAGCTTATTTTATTGCTTCAGTGAAGTTATTTCTTCAGTCTGAAGTCCTGCGGGGTTTGTTTGGAAAGAACAATGAGGAACTACTTGAGCATGTGTTGAAAGCATTCAGTCATAGGACAAATTCAGCTTCCAGCACAGAGAAGGGAGAAGCAAAAAAAAAAAAAAAAAAAAAATCATCCATCTTGTGTTAATAAAAAATGAGTCACAACACAGAATGGACCAAGCTGCCAGAAACTGTTCCTGAGAAACAGACCTCGTTGGCAGTCGCAGTCTCTCAGATCATGTTTTATTGAGCCTTATCTTCATCCGTCTAAAGCCTTAGAGCACAAATGATCTTTTTGTGCAAAATGGCAAAGAGGGAGTGAATGGCCAGAAAACCTGAATTAAATATGTTGGGTTATGTCAACAAAAACATTTCAGCCCCCTGCCCACTGATGGGACAAAATTCTTTGCATGAGGCTTGTGTAGGAGTTAATGAGAGCTGCACCACATGATATTGCTCATAACAATAATGGCATCATTTTCAGTATGCTAAATACTGGGACATGTTGACATGTTTATTTCATGTCTACAGCAGCAACAAGCATGCTGGAAAGTGAAAACAACGTTGCTGCCAGCTGCTGTGATTCCTAAAAAAGAGGAAGCGATTGAGTGTGGAAGTGTTTGGTGGGTGACAGTTAGATTCACAACAAGTCATAATCAAGTTCAAGCAGAAAGAAGATTTAAGAAGACAACTTCAAACTATCACCACAGAGAATCTGGACATAACAGAGATACCACGTGGTACCAAAGTCATTATACTGACAGCTCTCAAGCCTTTGGTCATCTTAGACAGAGGAAAACAAAACATGTGAAACATCATGAATTAGTTATTTTTAAAATAAATAATTCACATACACAATATTGTTTTAAGAGGGGAAAGCAATATTTTAATCTACACCCTTCTAAAAACTCTGTGGATGTATTTTTTTTTTTTTTTAAATTCTGAAAAAATTGTCTGCATACAAATATTACGAATATAACCTTTACAGAAAGTAGTATTTATTACTTGATCACTGGTCAAGTGTTTTAATTATGTAATAAATCAACAACATAAATGATCAACTGTTTTAAAAGTAAACCCATCTCAAGCTAAGGTGAAAATGAAAAAGTGAAATTAAAACCAGACTTTGTGACGGCAGCAACACTTTCATTTTATACAGGGAACAAAACCAAAAAGAAGAGGAATATTTGGCCCAGAATTAAAATTCTTCAGCTAAGATACATTTTTTACGATTTTTATTTGAAAATCCCGCTCCATCCTGCAGGTTTTGTTTTGGGTTTTTTTTTTTCAGAAATTACTGATCTGTTTAATAAGCAACATTTACTGAAGGAGGCGTAAACTGAAAAAAGCTTCTCTTCAAGCCTCAAACAAATGCCAACACCAAGGTACACAAACAATAAAAATATATGTTTGGATGATGTTCGTATCAGGCTTCAGTGCATTCTGTTCAGATCAGATGTAGGGGTGGGCAATTGTTTTCAAATATACGATTGGTCGTTAACTCAAAGAAAATCTAAAAGTTTATGCAACTATAATTTTGTCTTTTAAAAAACCCCAAAACAGTCATTGTTTATCTCTTGTTTTACCAGCATCTGAAAATAAGGCAATAACGCCAAATAATGCGTTATTTCATGCATCAGTGGTCTCGCGTTATTACCAGACTCCAGGAGAACGTGTGTAGCAGCGTGGTGTTTTCCATGCCAGGTCAGTATGGTGTTAACAGTTACTACAGCGCTGTGAGAGTCGGTACATGTTGCAAATCATAACAGCAGAAACCTGCAGATTTCTACAGCCATCAAAAAATTTTGTGTGGAACTCCTTCAAGAAAACAAACGATGATGAGGGGCAGTACAAACTCTGTCAGGTTAAGCTAACGTTAGCAGGAACTGCACTACACAGTCGTTTGACAAGTACAGAGAAAGTGTCTCCGACCACAGATTCATAGACGGCTCTTACTACTGAATCATGTGTGACAGTCGCCCGCCATTATTTCAGCAAATGGAAAACAAATCTGCTGTTCTGCAGACTAAAGCAATGCTGGAGCAACATAAAGCTGAAAACCTGACAAACTTACAGCAGGAGAAACATTTGAACAGCCTCGCGCTTTGTGTGTTGGCCGTGCGGTTTGTTTGTGTGTTTGAGTGTGTGTTGGAGAGGGTGCAGTGATTTTTGAATAGTCAAATAATGCTGAGCGACTGTCCAAAGAGCACTTCTGCTTGAAACGCCCATCCCTAATCAAGATGTGGATCAAAGGTGACAATTTTTGTGTTGTATTTCAGACATCTACATCATGGGCTTTGGAAGCACTGAGAAAGTGGGTGGGACAATATAACGGGGGTGTGAGGGTGCTCCCCCAGAACATTTTGAACAGAAAAGATGACACTTTGTGCATGCTGGTGCATTTGCGTGTGCAACATGTGGCTGATACTTTTATCTGGCAAGTGGACCAGCTGGGCACTTATATATTAAAAAGGGAAACCTTGTTACAAAGGGACTCAGCTGAAAGTTGATGATTTATTCCCACTATCAGCAGCGATTATTTCTTACTTTCCTCTTCTAAAAATGTCCTTGTGTTGATGTTTCTGGGGTAGATAAAACTAAGCGTTTATTTGGTTCAGGTTTAAGTGGAAGACAATAACAGGTTCACATATTGTCATGTATTTAGGCTGCTCTCTCCCAGCCTCATTTAAGTGAATGCATGCTGTGTCTGAGACATTTTCGTTGTGTTCCAAGGGAATCATGGGATCTGTCTGTATCAGATTTCTACCATCATCCTCTGGACAATCAGTCCTTATACTGAGGATCAACACCACCCCGTTGTTTTGCAAGGTAAATCTAAAGAGCAGTAAAATGTTTAATAGAATAGGTGCAAGATGATCAGAATAATTTTATTTTTATTTTTTTCTGTGAGAAATACTGCATCAGTTTTTTTCTTGAAAAATTCATGGAAGTACAACAATCTCTCAAGGTTATGAGGGAAAATAATCTTTTCCTTAAAACCTTGTTAGATTGAATTTGGAAGAAAATACTGGTGGAATGGTTAACCATTCACAGACGTAACCTTTGACAAAATGACCCGGGTCACTTCTTTCCGTAACTCTGGTGACGTAAGTGTAGCAGCAGTGTGCTTGCTCCTTATGACGGAGAATGGGAGAACCACTACGACTACAAGACTCTGCAGACGCACCGCTGTGGTCAGGCTGCAGTCATGTGCTCCTCCACAAAGAGGATTTATGCGGTGACGTGGACCAGTCTGAACGAGACATAGGCAGCCTCACGCTGCACGGTCAAATCTACCGCTGCTACCTGTTGAGTTTGGAAGCAAGTCTCATCTGATAATACAATAAAAAGACAGTGATGACCAAAAGACATGCATGTGTAAGCGACGATAAATTCTGTCACAAGCACTTCTGTGTCTGTGCTCCTTCAGTGTGTGTTTGTTTCCACTCCGCAGCGCACTGTCAAAATGATGTCTTCTCTGATGAACACGTAATGGATACTTTAATGGTATTTATGACAAAGCTGACAAATTCTACTTCAGTCTTCCATAAAAGCAGCATGTGGGCTGAATAATCTCAAATTTGAAACATTTTGGTGCTGCTGCGTGAACATTGTTTAAAGAGTTAAAGAGATGCAAAAAAAAGTCATATTGTATAAGAGGTCAGACCAAATGTGAAATTTGACCAGTTAGAGACTGGAGCCACTCAGAATGTATCTACAGTGTGCTGGGTTAACTTGAAAAAGTAGAAAACCACACAGCAGACTGATTCAGTTTTATCAGTGAAACACAGAAGTCCATTCTGAAAGAATCTTAAAGTGGAAGGAACTCACAGGAACCACATGATTCACATGTTAAAATACTAAGCAATGATTTAAAAGGGAAGTGGCCGCACTGAAACATTTCATACACACATAGTCATCAAGGCTTTAAATAGTCCGACAATATTTTTTCTAATGTAATGAAACTACAAGTATATTTAAAATAGTACGAGTCCAAACATTCAGTAATATTGTAACATTAGGCTTTAAATGTAAAGAACTCTGAAGTCCAGTTGCCTTTGACTCAAAGCTACAATTCAACCCCTCCCAAACCTGGACTCTTCAGTAACTGCAAAATCCAATTCTGTATTTATCAAGAAAAGAGGATTTATGGCTTCATCTAAGTATTTGGCTGAGGGGATAGAAATAAAAATAAAAAATAAATCCCACTTCATTGAAATGTCCTGCTTCACTCACCACGATTTTCTGAAAAGTATAAAACGGAAATTATTTTTAACTGCAGTTAAACATTAAAAGAAAGCAAAAATTGGTTCAAATAAGGGTGCTGACTAAACTGATATTGATGATAACCATGATGACATACTGACATAATGTATTAACTTTACAGATAATATAATATCATTTCAATAATACATCATCTCTTGAATAGTTACTTCCCATTCTTACCTTGGAAAGGCAGTTGGTGGTAACGTATTCTTAACTCTGGTTGCCACCTTTCATTAAATGAAAAACTGAGTCATTGTTCTTTCTTGACAGACTCCCTCCACTCCCTACATTTGTATTTTGAGTGCATTTTATTTTACAGATACTGCAATAATCTTGTTGTAAGAATTTCTTTAAGGTATGATAATTGTGTAGTAAAAATCTAAGTATTATGTCAACCCAAGCATTTAAGTCACAGTTTCATGGATTTTACAGTTTTCTCACTGAGTCACAGTGAGAGTGACTCACTAAAATAAAAAAAAAGGAAACAGGAATTTCTGATTTGGTTTTGAAAAACCTTCACCTATAAATGCTCACTGTCATCAGTAATCGGTCATTTCACACTCATTTTGAGAGTGTGATGGGTGTAAATTAATTTTCCACTGATTAGAGTGCGCGATTAATTTGTTCAGTCGTAAAATCCACATTTAAAAGGAGAACAGCATGACCGCGTGAATAGCGTGACCTGCACAAGATTCATTCTGATGGTGTCGGTTTGAAGTCTTAACAGGACTATAGTCAAGTTACACTTCTTGTGTTAGGATTTATTGGGTGTTATAAATATTCCTCTGACATTCTTACTTTTTCCCTCTTAAGTGTTGAACTGGTTTTCATTTAGAAATAATGCTGGTGGCATCATCTCTGAGGTGTGCGTGCATCAGTCTCTGTAACTTAGCCGGGCTCAGGTGTGAGAGTTGAGGTGAGATGCCAAAGTGAAAGTGAGTCATCAGGTGAAGATGCAAGTTTTGGAGACCTTTCACGGGTTGGGACGCCTTTGCAGCTAACCATGTTTCCTACTCAGGAACGTTGTGGACGAACAGCTGTTTTTATTATTTGGGGATCCCACCACGAGCTACAAAAACTTAACTAGAAGACCACGACAGAGCTCGCCTCTCACTAAAAGGAGTCGAGGGATGTTGTCCAGCGAACTGAGCGGCAGGTGAGCCAACCACCCAACAAA
Organism: Naso thynnoides; assembly: GCA_029783665.1. Lineage (NCBI taxonomy): Eukaryota > Metazoa > Chordata > Actinopteri > Acanthuriformes > Acanthuridae > Naso > Naso thynnoides. The sequence continues at coordinate 1,596,990 of JAQLOL010000005.1, read as the reverse complement.
TCAAACTCTTTTGAAAAGCAGTTACATCTTTTTATGTTTCTGTCCTTCGTTTTTCTTTTCCCTTGCATGCAGGTTAGGTTAGAACACATCCCTGGATTTCCCCTGCTCATAACGCTTGTGTAAGGATCTCTGCAAGACAGTTTATACTTGATATCCAAGGGGCGTATCGATGAGCACAGACCAAAATGCTTCTGGACACAATTGGATCGACTTCAAACCAGTCAGAGCAAAAAAAACAAACAAAAAACACTTGATGTGTTGCTGAGTGACACCTGCAGGATGGTGCTGAGCTTGTTCCCAATTTTCAGCAGAATACGTTTAATACAACATAATACTTGGTCACGAATGTCAAATTACAGATAAACAGTTTACTTAAATGTGTTTACAAAGACACTTTAGGCAGGAAAAAGGCAGTGCAGTAACAGAATATTGATTCATATTTGATCAGCACTGCTGATCTGTGTTTTGTGAGCCTGCTGCGTTGTGTCAGTACAACCTATCAGAGCAGCAAAAGATGTGACATGTGAATTCTCGAATCTGGAGCAGTACCACTCCTCTGTCAGGCATCTTATAAAACCTGCACTGCATTAGACGAACAGTTGTGATTGGCCCGGCATAAGTCAATTTGTTGGAAATCTGCCTGGATGGCAGGCCAGACCCATTTGCCAGAGTGAATAAATATGAGCTCGGCTGATTGGTTTGGTTCCCAGGCAAGAGGAATCCCATAACTCCACAGGGGGAAAGATTTCAACAAAAACTGCCAAAACATCAACATGCAGGCACAAGAGTAACAGAAATATGAGGTCTTTTGGTGAAAACATATCTTTAATGGTTGAATCCTAAAAAAAGCAAAGACTTCAGCTTGTTCATTGTTGTGTTGATGGAAGATTTTCAGACATCAGATATCCAAAAGGATTGATTGTGACTTACTGGCACATTGGTCAGACCCTGTTTTATGTAGTCAGTGTGCTATGTGCTATACCTTTCTGATCCAAAGCAGAAACAAATGTTGTGACTTGCTGAAGCCAAGTGAAAACACTGTAAGCAAGTTTTTAATATTAATATTATGTATCTTCATTTTCAAGAGTGTACAACTGATCCTCTGCTTTTCTCAAACCTTTCCTACATGTGGGGGGCAAACTGAAAAACTGCATGTAAGACTGAATGAGGCTGACATAGTGAACTCATAGTGAAAGAGTGAAGGTTTTAACCTAACAGCAACATTGTGAACAAATATAAGACAGACTTACAAGAGGATGATCTTGCGGTTGATGTCTGGTCTGAAGGGGAAGGGGTAGGGGAAGGCCGGCTGACTGAGCGGGCTGTCGCCCTGATCTGGCGGTGTCTTCTCACCATCCTCACCCAGCTGCTGCTGCCACGTGGAGAGAGTCTGGATGTCCACAAACTGGGAGCGAGCACCCAGAGGATCCATCCCCTCCGGTACAAAGGCTGACACTGGATCTCCAAGCAGGTGGGCTGCAAGCAGAAGAGAGAAAGAGAGAAAAGCGCCTATTACACGGCCTGTTCAAGGCAGGAATGTTGCATCATTGCCCTACGTCAACGTTTTGTATAAAACATCCAAAAATGAAACTGACCCTGCTTGAAGGCCGACCCTGAAGGAGGCATCACGCTAGATGCCGATGCAGTAGTGTTACCAGCCACAAAAGGGTTTTAACAGAGATGGTTAAAAAGAGAGAGCAAGACGTTTCACTAGCGGATCAGTGTCACATGGTTTTTCGCCACTGCCCCGCCCCTTTAGGTGACTAGAAACAGTCTTTAGTCCATTCATTTTTATGGAATTTGGACATGATCACAGATTATGCGCAATTCTTTTGCCTCATTATCACTAAGATACACATTGGACCCATTTTTCACAAGACAAAATATCTTTACCTACAGTCTGACATAAAAAAGGCATTTGTCAGACACACAAATTAGGAGAAAATGAACTTTGTCCAAGACCTGTCTCTCTCTCAGTGACACATTCTTTGGGAACTGGCGCTTCCCGCCTTGCTTCGCAACAGACACAAACAGATGTTTAAATGGTCTTATAGGTGAAACCATGAATTAAAAGGTTAAACCTCCAGCAAACAAATATCATGTGACACAAAATCCATCTGCTTTAATCCATTCACACGATGTTATAACACTTTCAGGTGAGGTGAAGGGAAGGTGGTTTCTAACGCGGGAGATGTGACTCCGCCTACTTAGGAGATGAGAAATGTTTCTACAGTTTCACAACATTGGCAAAGCCTGGAGTGGGGATCTTGTGTAACTGACCATCTTTGGCTTTAAAACCTGTTGATCTCTACTGTGATGGAGGTTCCTCCCAGGATTCGGCAACGGAGAAACTGAAACTCTGACCAATTTATCCACAAGTCAACTGACAACTAATCAGATCTGCATCTACTTTTGTTTTATTACGTAACTGCTTAATTTGCCAATTTTTTTCTCTGCTAGCTGAATGATCAATTAGTCTAAAATATGTCAGAAAATAGTGAAAAAATTTGAAGCATCATTTTCTGGAGGGCACAGTGACGTCTTGAAATTCCTTGTTTAATCCTTTAACACAAGTCCAAGACATGGAGATTCACTTCACTAGTATACATGACAAAGAAACGCAGAGTAGACTGATTTCTTTTCCGTTGACCGACTATTGAATTAAGCATGTCTGGCAGCTCTTTAATTTGATCCATTCACCTTTCAAATTATTCATGAAGCAAAAATGTCAAAACACACACTTGCTGGTTCCACTTTCTCACACAGTTTATTGCAATTAGGCTAAAAAAACAAGGCTTAAGTGAAACTTTGCCTCTCTCTTTCAGTAATTTCACTTACATGTAGTGAGAAGCTGTAGTGCCTCACCTTCTTCTCTCTATACTTGCTCTGTTTAATTGCACAACACATAAAGATTTCCCGCTCTTTGCAGACTGCATGTTCACCCTTCATCAGATTGCAACCTGTCGTGTTGCTACGTTGCATTCTTGTTTGTTTCCTGCTGCTTCTTTGCTGGTTTGACTGTTGCAAGTTTGTAATAAAATGGCCGCTCTAGCAAAAGGTAAAGATCGATTTCAATTCAACTCAATTTCAATTTTATTTGTCTCCCTTGGGAGAAATTTGGTTTAGAGGCAGGGTACTGCTGCATTCAACCAACATACAGTACACGACAAAATATATCAAACATAAAAACAAGAGCGTAACAAACCTAGAACCGTGCTGGTTCCCAGAGGGACCAATGTGCAAAGAGGCTCATCTGAGCTGTGCAGTTACCAAGCCGGTAAGTTAAAAATTTTAAAAATTTAAAGCACTAGTCCACATGTAAAATACACAAACCATACCTCACATTTGCTCATTAATGAGCTTGACTGACAGGGACAAAGGAGTGTTTGTACCGGTTGTGTTTACATAGGGGAACCCTGTACCTCCTCCCTGAGTGCATTAGTGTGTATTCACTGAAACAGAACGTGAGAACTGTCGATGAGAGTGATGACGGCTTGATCGAACAGTTCCTGAGGATTAAGGGGCGAGTGACCCATAATCTTACTCGCTACTCTGACCAGGTTGAGAATCTGGGTTTTTGATTTGACATTTAGGGTCCCAAACCAGCTGGTGATCCCGTACCGTAGAACGGACTCTATTGTTGCTCTGTAGAAGATTAGCATGATGTTTCTGCAGACACCGAACAGCCGAAGTCTACGCAGAAAGTGGAGGCGCTGATGAAATCTGGCACAGAAAAGTGGCTACTTGTGTCTGCCAGCTCAGGCCACTGTCAATATGAATGCCTAGGTACTTGGATAACATTAAAACCCTTGATATTTGTTTTGCCAGGGCGTTTGATGTTTGTTAAGTTTGCTTTGTGCCATCAAAGTTCACTTTGGATGGAATTGGTGTAGAAATTTTCACATACCAGGTTATTTAAAATTTGGGGAAGTATCCACAAGAAAAAAAAAAAAAGCTTACATAATTAACTGACCCTCAAAAGACGCAACCCCAAAATACACTTGCAAGTTTCATTTCTAATATCCTATGAACAAGTTTTAGATTAAAGGAATTCTCTATATTATTTTCATTAGCAGTTCTGTTAAATTGTTAAATTTAAATCGAAAGTGTTTTTTCTACATATTTCTAACACTGAAAATTTGAGCTTCACTGTGCAGAAAGATCTCTGCGGAATTTGACACTAAAAGGCTGTTTGTACATTCATCTAGTCTACATATGATTTCTTTCTGTGCTCAGAAAAAATCCATTTTTTGGGGAAGAGGATGCACAAGGCATGACTGCAGGTTGTACAGAGGCCCATCCTGGTTAAATACTCCATTTACACAAGTGTGACGCTGTCACTAAAAATGGACTACGCGGTAAAGTAGGACCCACCTCCTGTGAAGTAGTAATGACGGTGTCATGGTGGGTTAGTGGTAAGCACTGCTGCCGCATAGTAAAAAGGTTCTGGGTTCGATTCCGAGCTGGGGCAGTGCATTGCTATGAGGAGTTTGCATGTTCTTTCTGTGTTGGCGTAGATTTCCTCTGGGTGCTCCTGTTTCCCCCACCATCAAAAACACATATATAGGTCTATCTCCAGTCGGTACCCTTGACTGAGGTACTAGACCAGAATAAGGAGTTGGTCTCCAGGTGCTGTGCTGCACTGTGGCTGCCCACTGCTCCTCAGGGATGGGTTAAATGCAGAGGCCAAATTTCAGTGTATGTTGTATATGTGACCAGTAAAGTACCTTTACAATATCTGCATGAGCACAGGTTCAGGACAGCAGGTATAATTTTAAGAATTTTTACATGATAACTGAACTTTTAGCGGAACAATTACGAGTCACTTCAAGTCAAAGAACAGTGTTTACATACGTGTTAAGACACATATGGGAGGAAGTCTGTAAAAATCACAAGTCAAAAAATAATGTTTTCATCTCGCTTCTTCTGTCTAGAGTCCCAAATTTAAAAGATATCCAGTTTACGATCATACTGAGCATTGAAATGATCACATAAAGAAACTAGACCAGGACATGCATTTTAGTCATTCTGCTTGAGAAATGGCTCTAATGCCTACCGAACAACGATAAATATTGTTCAAGATAAATTTTCTGTCATCATTTATAAACAGTATGTGTGCTGGAGTTCAAAGTCTACAGATGGGATTTTTTGAAAGTTTTTAAGTGCTGTTTCAAAGTCCGAAGAGGAAAATCAGAGGTAACTCAGAGTACTTGCATCGTCAGCATTAAATTGGTGCTCAAACAATCAGGTGATTCACAAAAATATAACTCAGCGACAGTTATGATGAAGTCAGTTTAAAGTAAAATGCATTTCACACTTTCAGCTACACCACTGCGAAGTGCACGTCTTTAAGACTCAGACAGAAGGTGTTGAAACAAGCATTCAATCAACAAAAAATGTATCACCCAAATTCTGTTAAGTTATTGATAAAAGTGTTAAAAACAATCAAGCAAAATTTCAAACATTTACCGCTCCCTTAGGAGAAAGTTTTTCCAATGTTTCTCTGCTCAACACAAAACTGAATATCACTGAGCTTAAGGTTATTTTGAAGGGGAAAATACAAAGTTATTTATCTGACAGCTACTTCTACATGAGCAAGCACTTACTTATTTCATCATTTAGCCCTGCTCTAGATGAGAAAGATGAGGAAAAAAAATGGCTTTCCTAAAACAGAGAGATTTTCGCTTATACTTTGTGCCAACCACGACATGAATTTTAAAAGCAGGGATCCGTAACAGCTGCATATCATTAAATTAATCAAAGCAGGAGCAGAAAGAGAACAGACACTAGACCTCAGTAACGGTCACGCTACTGTCAGAAATTGATTTCCACCCGACACCTAACTCTTTTAACTTCATGAACACATTTAAGACGCAAACCAAGAGGAATACTGTATTTATGAATCGATGAACACTGTGTTAGCCAGCCAGTGTCTGTCTTGGTCATGAAATCAGCACTCACCTACCTAGCCAGTTGTATTTCCTGCAGGCAGAGGTGATGTTCACGCCAAAGAAATTAAAGAATAATCAATTCATTTTTACCGACTTGAAACGCATTATAGCTCCTTTAGGTTCTCATAGAATCGAGCAAAGCGATCGGAAAATCGATCTAAAAATAAGTTAACAAGGTTTACACATTTAGCCAGTATGCTAGGTGCTTATTGCTGCAACGTCATGGTGGCGACAGTTAGTAGAAACAGCATCCGGTTGAGACTTTCAAAGCAAGCCTCCGATTGAGGCCTCGAAACATACTCTCAATTAGACCAAACCACAGATAATATGCAGTTCTGATCTTTCAGGGTCGGTAGAATGACTCATAAGCCTAAAATATGCACAAACACAATATACCTTTATAGAAACACAAGCACAGTTTTATCTTTCCTTTTTTTATTCTCTTATGCATGTATGTAGCCTATGTTAAACAACTTATTATACTTGTCTACTTCGTAATATTTCCATATTCGACCATATAATAAAATTATGTATTATTATTTTGTTTATATAGTCCTATTATGATATTTTTCGATGAAAATTGTCCTGTAATGGAAACACTGGTGTTTTCAAAATGTCTTCTTTTTCGACGGCACGATTCACATTGTGGTCTATTTATTTATCCAATTTGACCTGCCCTTTCTCTTTTTAGTTGTGATGCTTTGGAAGTCATGCCATGACATCAAAATGATAGGCTTTTATTTTGTAAGGGCCACACAAGCAAAATACCGGTGTTCCTATCTAACTTGATGCATTTTTCTCTCCTCTCGTATCCTAATCAGCTGACTAATAAGCGAAGAACTCTTCCGTGGTGGCTGTTTGGGAAGCTGTGAAAAGTCACTGCATTTTTAACTTAAAAACTACAGACTGTTCGCCAAACGCATTTGACTATCGATGAAATAAAATAATTAAAAAACGTGGTTACCTTTAACAGATTGTGATGATTATTTTGAAACCGACGCGACTCAAAGGTTGGCAAGCTACTGTGCAAGTGTTTTGCCTCTAGGAGCGCAGACAAAAGCAACGGATAGATACCGATCGAGTAAAGACACAAATAGACACAGGGTGAATCTTACTACCACACAGGCTTTTTTTTTACACTGCTGCTGCTACGTAGCCCAGTTTTTTGAAACGGTGTATTAAACTTTTTCGCACACGTTTTTGGGGGAGTGGTGAACATGTTTTCTTTTACTGTTTGTACTGATGTGCGATCGATTAGTTGGGTCTGAACCAGCAGCGCAGGAGACACAACACAGGTTTAGCTAGCGGCAGCGTTTTAGAGGTAAGAGAAGAAACTAACCAAATATAAAATACGCCGTGTTGAAGAAATACATTTAAACTAGTAGCGAAACATATACGGACTTAAATTTATATTATACCAGTTTTTAAGAGCTACATTTACACCAGGAACGCCACCACGTGGGTTTCTGAACAGCCGGTGTGTCGTGGTTTAGTGTATTTGATTAGCTTTACGGTCGTTGCCGGGCGGGCGGTGCTGATTCGTGTCGCATTCATTCATAAGCAAGAAAAATTCTGCCACACCAAGCAGGCACTCAGGAGGAGCAAATCGAATGTTCCTCTGGCTAAGTAGGCTAGCTTGCTAAAAGTAGCTAGAAATGTATACAAAGTTGAACTGTCGGGTAATTAACGCCTGTATTTAAGCAGGATATACAAATAGTAGTTTCAGAATACCGTTAATACACCCGGAGACTCCTTCAATTTAAGTTACACCACCAAAGAAGAAAATAGCATGAAACCATTGAGGCTCTCTGCACCACCATAGACAAATTAATTTATTAGTCGTAGTGGGATTATTGATGCATTATGATGATGCTAATAATGTCACATATACATTTCAGTCCTAATATTTAGTCCACGTTATGCGATATTAGTATACATGCTAAATATCACAAACATAGCATCCATCAGGATAAACATGTTAATTGCGCTGTATTAAACACACATTACTCAAATATATTTGTAGAAATGTAGTAGGCTGCATTTTCTTGTAATTTCCACACACATTTTTGGACTAACTTTTGTGGACTTTGGGCCCAGGCCTGTGTCCATGTTTTAGAGTCCATTGTGGGCTGTCAATGTTGTGGCAAGTTAGTCCTCCAACAGTGTGATGAAGGCCTGTCTCTGTTGCAAATCACATGCCCCCACGAGGCAATGCAAGGTCTATAAAGAAATTACATGTGAGCAATAAATGAGAAAGAAACACTGAACAAAGCAGGATGAGGTCAATATATTTAATTCTCCTCAGTAACAGTTTAAGTTCTTGTGGGAGTAATTTTTAAATGCCACAGTGATCTTTTTTTTTTCATTCTTCTGAATATTGTGATTAATGAATCTCTCCCGTGTTCTTGTAAAACAGGATTCATCACCACCTAAGGCTGCTGGTCATGGGTTTGACCAAGCAGTACCTGCGTTATGTTGCCAGTGCAGTGTTCGGTGTCATTGGTAGCCAAAAAGCCAACATTGCCTATGTGACCCTCCGAGGTGGAGAGAGGGGACGCTACGTTGCTGTGGCTGCATGTGAACACGTGTTCATCTGGGATGTGCGAAAAGGAGAGAAGGTGAGATTTAGAGGTGGACAGCAGTGGAGGACAAGTTCAGGTCTCCCACAGTAAGTGTTTGTTGTACTTCATGGCAACAGATTCTTTCCACATTTCATTCAGCGTCTGTCTTCCTGTCCAGGTTCTGATTCTGCAGGGCCAGAAGCATGAGGTGACCTTCCTCTGCCCCTCACCTGATGGAATCCATATCGCCGTGGGTTACGAGGATGGCGCAGTGCGAATCTTCAGTTTGCTGAACGGCGAGAGTAATGTCTCCTTCAATGGCCACAAGTCCGCTGTCACCGTCATACACTATGACAGCCTTGGGGCTCGTCTAGTCACTGGTTCCAAGGTAGGGCAGACGGGCTTTTCTCTGTTTTTGTTGAGGTTTGTGTCAAATGCTTTTATATACTTTTTAAATTTTAAATAAGATGGAGTGTTGAAGAGACAGCAGCCGTTGAGATCCACAGGAGAAGTTACTTACAACTGTCCAGCTCACCTGAGCAGCATAGGTGTCAGTCAGTCGATCCGTAAAACAAAAATTGAGTTTTACATGTTTGAGGAATTTTATGTGCTTTCAAAAATGAGAGCGATTCTTTTTTTTCTTGGTCAACTCTACATATGCAATGATATTTTTTTGAAACAGGCTTTTTCCAACCGTTCTAAAAATATATCTCATCCACACAAGCTCTGTTTTGGATAAAATCTCTGTCCTAATGAAAATAAAAATACAACTGAAGTGCTGTCATGAGCATGGCAAACCAACTGGCAACAAAAAAACCTCTACCCCTCAAGTTTGTACTGGTTAATCAGAAGCCTGAAAATCATCACCAGTTGGCTAACTTCAGCTAGAAGTCTGGCGGCTTCTGTGCATACACTGCGAAACAGGTGGCAGCGCCTGATGGTTTGTTAAAAAACCATCTTGGAAAAAATACTTTGCAGGTGACTGGATGAACCGTCTGTCACCGTGTATCAAACAATCAGATCAACAAACCATATGACCAGCAGAGCCAGTTGTTAAATCAAACTCCTGCCAGAGTCAGTCTGGAGAAGAGAGAGAACATTTTTTTCCATCAAGAAAAGCTTTCAGTGTCATTCTTTGCTTTTTTTTCAATGAGGAAATACTCCCCAGTTCTGATCGAACTGATGCTGTAGCTGCATCTACACTAACCTGTTTAGGAATTGCCGACATTGTTCGAATTACTTCCACAGACACTTCTCCTCTTTTCTTGACATCGATTGGTCAAAAGTGGGTGCTATAGCAAACAGGTGAAAATTTTGGACTGGCATATCTCACGCCCCATTTGACCCAGAGCAGATATGTCTTAAGTCTGGCACGGGGGCCAATCATGGCGTGGGTCAGATTTTATATGGTTCTCCAGCTTCCATCTTAAAATGTATTATTTATTTATTTATGGCCTGCCAGGACTGAACAGAATAAATAAATCATGCAGGTTCAAAATGCAGTTTCTCTTTTCACCTCACTTTCAACTTCCCCTGGCTGTGTGACCCATGCTGTGACCCCTGCCAGCTAACCTTTGCCATGGCAACTGCAGATAAAAGAAGGAAAGTTGATGCTGACGGCCGCTGCTGGAAGTTACAAAATTTTTTCACTTAAACTGAAACAGTTGTGTTTGCCTAATGCAAAAAGACATTAACAAACCAAACATGGTAATGCATACGACAAGCTAAAAAGTGAAACAACTTGAAGCTGTCTAGGACTCACAACAGCGATTCACCACGTGGTCCCATGAGTCAGATGAAAATACCACTAAAGCAAGCTGCGAAGTGGCTATGCTAATTGCTAATATGGCAGACCTGTCACATTTTGTGGTGAAAAGAATGTCAGCAGGGACCATTGGCCCTTAGACATTTTCGGATTATTAACTCTGGCCCTCTCTGAAAAAAGTTTGGACCCCCCTGACCTAGAGTCATGAATCTTTGCTCACATTTGCCACTTTGTGTATGGAACGAATTTGTGTCAAGGACCCAGAATTTCTGGTTACTAGTTTAGACAGCAGTCATAATTCTGGGCTACTAGTTATTTTTTTTTGTTTAAGCATGTTATTACCTTTTCCTCTCCTTTCAGGACACAGATGTGATCGTTTGGGACATCATCAATGAGTGTGGACTGTACAGACTGAAAGGCCACAAAGACATCGTCACACAGGCCTTGTTTCTCAAAGACAAGAACCTTCTAGTCACATGGTAAAACACCTTATACTTGGCGCCTCTCCTCATTAAATGATTTATTATTAAAATGTGGTTCGTCTGTGAGGACTGACGAGTCAAACCTTTCTCCACCTCTCTTCACTGGTGACAGTTATCAGGTCAAGCTTATTTGTTAAAAAGCAAACGGTACACAAAGCTAAAAAATTAAAACATGAATTCTTTTTACAATAATGCCTCACAGCTTAAAATGTCTGGTTGAAGTATCTATTTCTTGCTTATAAAAACTCCTGTTTAATTAATTTCCGCCCGTGATTGTAGTTTAAAGAGTTAACCATACACACACACACACACACACACACACACACACACACACACACACACACACACACACACA
>JAQLOL010000005.1:1566607-1577949 GCA_029783665.1 Naso thynnoides | reverse complement strand
ATATATGTGTGTGTGTGTGTGTGTGTGTGTATGTGTGTGTGTGTTTTTTTAATCGGCTGGCCGATAAATGTATGATATAACTGATGAATATTTTAATATTTTAGACGATTATCATTCAGTCAAGTTGATACGACTTGAACCTGTTATTAAATTTACTGATAATTTAAAAAACTTTTTTGTCAAAAAAAATGTTATTTGTGCAAGTTTAGCGTAAATAAATTTTACCATTGTTCTAAGGTTTGTCTTTGTGTGTTCACAGTATAGCAGTTTGCAATTCAAGATGTTAACAAAAACAAAACAACAACTCAATTTAATACACATTTTACTCCGGTGTCATGACATAAATTGTGACTCTGTTCAAAACAGACTGAATTAAATTCTGAAATTAAACCCCCTATATAGTGAATCAGGAAACGATTTTAATTTAAAAATCATTTTGAATCGAGGATCGATTTTGGAATTGAACTGTGACCCGAGAATCTAAATTAAATTGATTTGTTAGATGCTAAAAGATTCAAATCTCGTGTAATAATGTATGTGTGTGTTTGATTCCTGCAGAGGGGGATCGTTACAGGAAGTGCAGACAAGACAGTGAAGTTCTGGGAGTTTGAGCTGATTAAGGACCAAGGGACCGGCCAGAAGTGAGTCATCCCCTAATTTAATGTTTTAATTTAGTTTGGCTCATTGAGGATGATCTCGTATGTCCTTGCACCTTCAATAAAGTTCACAACTACAACAGAGATTTTCCTGATATAATCTAATGGGACCAAACTCTTGTTAAACTTTTATTTGATATCTCTTGTGTGTCTGTATCGTTGACCTGAAAAGTTGGGAAATCCCTGACACAGCAGACCCCGGTCTCATTAACAGTCTGAAAAAGGTTTATTTCAGTTTTTACAAATAGGTAGTTAATTTCTCTAAGTTATGTAAAACTACTTATAATTAAAATTAAAAATAATATCTACTTTGTTCCGTCTGTTTGCACTCAGTCAGCATATTCTATCTAAAATTCAAATCTGTATGTATCACTGATGTTAAACATGTTGAATTTGTGTAACAATTTTCAATCGGAAATTGATTCATAAAGCACAAAAATGTTCAATAACAACACTAAGGCCTTGTTCAGATTGCAGACAACACAGACTGTCCCCACTGTAGTTTGTAAGTGATCAGATTGGATTTGTTGTGTCCAGACATCTCTGCTCTGTATCTGCACGGGTTACTGTGTGTTACCGCAACAGCACCTGCTCCGATAAGAAGCTTTACAACACAGACATGTTATATAGCTGGAAAAATGTAGGTACATCATCTCGCTGTCCAAACACTTGGCGATGCCAAGTCGCAGTGCGAACTCTGCCACACCAGACAGACTCGACAGAACAAACTGATGAACATTACGATGTTCCGTGCTGCAGTCATGGCGGGCTTCACTGTTCAGCGAGAAGTTTGCACCGTACACAAGGAGTGACTGGTGGGAACATGTCCTCCTTGGGACATTCGATGATGAGAGGTGGCATCCAAATTTTCAAATGTGCCGTCTAGCACCCTGTCTTGTCTGTCAAGACACTTCATTCAGGCGCCCAGTATCCTCTCACGTCTGATTTGAGAGTGTCCGTACTGAAGACTTATCTTTACAAATTCCATTGGAGTTGCATTTCAGACCATCTACTAGCCAAATGGTTTGGATCTGGTTCGCAGAAATCTGATTTCAGGTGGTTTTTTGCTCTTAAGACTTCGTGAAATCAATCTGGATAGGCCAAAAATCTGGCTTGGGCTGGCAGTCTGACCAAGGCCTTAGACATGTTTCATTTAATATTACGGTCAAATGACACAGTGTGTTTTTGTGTGTGTCATGTAGAAGGCTGACAGTGAAACACACACGCACTCTGCAAATGGAGGAAGACGTTTTGTGTGTGAAGTTTTCTCCTGACCACAGACTGCTGGCTGTCTCTTTGTTAGACTGCACTGTTAAGATCTTCTACACGGACACACTTAAGGTTCATCATACACACATTTCTTCCAACTGCCTGTATTCAACAATTTCATATTCAGTGTATAATTCCTTCATTAATGGTGTTAAGATTCTGTCTCCATACTAACAACATTTCGTCTTCCTGCTTCTTCAGTTCTTCCTGTCTCTGTATGGACACAAGCTGCCTGTACTTTGTCTGGACATCACACATGTGAGTACTCTCAAGCTGCCAAAATGTCAACCATGAGGTGTGATCCAAAACTTTCTATACTGCTCCTATAAAAAGACAAAAATGTACCTGATTTAAACCTTTAAAGTAGTCCTCTTTTGCAGCAATGCATTACTCGCAGTGCTAAACTTGGAATCTCCTCTGTAGTGTCAAAATGGCAGCGACTGAGCTTTTCCTTCATTTAGGAAACATACAGACGCTGCAGGAAGCCACATTTGGTGTAGGAGGCATCGGGAGTTACAACTGTGTTGTTGTGGGTGGGAAATTTGCATGTTGTCATTTTGAAGAGCCCAATTGCCATCATGCCAAGTTTCAGGTTATTCTTGCCAAACTGTTTTCTGCAGACCTCTCAGAATGTCACGGGAGCGCTTTCCATTAACAGTCAGACCCTGCTGTACAAATTCACGGTGCACAACCCCTCAGATTGACTGTTCCTTTGTGAAAGCTGCCGTTTTGTCTCAGGAGTGTAGCTCTAGATTCTACTCTCAGCACTGGTGATGATCCTCAGTGTGAAGTTTGGGTCATCCCATGCCCGTTGACAGAGATCCTCACAGACTTTCACACGAAGCTGCTTCTGCTCAGGAGTCAGGAAATCAAAAATATGCACATGCTGGTGGTCAGAAAAGCACTTGTAACTCAGGTGCTAATGAGAATCAAGTGATGTGACTCTGCTCATGAAAGTTTTTGCTTGCACCAGCTACATGCACATCACTGTGCAACATGATCAGTGCCTCCTACCAGCTGCCTTTTTGGCTTAGTAATAAAGGTTATGATAGGCTTTATTTTCCAAGATGATCATACTTAATCGTAATATTTGTCTCAATGTTAATGACTAATAGAACCTCATTTTAAAAAGAATGTAAATTGTAAGGATATATCTCAATGCTGTCATGTTTATTTTCAGTGGGATTTCTTTAGTTTCATCTCATTATAATCATGTCCCAGCTGGACAGAAGGTCTTCAGTATGTCTTTCATTTTTGTGTTGAGTATGATTCAGTCTTGATGTCTGTGTCTCGGTCATGGCCATCATTACATCAGTTTGTGTAATCGGCTTCGACTTGAGTGAGGTCATCTGGCCCTCAGCGCAGCCTTGCAGACTCTCATCCTGTGTTTCTGTGAATCAGGATAGCACACTTATCGCCACTGGCTCCGCTGACAGAAACGTGAAGATCTGGGGCTTGGACTTTGGCGACTGCCACCGCTCCATGTTTGCTCACGATGACAGGTAACGCCCAGCAACGCAGACACAAGCCAGCCATTTCTGTGTCCACTGGAACAAAAACAGTTTTTATCAAAAATGTGGTGGTGAAATCATTTTCTGGGCTGTCGGGTTTCAAGCTCTGACTCATGTGTTGTGGTCAGGACCTCTGATCCATGTCCTGTTGCATCAGACGGCCCTGTGACTTCACACCAGCTGCTCTCTCATCTCACCGCTCATCTGTTTTCTCATAGATCTCTTTGTTCTTGGTATTTTTTCCTCTCCTTTTTAAGTGTCTCTTTGTTAATTTAATTATCTTTTAGCCCACCACTTCTTATCTTTGGATTCTTTGTTAGCTTTGTGTCTCTCTGACTCTGCTTTTCTTTGTTTTTTTTCTGAGCTATTGTTAAGTTTCATGCATTTTGTCTTTTGTCTCACTTCTCTACCTTCCAGTTTTAGATTTATTTTTATTTTACCTGTTTCCTTGGCTGACTTTATCCCTCTTCATTCACTGCATTTATCCCCTACAGTGTCATGTTCCTCCAGTTTGTCCCCAAGACTCACCTGTTCTTCACAGTTGGGAAAGACAAGAAGATCAAACAGTGGGATGCCGACAAGTTTGAGCACATCCAGACACTGGAGGTGACAGTGACACCCATCCATACCTTTGATATTTGGGGTGGAGCAGCTTAGTTAAAGGGTCTTTCTAATCTCAAATTTTGAAATGCAATACTGACCACAGTTGTCAGCTTTAGACCAGATTTGCTGATTGTTCTGTGTACTGTAACAAGGCTCATGTTTGGCTTTCCTCTGTACCTTACAGGGACATCATCGAGAGGTTTGGTGTCTCAGCATCAGCCCGAACGGTGACCACCTTGTGACGGCATCCCACGACAAATCATTGCGTCTGTGGGAGAGGACCAGGGAGCCCATCATCCTGGAGGAGGAACGAGAGATGGTGAGGTAGCAGACAATCAAACAGACAATCTGACAGCACACAGTTTCTTTGTTTTTCTGAAAGAACATGTTTTCATGTTGCCAGGAGCGAGAAGCAGAGTTCGAGGAGAGCATGGCCAAAGGAGATGTGCCTGTGGTGAGCATTCACGTTTCAGTTTCTGGGCAGCTAAACTACCACTCATGTGTGCTGACACGTCTGCTCTGTACTGGAGGTGTCAGGTTTCTTTGCCTATGACTGACACTCAAATTCATGGTGTGCCAAATCTAGCTTGTCCAGGTTGTGTTTAAATTTCAGATTTTAGGAAAGTGCACAGGCATCTCCTTCACATCTGTCTACTGGAAGCCTTTGCAAATATATAATGTAGTAGTGGGCTGACACTTAAGGTGACACAAACATTAGAAAAACACATTTTTGAGTGGACAGAGACTTCGCCTGTATGTTCAGTTGAAAGCAGTTTGAATGGATTCATTTGGCCAGTTAACTGAGTTAAAGGAAAGTACACATCTCCAACTGGTCAGACTGGTTAAATCAAAGCAAAAACAGTCCTACTGGTGCATTAGAAGGATGTTAACTTGTTTTATCTGCAGGTACCTGGAGAGACTCAAGGAGAGGCAGCACCTGCCGGCAAGAAGACGGTTGAGACAGTCAAAGCTGTGAGTCCACTTCACCTCATGGAGCATGAATATCGTTCTCATTCTTATTAGCACTCTTTGGATCTGGCTTGAATCACCAGTTGGGTGTGACTGTTTAGATTAAGCTCTCTGCTGTGGTTGATGTCATTGACATAAAAATATATCTGTGATTGGACACATGTCGGGAATTCACCTACATCCTGCAAAAACTTTGAATTATTCTGTTTTTTTTATTGTTTGTTGATGTTCTTGCTGTTTTGTGATTTCTTTGCAGGCAGAGCGAATTATGGAGGCTTTGGAACTTTACAAAGAGGAAAATAGAAAGATGGAAGAGCATAAATATGCTTGTGAGCATGCAGGCAAAGAGGTAGAGACATGATCCAGTAATCATAATTTTTTCAACCTCTGTTGCTGCTCATCCTCGAAGAATTTGGTGGGAAGCGTATAAACATACAGTTTCAGCAATGCTGAGCAGCATCCAGCTGCTACTTCTGCACTAAACCATCACAGCTAAATAAAACTTACCAAATAAAATAATGATGAAATTTTAGAATGTAAAATGAAAACCTTCTTTTAGTTTCCTTATGGTTTTTTGTGCATTTTTTTGATGTTTTGCAGCTTCCTCCTCCAAAACCCAATCCCATCCTTGTGGCCTTTGGAAATATTTCAGTAAGTGGAACAATAATGCCTGTCCAGCATCACATTAAGTAACTGAACACTGATATTAGCAATAAACCCAAATGTACAGGTACTCAGTCAACTTGGGCTGGAAGTTACTAACTGTTTTTGTCCCCCTCAGCCGTCCCGCTATGTGTTAGATGTTGTAAGGAAGGTCAGATCTAGGTAAGATTTGAGCATCAAGCAACAAGACCACAACAACATGATATTTCACAACGTCACTTTCACTTGACCCATAAAGTTATCCACCATCTGCAGTGTTCTGTGCATATAAACAGTCTGTGGGTTTCTCTTTTCCCTTGGGTGTATTGTGATCACCAGTGAACTGGAGGTTTCTCTGCTTGTGTTGCCGTTCCCTTACGTCCCTCAGCTGCTGACGCTTTTCAACAGCTACATCCAGCAGGGCCTGGAGGTGGAGCTGGTGTGCCGCTGCCTTTTCTTCCTTCTCAAGTAAGAGCTCTGTGTGTGTCTGTATGTCTGTGTGAGAAAAAGGGTTTTGTACTTGGTAGTATAATTAGATACTGAGCCAAGGGTCCAGAGTTCCAGCAGCCGACCAAACAGCTGAAAACAGGATGAGCTGTTATCCCTGTGGTATCTTTTGTGACACCTCCTGCTTAAAGCCCAAAAAGTTGTGTCGTGTGTTGCCACAATGTGCAAAACAAGCAAATAAAAAAATGAACAGAAAGTTTAATGTGTATCTCTGAGCACAGTCTTATGCACGTGTGCTCATTTGATTGCCATGATGTCTTAAAAACTCATTTGTTACTGCATGCACACCCAACATTGTGTGTGTGAGGAATGTGTCCAGTCGAAAAATATCAGAGAAAAATGTGGTCATTTTTAGAATATGTTTTAAACTATAAGGACCAAACCAGTGTTACTACGTTATTGTCCTTCGTCAACATCGGCATAAGTTACATAAACCCCACTTATGTTTCCCAAAATAACTATCTATGAGAGGGTTAGGGTTAGTCATAGGGTTACTGTGTTTGTTACATTTTGTCCATATTCAATAGACATTACAGTAAGTATCTGAAAATATGAAAATGTTAGTTAAAAAGAACAACTGTGTCAAAATCCTTCATCATGCTAATATTTGCGCTAAGAAAGAACTATTTTAAGGAAGGAACTTTTTTTCGGGCCTAGTAACTTTCTTTTCTACGGCTCCCTGCTCCCCTCTCTCTCTCTTGTTTAGCGATTTTTGACTAAATAAACTGAGACATTCTCTTTAGAAGGGTGAATTACCTATACCTGCAACTTTCACGTGTTTTATAGTGTTTCTGTACCCTGTTTCAACATGAATGGCAGTGAATGGCATTTAAAAATGTAGTCTGAGATCTTCTAAAGTAAACACATGATCCAATTTTAACATTTGTAGAAGATAAAGGCGATCTCTGCTAATGGTTAGAAGTCAAAAATTTACTAGTACGGTCCTCTAAAAACCTTACGGTGGAAGAAAATCTAATCCCCTCACAAAGCATAAATTATATTGCTAGTTTATAAAAAATACTTTAACAACTTTTGTGAAGAAATTTAAAGGTGTGAGATTATTGGGCCGGCTGATCTTTTCTTTAATTAGTAGTAATAATATTGACAAGAAGACTTTGCTGACAGCGATAAAAAAGACAAGACCTGAGGCCAATTTATCATTTGTCGAGCAAATCTTCAAGAATAGTTTTGCAATAGCCTTAATTGCTTGTTCTGGTGACATGGCATTGGGCTGAGCTGACTTTGTTGTCTGTTTGTTTGTTTGTAGGATCCATTTTGGTCAGATCTCTGGTAACCAAATGCTGCTGTCAGTCATAGATGAGCTACGGACAAATACCCTCTCAAAAGTGCGGGAAATCAGAGTGAGTAACATCGCAGTGATTCTTGTCTTCATCCCACTGTTACGTTTTCATTTTTCACCGCCTCTTTTTCTCTGTCTTAGGATGTGATGGGCTTTAACAGCGCAGCGCTCCAGTTCCTCCAGCGGGAGATCGAGAGCAAAGAGGATGTGATGTTCTTCGCTGATGCCACAGGCCAACTGAAGGAGAAGAATAAGAAGAGGAGGAAGCGAGAGCGAGCCATTCTGACTATCGCTTGAGTCATAATGGACATTTTTATAAACATCCAATCCCCAATCTCCCAGCTGTTTTCCAGAGGTGGACCAGAGGATTTACACTGTGGCTTTTGTACGTTATTCTCTGAGGATGTGACTGTGTCATTCAGTGAAATACTTTATTTCCCAAATAAATTGTGACTTTTTCTCACATTACTTCAGGTTTTATTGGTGGCTTTTTATTGTCTATATACATCAACTCCCAATGCAGCTTTAGGTCTCTATAAATACTTTCATATACAGTCAAGTCCTAAATAGATGCATGTCATGTTTAAAGCAGTACTAGACCTCCTTCCATGATCACCACACACATAGGACATGTATGATTTAAGCTGGTTTCTGACATACAGGCCCAAAGGGAGCGATTCAGGTCTGGAGCATAACCGGGGGAAAGGTGGTTTGTTCATAGCAGGGGTTTTGAAACCTGTCAGACTACCTGAGCCCTGGACCACCTGGGTGTGACCGCACCATCCCACAGAGGAAATCTCTTGCTAGTTGCTTACAAAAAACTGCCCTAATTCCTGTCGGCCTTGCCGCAGCCATCCACCACTGAACTCAGAGAGATGTAGCTTGACTTTACAGCCCTTGTAACTTGGCCTGAATTTATAGTCCCCAGGACTGGTAGATGTGGTAAACATATTTCATAGCAGGGGAGAAAATCTCGGTTCTCAGTTTTCAGCTCCGTGTTTCTCTCAAATGTGAACGGTGTATGTTCTCGAGTGCCCAGTGCTCTAATCCTGTGACCTTTCCAAAAGTTTCCCACCCACATCTGACACTTTATTTTCCACAAGTGTGTTTATTTCCTGACCGTAAGGTGCTGTGGAATAATGAAATGAACCCTTTAAAACACCTCAGGCTCACTGTTTTAATCTCAAGGTGGACAAAAAAACAAATTAACTCTGTATTTACAGGATTGTTAAAGAAAGGGCCAGCAGCTCTTTATGGGGCTGGATTTGGCCTGGAGGCTGTAAATGTCACACCTACCAAAATTAAAAATTCTTTACAAAAACCCCAGGCCCCACCCTTATGCAGCACTTTTACTGTATTAGCACCCAACTGCAGCTTAGATAAATCATTGCAAACTATTGAAATATGCAACATTGAAGTAAAGACCTTCAGTCTCCATGAAGTGAGCTTTGCCTTCATTTGTGTAAAACATGTAAATAATTGTGTTGCCATTCACTGAACTTCTTTTAAGGTTATAGTACAAGATGAAACTCATTATTTTTTTAATTTGCTGATGGAAAATCAGAATATGAAACCCCAAAGCAATTTGTCATGGGTGTGTTGTGCTCGGAGTCAGAACATCATCCATTTTTCTCACTTCACTCATCTGTGCCATTTCCTCCTAACAGTCCTGACTTTATTGTTCATCTGAGCTTTTTTTTTTCTTCCTTTTTTCTTAAACAGCCTTTTGCTCACACACGAGTGGACAGAGTGAGCCACTTTTCCAGAGTCTGACTTTGATCCTTTTCAGTCTATTGCTTTCAACCTTTTGGCAAAGCTGGTATAGAGCAGGCGTTTACATCAGGCTTCAGCTTTGACTTTCAGATAATCTCGCTGTTCAGTAGAACGGGCTCAAATTTTTGATTCTTGGATGTGTTTTGGAGGGCTTTTGACAGAGGTAAAGGCATCTCTCCATTACTTTCACTTAACACGCAACACTGCTTGAGCGGGGTGAGTATCTAGTGACTTACTGAATGCACAGAGAAGGGAAAAGCATCTGTGTTCTTTTACATAGGAGTTTTGGAGGAATAGGCTAAATGCCCCTAAAAAGTGCAGTTTTCTTTCAAGACTTCTTGACAAATTACATAAAATTTAAAAAATCATAGAGACTGAATAATTCAAGGATTTTGGCAGGTTATTCCAGTGTAGTTTCCTGCCCTTCCCTGACGAGAAATTGCAAAGAGATATTATACAATGTTTGCATTAAATTTGGAAGAGTATGTACATGACAATCTCTCATGGACACAGAACAACAATTTGTTGGATTCAGCTGTGAATGAGTAGTGTTTTCTTTTTGTGCTTGTAGGTCATTTGAAAAGCCTTTAATTTAACTTAAATTGTGACCTAAGTTCTTCCAAAGATTTACACTAATGAATATTCAAATGCAATACTATGATGTCCACCTTTAAAAACTATCTCTCACCTCTGCTAGAACACTGAAATATTTTTCTTAACTCAAGGTTGAAAATGGAATTAGCTTGCAAACATTATTTTTTAATGTGCATCGTACATCTTTGAGGGTACGAAAATTAAATGAACTTTTCTGAAGGCCATAGTGGCCTGTTGGCTTTTAAATTAATATTAAAGTAATTGTTTAATAATGAAATCATTTCTACCTTGATTGATCAGATTCAATATTTTATTGTCATTTCTTGTGTATTTGTATACATAAGAAAATGAGATGCTCTTCTCTGATTATCATAACAGTGCATATAGTTAATAACATAAATATTAATAACTATTTTAAAAAGTACTGGGTACTTTGCCACTTTTGTTTGAATAGATTTCTTGAATGATTTTTACTTTCATATCAGTCATCTTTCATTGAACTAATTGTTCTTTTACTTGAGCATAAATAGATTTTCAGCACTTCATCCACCACTGATCAAGAAGCATCAGTCACTGCAGAACATTTCCAGCAGTCTGCTTTTGAGTCACTAGATGGCAGTCTTACCTTTTCTTTAACTATTTGTCACATTGTCCCCTTTGATATCGGGCTCATGTTCTGCTCCGTGTGAGACGCCACCTGCTGCAGGGCTCAGTCCATTGTGGTCAGAGTCCAGCATTGACTGCTGGCTACAGGACAGAGGAACGGGGACAGGCATTGTCATCTCTGCACTGATACCCACACATGGCATCATAGGCATGTCTAGTGCTGATCGGCTTTGGGCCAGCAGACACTGTGTGTGTTGGTCAACACAATATTCCTACCATACAATCTGTTTTTCACTTGGATTTCCTGTCATTAATATGAAGTTTGTGTTTTTGTAAATGGCGCCCTATTTCCTATTTCGCCAGTGATTGCTGCTGCTGATAATTATCTAGTTCTTTTAACTATTAATTACAAACAAATGGGAAAACGTTACCAGGCAAAATGTTTTCTCCTAGACTGTGCATTAACTCTAACTTACACTATAATGTGCCATTTTCCAGCTGGTATTTGCATTACATTTTGATGGACAGGAGATAGTGTTACTTAATGTGGTCTACACTACTATAGTCTGTCATCATATGGTGTGCATGACATTATATACGATCAGCTCATGGCTGCTGACTTGATTTGGTGGTGTCCATTGCCAGTGAATGTGATACGAGCTATAAATGCGTATGACCCATGCTTGAGGTAGATGTTGTTGGCAGCAACAGGCCTCCTGTTACAGCAGCACTTTTGCACAGCAACTCGTAAACAGTCTGACTGAAGTGAAGTAATAGGACAACTTACAGGTTAATGATGTGTCCAATCTATATTATTTTTTGTTTCTATATTATACAGCATACCCTGAATGTAGTTATAATAAGAAAGGAAAAAAAAACAGTATAGATTGAACACATCAATCATTCTTTGTA
>JAQLOL010000005.1:1539114-1560136 GCA_029783665.1 Naso thynnoides | reverse complement strand
GATTGGGCGACAGAACCAGTTGAAAGCAGCCTGCTATATATGAGCCACAGGAGCTCCACTCTGTCTCCTTATCTTATTTACAGACACAAATGTCTTTTTGTTATAGAGCGAACTGAGCAAACTAACGTGTTGAAAATTAACAGCTAGTAGCAGTAAGCTATCTTAAAGCAGAACTGCCTGTCCCAGTTTACTACGAGTGTATTACTTTAAAGTATACCTGTAATTTTTAGAGTCCAACCAATGTAGAATGTTTGGAACAGATGCTGATGCCAATATTAGGGCACACGGAGATTCCAATATCTGATATATCGGCAAATATTTACATTTACATTTGAACAAATTTCCCAACTTAAGTGCACTGAGCAGTTAACTCTTCACTTATTAGTTATTAAACAATGGGCTATCATCTGCTGGATAAACTACTCAATTACACCATTTTAAATCCAAGCATGTCCAAGCATTTTTTCTATCCTTAAGGAGAAGTTAGTTTTTTGGCACATTAAGCCTTAAGGCCATTTCACACTGGGGGTGATTTTTTTGTGCAATTAATGCAGACGAAAATACACTTTTTCGAACTGCTGTTTGTGTTATTGGGAAATCCACACAGAACATGAATATTATGCAGCAAAAAAGCGAATCTTCTATTTTTTAGATCTAGGTCGATTTTTCCGAACAATTCACATTTTTGTGTCGTGTAATTGTTACACCTTCTTTGCGTAACAGCCTTTATAAGGATATGTACAATCAGTTCAGCAGCATCTCCATGATGAATGGTGCGATCACGAGAGCTGGAGCTCATTGCTGACGCCACCACTAGCTAAAAACAACAGAGGTGAACGGCACATCAAGTGCTTCGACTGTCCGTCAAAAAAGGTTGTTTTACAAGATGAGACAACCGCAGAGTGGTTAGTGGTGCCCTCTTATGTACCTTGTCTAAAGCATGAAGTTGAACAAAAGCTGTTTCAGCTGCCTCAGAAAAAAATAAAATAGCCACTTTCAGCTTATCTGTTGTTCACTGTGTGTTTTAGTGTCGGAACGTAAGAGGACACCACTTAACATGAGGCAATTGTCTTTTAAGCACTTGGAATGTCCCTTTACCTCCATTGTTTTCAGGTAGTGGTGACGTCAGCAAAGACCTCCAGCTCTCGTGACTGCACCATTCATTATTAATATTGCTATATAACATTGTATGTGATCATGAAAACCATTATTATAAGGCTTAATGTGCAAAAAAACTAACTTCTCCTGTAAAGACAGGTTTCAAATATATGTATGTATATGTTCTTCGATGTGTGCCAATACAGATGTGGGTCCTAGTAATTTATAAATTATTGCTTGATTGATTTTGCTTAGTACAGTTGATTCTTTTAATGACATTATTACAGTATTGCCTTTTGTGTCGACAACGTTCACACCCATTTTTCAAGAATTCGGCTTCTAATACAATTACTTTTTAACTATACTGTGAGCCTAAAAAACTCCATCTATGACCTACTTTGGATCTTCAGTCATATATATATATTTTCTACATGAACCCTTAATATTTTGGGAACTGAAGTTATATGCAAAATGAGCCCATTAAAGCCAGATTACAAAGCTAGATGAATGTAACACTGAGGAAAATTGAAGCCGTAAGCATTTTCAGTGGCTGATCTGTTTGAATTATTCTTTGATAATGGACGCAAAGCCATGAGGAGTCGTCAGTACTAGAGGGTTAACCATATTAAAATCTATCAAAGTAGGAAAAGAGCTGAGTGTCATTTAAAGGGAAGTAGATTCTATGTTCAACATGTCAAAATGGCCTCTGGGGCTAAGGGGCAGACTTGTGACATTGGTAATATGGCTACTTTCCTTAAAGTTTCTTTGTGGGGAATATAAGGGATGAAAAATTGCTTCGAGGTTAACACGGAGCCTGTCAGCCCCCTCACCCCACTGCTGGCATACAACCACCATTACCCTGAGACCACCCAGAAAGAATAGTGAGCTGTCAGTCATTTCATTTGGGGGGATAAACATTGCAGTATTTTGTTTCTTAGTAAAGTATTGATCCATTTTGCTTTTTTAACGCAGAGGTAGAAACGAACTGAAGTGGTGAGCAAAAATTTTCATAAGTGAAGTAGTTCATGTATTGTGCTGTCAACATTTGATCTACAGAATCTCTTTATAGGAACTACAAACCTAATGCATTTCACCAGAGTCAGCTTAAATTTATTCAGACAGTCCCACAGGATTTTATTCAGCTTTGGTGTGATAATTAAACTGGGGACAGCAATTCCTTGAGATATTTTTATGATCTCTTACAATTTCAAACACGTGCCTTTTTAGGCCTGACCCAAAGCTGAAAAACAATTTTTTTGGCGTGTTTACATTATGAATTATAGGCAAATATTGATATTAAACAGTGGCCTCTTCCATGAGGGCAGCAAATTTACAGGTTGATGCCTTTAAATGACAAAGAATCAAGAATTTAAAAAAAATTTCATAGAGTAAAGGGAGATTGATAAAGACAGGCCTAAAGTGCTGCCCAGGCATCACTGTGATGAAAACACACATCAGTGTCAGGCGACGGTGCAGGCTGAGTGTGTCTCCACAGTTTGTGTTGACTCTCATGGGCAAGCTGTCTGTCAGCACTGAGGCTTGAACTCAAGCTCGGCTTAATCCCTCTGTCAATAACTGGACCTCCTGCCAGTAAACACACACACACACACCACTGACCAACCAATCAACTGACCGACCCAGTCTTTTAACTTCAGTCCAAACATAGCCTGCCGCACACCAGACCACCACATAGCCTTCTGGCATCTGGCTAATCTAGGGAGATTTAGAGAAGTTGATGTAAATGGCGTTCCTTTCATGTAATGATAGACAACGTGATATATGATAACATATTGAAAAACACAGAAGAACACTCAGAACTGGGTTGTGAGACAGGCACGATATGAACTTGATAGGAGCTATTGTTATAGTGGCAGCAGATGCTGAAACTCCTGCATGATGCATCGATGCTCAAGGGTTATCTGAACAAATTCAACAGGAACGGAGCAACAGAAAGTTTTGCTGTCCTGTATGTAAGCAGTAATAGTAAGTTACAGAGTAGCTTAAAAAAGCACAAATAGATGGGATCTCCATGAAAGTACCACCTCTTGTCCCCTGATGTAGTGGATATAAATACAACACATCCAGTTTTAAAGAACCAGAGAAGATACAGAGAGAGAGAGAGAGCTGCCGGCAAATACAGCTGTTTTCACATCTTCCCCAGGAGATTTTGAGTCAAGTTTGTGAATGCTCTCTTTAATGTTTAAAATAATAATAATAAATATATATATTTTTAAAGTTTTTGTTTTTTCTTGATAACAAGCACCCAGGCATTGTCAAGGCACTCTGGACTTTTGTGATGCTGATTTTAGATTTTTTGCTATGGCTTTTTCTCTTCCCCTGAGCTGCTGGAACAGCTTTGCATTTAGGGACCTAATGAATTACAAATTAAGCACCACCCTAGAGACCTCTCTATCAAAACAATGAAAACAAAAGACAAAGTTTGATGATGTTTTGAAGTAGGAATATGAGATTTGTTTTTTTCATTAATAAACAGCCACCATTGCAGTTGAAAATCTATGACCTTCTCAGAAAGAGATAATAAATATGACAAATAGTTGAGATGATGTTAAAACACAACAAATTCTAAAGCAAGGGTATAGTAATTGTTATCCACAGTTTAATGTGGATATGTTGCAGTTTAGGTTAAAACTGTGACATTTCCACTACTTTAAGTACAATGCTTTAAATTGTGCTTGTTGGCCCGTCACCACAAATCACATAAACATTTCTACAAGTTTATTGTCATACTGTATTGACATAGGCTACTAAAATCAGTGGATGCTTGGAAGTTGAAAAAAATGTATCAGTCTGCAAAACATTCAGCTGTAAAATATGCATGGTTTGCAGCTAATGGACATAAGCATTGGTGTGGTTCTTTAAAAAGACCTCTGCTTACCCTTTTCTGTGACTTCATAGCTCAACAATTAGAGGTTGTACACTGTGTAACAATATATTCCTGGTGAAGAAAGGCTTATATCCTGAAATTTGATACTTAAAAGTACACATAAAATGAAAAAACAAGGACAAGCAAACAACAACAACAACAAAAAATCGAAAAATGACAAGGATACAGCAACACTGTGTGTAACATGTAAGAAAATCACAGCAACAGGTATGCAAAACACATTTTTGAATACTGTTTTTATTGTTTTGATGCTGTTTGTTCCTGCTCTGATTCAAATTTTGAGGCTTTAATGCATCCCCCCCACAGTCCTCACTGTTTGCCCAAAAAGTATGTGGACATTTAAACTTTTCTTGTATATGAGTTTGTCAAACAACTCCTTCAAAAGCCATTGGCTTTAATTTGCAGCTCTTAGATCCTCAACTCCTCCAGAAAACTCTTCAAAGTTTTGGGACCTGGCTACAGGGTTTTTCTACCCCATTCCCCAAGAGCTTCAAAAAAGGTCTAACCCTGCTGTTAAGTGATAAAGCCTGACTCACAGTTGGAGTTCCAACTGATCCCAGGAAGTTTTGGATGGGTTGAGGCCAGGGCTCTGTCCAGGCCAGTTAAAGGAGTGAAAACCATTTTTTATGGACCTCACTTCAGTGAACAGTGTCACTGTCGTATAGCATTATGGTAGGATTTGCACTTCATGTCCACATGCTTTTGGATATATGTCTTTGTTTATGAACAAGTCAAAGCGCTGACAAAAAAAAATAAAAAACCTTGTTTCCAAGTCAATGTAAAATCAGTTTTATGTCAAAGATTCAAAAGGCAATTATCAAATATGCAATTTAAAAATGTTTTTTCCCTATGAAGCACATTATGTTGACTTACGTCTCAAACAAAAATACACATTTACACACATGCACACGCACAAACCTGTGGCCTCTGACTAATCCTATCAAACTAATGCTATCAAAACACACGCTCTTACACAGTGCTGCAAGGACACACACACACGCACACACACACACTCACTAATCTTTCTATCCTCATCTAATAACACCTCTGACTTGGCCAGTTTTGCAGACTTCGGGGGGGTCCAAGCTCACAAACTTCTTTGTCAAACACTTCACCTCTAGCCACACATGAAAGCCCCCTGGAAAAAAGGAGAGGCACTGACTGCTTCATATTAGTGTTTAATTAAGTTAAAACCTCTCTCGCTCTGCAGCCAATAACTCAATTGAAGTTGTCTATTCTTTCATGGCTCTAAGCTGGTGTTCCTGCAGCCAGGGATAGCACAGGCCATAAAAAGCACATTGAGGCATCACTGCTGCAGCCCTGACAGACGCCTCTGGCCATAGCTGATGTCTCATTCATGTGATTAACTCAATAAAACTATTACACAGACAGTCCTCTATTTTCTGTCCTCTTTGTCTTCTGTGCCCTTCTTTTTGTTTTCTTTTCATACTACCCTCTCTCTCATCTCCAATCAGCCCTCTCTTCTCGAGAAGTGTCCAGCCGTTGAGGTTCAGGTTTTACCCTCCGGCCAAAAGTTCAGCCCCACTGCTGCCAAGACAAGCAGGTAGGGCCCTTTTATCTCTTCTGCCTTGCTAAATATTGAGTTAAGAAGCAGGCAGCCAGAAAATCTGATTTGTTTTCAAACCCGATCTTTAAGGCTGACTGTCCAAATTTTAATACACAGAAAAATATACAGTGGAATGTCTGGTAGTTATTTTACACCCCAAGGCCATCTTCAGCTGTTCAGCAGCTGACAAAAGAAAATTCATATAATGGCACATTGATATATGATTGATTGATTTATATGAACTTTTCTTAGTCAAGACAATGCTGACTCTGATACTGACTTTTTAGTCTCCTTGATTTATTCATAACTTAACACTTAACAATTTACATAAGAAGCTGAAATTTGCCATATTGTCTGTTTTTAGACAGTGTACTGCAATTCTGTGCTTGCTCTCATTTTTGTCTTTTAAGGTAAGAGAGGCATAACGCAACTGGTGACAGAAAAAAAACCCACTAAATTGCAGAGAACCCCAAATTATTGGCTATTTCTATATGGAAAAGGTTGTGACCATTTATGTTGTTTGTCGCCAGACAATAATGTTTTTTTCACATCAACCACTTGGATGCATATTGTGTTTGCATAGTGGCTAGAA
The DNA here is from genome assembly GCA_029783665.1 of Naso thynnoides. Taxonomy (NCBI): domain Eukaryota; kingdom Metazoa; phylum Chordata; class Actinopteri; order Acanthuriformes; family Acanthuridae; genus Naso; species Naso thynnoides. The sequence continues at coordinate 1,553,974 of JAQLOL010000005.1, read as the reverse complement.
AAGCTCAAGCACATCAACTTCAAAAGCTGAAAGTCATAAACACCAGAAAAATGTGCAAATTTTCCAGGGGACAATAAGCTAATAAATATGTAAACAATTAGTAGTGTGTGTTTGCAATGCAGCCAATGCAGCAGTAATTGTAAAGATTTCAGATCTTAATGTCTGTTAACATGTGCATGAATATGATGCGACATTACTAGCCACACAGTTGTGAATGAGCCAGTCTTTGTAAAGTGTATTGCAAACAGGTGACGCCATTCAGGCAATGGAAGCAGCACTTCCATGCTCTGCTGGATCAACACTTTGCCTCACATGAGGAAGAAGGTAAGCTACCAATTGTTTTCCTATTTATAATGTTTGTCATAATAAGGGACTTAAAGAATTGTGGACCCTTAAAATAAGCTAGCCTTTCTCATTGCAGTGAAACACATCATTTTGTTTAATGTTTTAAGACAGGTGGTTTGCTTGGCTAGTGGTCGAGTTGCCTAACAGGGCTACAGATGCATAAAAGGTAAAACTGCAGCTGGTAACTTTGGGTTAAACTCCAATAATTTTTGGTTTTCTGTTTGGTTAAAACATCACAATACCCATATGCAGCTGTTAGTAAGTGATGTGGTCTGAGTAGCCCAAGATCTCTGTGTTTTCCCATACCTCTGGATTAATAAAAAGCCCCCTTTCTCTCTGTCCAGTCAGTTACACTCTCTATCCTAATTGGATGGTCCCCACTGCTCTTTTTAGTGACAGATGACATCGGCACGAGTTGTTTGGCTGTCCATACCTTACGCTCCGACTTTCCTCTACCAACAACAGCGTCTGCAAGAGATACTGTGTGCCAAATCAAGCTCAAGCTGAGACAGACCAGTTTATTCTACTGCCAACTTTCCCTGCAACCATTTCATTTAGGTTCAAACTGGACTTAAAAGAGAGAGTGACTACAAACGAAATAAAATGCCAGCCCAAACAAAAACAGGGAGAGGAGGGTGCAGCAGAGTTGCTCCCTGACAAGCCACATACTACAGCTATTAGCTCGTTAGCTTGCAAAAGTTATGGTAACACTTTCTATGAAGCTTATCTCTATAACACATTTGAAAATATTATGAACACACATAATGAATTATAGGTGATTATGGGTAGGGTTAACCCTAACCCCGCATGTAACTACGGTTATACAGCACTATAGGCACATTATACGCTTTATAAACCTATGTTCAGACAGAAAGTGATGAACACCTCAAGATTACATACAAAGTCAATGTAAGGATGTGACTAGATGTGATGACACTTGGAGCACGCAAATTTTGCAACACACGTGACATGGCATTCATTGCCTTATTGTGCGAAGTTGAGAATATTGAACTTTTCAGGCAACATCATGTGATGCTGTGCCACGACAATCAATCAGCGATGAGATTCTCCTGATGTCACTGATGTTGTAATGGCACGAACGTTGCTGGAATTTGCCAAACAGATATCAAATCAGACATTACGGTCAAACCAACTATTGCTGTGTGAGAATATCATGGAGCCTGCAGCATAACTTTACACACCACAGGATTATGTAATGAGCACAGACATGACATCGTTAAATTTTCCAACATTTCTGGGACTTCCATAACTGATACATGATGAAATGATGACTATTTGGGCCATGGTTAATAATAACAAATGGCAAGCCTTCCATCCTCCTGATGCTACTAGCTTACGCTAACTGTAGCTGACACGCAGTTATATGACACAACAGACACTGTGTTGTTTATGTTTTCCAACTGGTCTAGAACCTCCACAACTGAAGCACAAATGGATATTTTGGCCGTAGTTGCTGACAGAAAATGGCCATTACCTTCCTCCGCTGAACCAGCTGATGTAAGTGGGCAGTGTATTTTGCGCGATGGAAGCAATGATCCGATATGATCAAGTGACACAATACTGGGTTTCTTTCGATAAACATGGCGTTTATCGCTCTCTGTCTGAGCGCAGCTTACTTATGTTCATAATGAAGTTACCAACTGCAGCTTTCATTCTCATCCTCACTCTTTCTCATGATCTTGCTCAAAAGATAAAGTTGCTGTCTGGTCATGTGATTGTAAATGAGGAGACGGGAATCCCTCCATCAGACCTGAAACCATACTTGTTTGTCACACTACGAAACTACGTAGACTTTTGATGCTCTGTCAGTCATGGGACCCTCATTTTGCAGGTTGGTCCATTCAGAGACTCTAACTCAGTAGTGGGAATGAGATATACAGTTTTAATAACATAATTTTTGCAAGTCCGTGTGTTGGTTTTTTTTAATCTTCCATCCTTTCACTTTTCCTTCCTCTCCCATATTTTTCCACCTCATCTTCCTACAATACATCCTGGTGTTTTCATCACCTCTCTACTACTTTTTCCTTACCATAACTCCCTCTTCCTCTCACCTATCAGCTCTTTCCTCCCCATCCTCCCACAACAACAGATTTCTGCTTAGCATGTTCATACATTGCAGATAAATTTTTTTTGTTTTGTTTAGCACCAAATAAACATAACCTCAACCAGTCTCCTGAGGCTGCCGCTAAGGCTCTGATCGGATGTCAGGGAGGGATAGCAAAACAGATAAAATCTCTTTGAAAAATCCTCTCCTCTCAACTGGTTTTATCAGCCTGTGGAGAGGAGAGTAGATGGCTTTTCAGCTGCTGCGAAAATAAGATAAGCTGCATGTGTGAGAGATCATTTGATGGAAAGGTTAGGGATTTCTTTCGGTCCCACTTCCTCTCTTCACCTCAAATTTTCCCTGTTTCTGTCATTTTATACCTCTTCATTCATCAGGATCTCACAGTCTTGCTTTCTCACTCCCAGCTGCTCTGACTCCTGTGTTAATTTTTAAACATCCAACACTTTAACTTCTCTCAAGTAACATTTTATCTGGCTGACATGTTGCTGTAGGGACAATAAATCTTTCCCTGTGCTCACAGTGACTCCCATGGTTAGATTACACCGCCTTGATGGCCTGTTTTATTTCATATCCCCAAATTACTCTGTCAGAAAAAATCTATGAAGCTGTATAAATCCTCCAAGTCCACTGAAAGTCCGTGTTGATTCAAGCCCTCAGTATTTCATCCATGGCCTTTGCTGAAAAAGCAAAAAGATCCGACAATATAGCTGCTGTGTTGAGGGTTATGTTTAGTCTCAGATAAATCAAAGCCTTAGAAATAATGCGATTTGAGATGAGGGTGCTTCTAAATTCTAGCAGCAGTGGTTGTTGAGAGGGTTAAGGACCACTATCCACTGGTGGTAGAGGTGATGGAGGTTTACTGGGCAGAGTGCCATCAACCAGCAGGGGGTCCTGGTACTGAAGCTGCCTTATTCCCTGCTTGAATAGAATATAAATTTACACCCAGGGAGATTAACCACCCCTATCGAATGAGAGCGTCGTGTGTCCAAATTGTAAAAATAAAGAGCATGTGACACCACTGCTGCTTTCACTTCCCCTCACACACTTGTGGCACATTTTTGGTTGATTGGGTAAGAGGATCTTGTTTAGCACCACAGAGATACCATGAGTGCATACATCTACTTGTTGCATATGGAACAGGAGCGAGGCAAGCAAGGAAAGACGGAGAGTTTCAGGAGGTGAGAGACGTTAATGTTCAGCACTAACGAGAGGCAGTAACTCATGTCAGGGAAGAGAGTTGTGAGTTATGACCTTTAAAGACGTGGTGGGGTTAAGTGTTTTCATTCCCAAACCAGCTGACACTCGACCTAAGGAGTGCGTGGACAGCTTGATGTGTCTGCAGCACAATTTAAGACCATGATCATTGTCATTGTTATTTTTGCCCTCTGACCTCCTTGTTATCATGTGTCTGCCTCCCACCTCATCCCCAAACTGTGCATTTCTGGCTTGTTGGTCTGTAACTTGATACTCCTGGATTTCAGAGTAGAAGTTTAGGGAGAGGAGATGGACAGAGCTGCCGGGAAACTGGAGTGACCCAGGACTTTGGCTGACATTTGTTTTTTTTTTTTTTGATTAGCATAAAAATGACCCTTTGACACTTGAAGCCTCATCTGCAGGAGTAGGTTTCGCTTTGACGTAATGAAGCCAGGAGTTAGGTTGTTTAGATTTGACTGATAACACGCCCGTGTTGCTTGTGAGGCTATTTTTTCACATCCCTCATCCATCTTCGGCACAAAATGCAGTCAGTCGCACCGCCTGGCTGAGCTTCAGCCATTTGCTTGGCGACACTTTTTCCATGAGCTGTCAGTGTGGCTTGACACTCAGTCAGGACATCCAACTTTCCACCAGGCTCTCCTGCAAAATAAATAATCTCATCACCAAGTAAATAAACTTGATGATGGATGGTAGAGGTATTTTTTTCTGACGCTTGGACCCTCTACTTTGTGTGAATCCATCTGTCTTTGAAGGCATTATGTGGCGACCGTCTGACAGAGTTGGGCAAAACACGACTTCAAACCTTTAAATTATGAAGGAAAAAGACAAGGTTCAGATGATTTCCACTTCTGTGGCAAGCAGTGTTTCCATTAAACGGTGTTTGAGTGGTTGAGATCAGTGATGTTGTAGAGGGTAACTCAGTTTACTGTTCTTTTTATGTGAAAAATTTACTGCCTTAAAGTAATAAATCTTATGCTTTACATGGGTACCAATTACAGATGTGATGTATACTAGGAGCTGAAAATTGAGATTAAATAGATAGACAGGACTGATTTGTTTTTCTATTTTGACATTTTAATGATGATCCCTGGCTGACAGTAATACAGTAGTTTTCCTACCAGTATGCTGAATTTTCAACTACAGGGTCTGCAAATCACATTGATGAAATGATCTTTATCTAAAAACTCACTCACTCCAAAAGTTTTCAAACTAACAATCATTAATGAGGCGCTCATGTTACAAAGTTATCTACCAGGAATATGTGCCTGAATATATTCCACCGGCAACCCCAGCATCTTGCCAGATGATGTCAGCAGCCAGCAGCTCTGCTGCATCAACAGACGGTCCTCATTCAAAGGAACAAGCGGGTGTAAGATGTGTTGACAGGCAATACACATTATACCTCTCTTTATATATTATAGTTCATGATCACATGTGCCCTGTAGAACTTCAAGTTAGTTAATAAGTTAGCTACTTTGGAGCTAATTCAAAATAGGAAAACCTTATTTCATTTTGAATTTTGCCATTGACCCAAATGACATATGTAACCCGATGAGTCCCAGCATTATGTCTTTGACATTTTTTTATTCATTTTTTGTTGATTTTAAAATAAAGGCTGTCAACAACATGGAAATATTGAATGGCTGACATAAATTGTTATACTAATATTGCACTGCCTAACAAGCACTACTGGACATTACACAAATTTTACTCAAACTGGAAACTAAACAGTCACAAGTATGATGGGTTGTTTTTTTTGTCTTTCCCAACAACCCTGTTTGGTTTCTCTGGTCACACAACTCTACAGGAAACAAATTTACACCCTGTGATTTATCAACGGTCATTTTGACAACGTGATTGCATGTTCACAGACTGCTCTTCATTTTCCCACTCGCATCTGTTTTCTTTAGTTTTACCTCTCAAGCTGTCACCTACATATTTGTGTTTGTTTGTTTTTCTTATCACTCACTCTATCTCTCTCCACCACTTACTGCTTCTCTACATCTCTATCACCTCTAACTGGCTCCAGTCCTCTCTCTTTCTACATGTCTTTCTCTGAAACTCTACATCTCAGTAGGACATCAGAGATGCTGAGTGCTGAACTCATAAATTCTGCCCGGTGTGAAACAGAAGATGGATTCCCAGGACGGCTGGGAGTTTTTTCACCACCGGAGCCTTTTTAGTGCCATCCACTGCCACCACCACATGTCACCAAACCCATTTGGGGCTACGTGTTTATGTGTATGTATTTGAAACTTGGTCTAAGGGCATGGCAAAGGCTAAGAAGACAGGGGAATGGTAGAGGAAACAATGCCAGGAGGAAAGGATGGGATAATGAGGAGTGGAGTGGTGAAGTATATGAATTTGAGGTGGTGGTTTGAAAACAGACAACAACAAAAAATTATAGGATCATTTCCTTATGAGATTAACATGCAGTTGATGGGAAGGTTTTCACGACAGGGTGACAACAAATAAACACAATTCAGAGATGACACCATCCCCACTGGGTGGGCACAGCAGAGAGACAGCTCCATTCTCCAAATTCCACATGGGTGATCTGGTGTCAGATGGTCCCAGCCATTCTGTCTTGGGCCCCAAGGAACGGAAAGGTAATCCCAGTCTGCGAGAAACACGAATATGGAGGCACGATAAGGTTCACCGAGACAGCTGTGGCCTAATTTCAAATCCACACCAGCCGTTATACGGCGCTGGCAGATCACACACAGTTATCTGATAGCAGTGTGAAAATGAGACGATTAGTTTTAAGATACATACAAATTGATTTGCTTGCACTTTCGGTGCCTGATTACACCTACCAGGCTTGACAGTCTGAACAACAGAAACAACTTCCAGATAGAATTGAACTTAACAGACTGCAGAGTTAGACACAAGAGAATGTTTTATTTGATCTTTAACACAAATGTCTCACCCCACCCAACCACAACTACCTTTTCTTTTTTGGGTGTACATCAAACATATTTTGCGTTGTGTGTTGTCATTGCAAGACTTTGTTCATGTTGCAGTACTGTCACTACTGAGCTTGTAGTGAGTTACCACTGCACTGTGGAGAAGATAGTTACAGTTAAAAAAGCTTGGAGCACTCCTACTTCTCTGTCATAGTAATCTTCTCATGCTAACTGGTTATGGAATTTATGTATACACACTGAGCCGTAAATTATAGAAAATAAAGAATAGGAAAAAATGGCTTTTACTCTAAGGAACTGAACCATTCTGGTCTTTCTGACATAATATACAGTAATACTGACCGCCAAAAAACAAACTTTTCTGTATAACAACTCCCAGAACACCCTGACAGACTGCCTGGCAGACACACTAAATACATTGTGTGATCTACTAAATATTACTGTTACCTAGCCCGGTAAACCAGACCCATAATTCACATCTTCCCTACATGTAGTAGTCATAAACAAGCAATACATTTCATGTCCTCAAGATTCCTATCTGTCTGGTTTGGTTAATTTTCCATAGTTTTCAGTAATGAGGGGTTTTTGGTAGCCTGGTAAACCAAAGCTGTAGACCTTCGCCATGACTGAACTACTGTGAACAAGCGTTTGACCTCTATGTCATCAAACTTAGCCACTCCTGCTAGTCTCTGATTGGTCAGGTCGAAAAATTTATCTCTGCAATTCTAAAGACAGGCCTCGTTTCCAGACTGATTCTCAGCAAAAACTGAGCTGAGCAGAAGGAGGGCGTAGCCAGGCTACCTGTTACCATAATCAAATCTTTAAACTGTATTGGGGGCCATTTTCTCTCGCAGAAGATAAAAGAATAGGGTCACAATTTTCAAATTTGTCTTAAAACAGTACTCACAACCTTGTATAAACATTATCGGCTGCTGTAGATGTTCATTTTGCTCATGCTGTATGTAATAAAATTACTAACTTGACTTCAAAATTTGAAAACTTGATTTGGTCTTAGTCAGACTTCTGAAGCTTAACATTAGCCTCTGCTTTACGGTACTGCATTTTTGCACAGAAAGAGGGTTGTGGATCTTGTCTCCCACACCTTGAATTAAAGAGGGGATCACTTCAGATCCCATGTGGATGGAAAAAAAATTATAGCCAAACATAACTCTTTTAGGGTGCATTTGGACCCCGAGAACTAAGGTAGACTTCAGAATATGAATATATCCTTTAATACAAAAAAAAAAAAAAGCAGAAAAGTCTAACAAGTAGACCTCAAATCACAATCATTTAACTATCAATCTACTATTTCCAGCATCAATAATGAACTTTCACCCTACAGGAAATAGCATATCCACTTATGGCTTGTGGAATATATAAAGTGTGGCCTCCATAAGCAACTGAAGGCACTAATTCGAGAAGCAAGAGGAGGCAGAACTTGATGCAGATGAAGCTATGATCCCTCCCCAGGGATACAAAGTGTACCCCTTCATCGGCTTGTCCTGTCCTGGGCCAAGCTAAATCTTTACCCTCTCTCGTCTTGTCTGTTACCACCTCAGCATGCTCTAGGCTTCCTAGGTGACTGCGATGGAAATAGCATGCAAGAACAGATGGTGTTAGCTGTAGACACATGCTAAGGACTGTCCAACAAATGGTTAAGAACCAGCAAAGCAAATGTTTAAATCTCTCCTTTTTTTTTTAGTTCGTCCCAACCGTGGACAAACTTTGGGAGTGGCAGATAGTTTGACATCCGTTAGTCTTACAGCCCTCAAAACACTCCAACACCCACTTAGCATACATGTGAACAGAGTAACAGACAAAGTGAGAGTGAAAGGAAACTTAGAGGGTAAATGCAAACAGACAACCGCTATCTGGAGAAAACCCCCCAGAATGGTTGATGAACAAAAATTAATAACAGCCTGTTCACCAGGGTGTCTTGTGAGTCTGTATACACCATGTTATTTATGTGTAACTTAAATGTGAACATGAAAAGGGTGAAGTCTATGTGAACATGGTCAAGTCCATGACTGCTGTAGTGTGCAGGAGGAGTGAGGGGCAATTACCTGCAGTAGAGGTTGGCTACGTAACAGTGAGATGCAACAGTTAACCAGCGTTCTACATTGTTAATTGTATAATTACTAACAGACTTGTATTTTGGTACCGACTAGTGAGGAAGTGGGGGTTTAAACATTTAACTGACTAGTCGTCTGCATTCCTATTTGTTATCACGGAACCATTTGGGAAGTCATCCTTGGAAACTGTTTGGAAAAGGGCAGGTGGTTTTAAAAATACTGGGCAGATGTTATTTCAACCAGTCAGAGAAATGAACATTCTAAGGAGAGAGAACAATTGGTAAATTAAACTGCTGAAGAGAGAAAAAAATCTTTTTCATTTGGAAAAAGACTTCAGTGATGTTTTTGCTTTTCATATACTATTCATTTCTCATACCACAGTGCTGTGTCCTGTGTTGTTTCGATGAATCTGAGTAAAAGATAAAACAAACTTTCATTTTTGCCGCTTTTCTAGCAATTAGAAAGATGCTAATCAAATAAAGAAGAAGTTTTATTTTTTGGTTTGCAAAAAAGTTCTGTTTTTTGCGAACCAAATCTACCCTCTGCGAATATCCCTCATAAACGTTATGGTTTTTATAACGTTGCAGTGTTAGGGATACCCTAATCCTAACTGGATGTAGAAAGTAGTATCAGCTGTGCTCTCTTGCTTGGTTAAAACAATAATGTCTATCAGGGATATCAGCAAAGGGTTGGTTTGTTTATAGTGAATGGGTGCTAACCCAGCTGACCTTAGCACCAACTTGTAAAAGCTACAACTTTTTCTTAATTCTTTTGATGTAAACACATAAGTTGCAGTTTTGTCCTCTTGTTTTTCTCATTGCTAGAAAAGAGGCAGAATGAGAGTTCAGGGTTTTTTGTTTTTTATTTACTCAGTTCTGTTAAAACAACAAAGGACACAGCACCGCAGCATATTGAAAAGATGGGGCTATATTTTGAGGGTGTTACGTCACAACCAAAGATCAAATAGTGGCAATAATGCTATCCAGTTTAGGAGCCACGATTTTTGTCTTCAGGTGTAACTGTTACTGGTTGTGCCCATAGCTGCCATTAGTTCCTCATTGGTTGCTGATTTGTCCAAAGCACAGTAGTTTGAAGACAGGTGCACAGCTTAGAGTCTGCAGACAGTCCACATCTGTAAAAAAAGCTGAGGTTGCAAAATGAGCATACTGAATGTTCCAGGTGGTTACATTATACTGGACTGCTGTTGTAATCTGAAGGTTTATTCAGGGTGTTTGTTAAAGGAGTTTAGAAAATAGGTTAATGTATTTAAAGTCAACCATCATTAACATCTGGGTCTACAACTGTAGGTCCATGTGCACCACTTCCAAACAGGATTTTTGCATTAGAGCATCATTGAAGGTATTAAGATTTATAGGTATAGTTAACCCAAAAGTGAAAATTCAGTCATTATCTAATCTACCCTCACGCCTAGGGTGGAGGTTGGGTGAAGTTTTTTAGTTCACATGACGATGGAGTTTCTAAACATTTAAAATAAATGATGACCCATTTTTAAATGTAACGAAAAAAATACATAATAAAACCATAAAATGGCTCCATGCCTCTTGTCTGAAGTAATCCAAGTGTCCTACAGCCTCAATGTACCAAATTGAAAAAAATAATGAATAAATAAAAAATAGAAATAAAAAAAAAGTCACTGATGCAGAGTTTTATGACCTCACTGTTCACTTCAGCCTGTAGCTCCCAGGACGGGAGCCATTTTCATTTTTTACCTGAGCGTCCACCATCTGAAACTCGCGCAGCAGTGCTGGTGTAACCAACAAGAGCACTAAGTGTTAACAAGTCAATTCAAGCAGATCTCTCTCTCTCTGTTGTTTGTGAGGGCAGCTTCTGGGTAGCATGTTTGCACAGTTCTGCAGATCCTGCGAGCTCTTGCGCTGCACTGTGTGTGACCTGGAAACTCTCCTCTACAGCTCTACAATTAAATTCAGCAGTAGGCTGGCTCAAGAAGACTTGTTATGTATGTATATGTACAGTATACATTGGTTTAAGGAGATGCTATTGTATCAAATGACAGAACTTATTGGGCCTGACAGGGAAAACAAAGTTAATACATACAGACACACAATAATGCAGGGTATAGCGCTCTAGGACAGCACCACACAATCAACAGATTTATATTTATCCACAGGGGGCCTGAAGCTGTCAGAGTTGTCACCGTCCGTGTGCCCTTCTGTCCGACTTTTCTTCCTACTCCTTCTCACTCCTTCCACTTGTCCAGTCATTCATCATGTGCCGAAGTGCCTCCTCCATCTCCTTATCATCTCCTGACATAGTAAAGTCTCTTCATCTCACATGTGGCATTTACCGGATACTTTTATCCTGAGTTCCTTGTCATGGTGGTGTACATTTTTAGCAAGGTTTCCCTCTGTAGAAATGCAGATGTCCTCCTATTTCCAAGACAACCTTTAAATCTGAGGTTAGTGTCTCTCTCCATTTACTATAGTGAAATTTATATTAGCTCCACACCCACAGTATATGTTAGCTTTCTACCCCTCCTACTCTTAGTACATAATAATTATTAAATATTTCTAATTAATAATTGTTTCTTGTTATATATTTTGTTGAGTTGTTAGCTTATTATCCCATATGTTTCCATCAATATTCAAATCAAGAGAAATCTGTGGCTTTATTCCTTGTACCGGTGTATTTTATTTTGTTTCCTTAACTTCTACGGCAGCACCAGTCAGCTGAAAAAAAAAGTGAATGTGAATAAAACTTTATTGCATTATCTTAAATGTGAACACTCCTTGATTTTTAATTAGAATGTTTAACAATGAAATAAATTAATCCCATAATTCCACACTGCTTCACAATGTCATCAAACTGTCTTTTTTTCTCTCTGTTTTGATTGAGAGCAGAAACTGGATATTGTCTGTCTGTCTAAGTTAAAAAATAAGCACTGACTATCATTTTCAACACTTCACATTGACAATTTGATACAACTGAAAAAAATTAGATCACTTTGGGAAATCTTGGTTTGTTACAAACCAAAACAGCAACAGAAGTTTATGTACGATTACTGTCTTGGCAAGCGAAGGGCACAGCACTGCATGAACACTATTGAGTGTGATTATGTTTGTTATTGTAATTTTTGTTATTTTAAATACTTTTTTTTCTCCTCTGGAACAGTAGCTGTCGGTTCTGTTCTCACTTTGGCTCTCTCATACCAAGCAATGCTTTGTTGTTGTGGGTGCCGTGCCTGACAGGTTGGTGTGTACAGCTCATCTTCATCAGGGCTTTTGCTGTGAGCAGTCGGCAAACAGAGACGCTTCCTGTCCAAAGAACTCATCGAACATTCTGGGAGATGTAAATGATCTGTTGCCCAACCTGTCTGCCCTGTGACCTGTGCCAAATAACCCCCACCAGGCCACCGCTGACCCTATTAGCTCAGCAATCACTTATACGCACAAGAACACACACAAACACACTCTGTCAGACAGTTATGAAATAATTCAAACTTACACATCTTAACACACAGGCTAGTTACCTGATGTGTATGAAACATACATATAAGTAGACATACATAAACACATCACTGAATGATTTAGAATCCAAATGAGCTAATTTTGAGCTGGCACTTTACTAAAAGTGTTATGTCTAGTGTTTCAATTGAACACACACACACACACACACACACACACACCTGCTAGTGCAGCAAACCACTAACAGCCAAGGATCACAGAGTCCCTTTGTCAAACAGGGAAATTAGCGCTGCCTCTCACTCGTTAGAGATCCATTGTAGCATTAGCACATTGTCATGGCCACTGAGCCTCTTCAGTTTAGCACTGTTGCACTTCAGCTCAAACATTTTTTCCCTGAGGGTGCATACATTTGCATATGATGCATATCTCTCCAATTATGATGGTTGTTTTAGAAAGAGAAAATTTAGCTCCCTGCCAACAACTGAATATTAAAGGGATATTTCTGACTTTTTGACATAGGGCCTAATTTTTGATCTACACAGTATTCCTACTGATAGAGACCGTTTTGCAGTTTTGCCGCCTTGCCACTAGTGATAATGCCTGCGCAAGTCAGCGTCCCCAGTAATAGCCACTACCAAACTCTGATTAAACACTCCACAGTGCACCTAAAGCGAGTCTAATATGTCGACAGTCTGTTAAGGCAAGCTTGAGTTGTTCGTGGCATAATTTAGGGAGTCAAACTACGGCTGAATTTTTTCAATTTGAGGCTCTGATGAGCGTTAGTAGCAACAGGATGTAAACAGTTTGGCAGTAAACAGCAAGTAAACAGCTGGTTTTGGAAATACAGTAGACTACATAGAAGAGCCGAAGTGCGTTTCACTAGCCACCATTATGTCTTGTTAGTAAAGTTTTATTATATTAGTATTTTGAAAAAGTGAAACATTCTTAATTTTAATGACTTTGTTTACAAAGATGAATATTCTAATAACATTTATGTACTTTATTCACTCATTCTATTTATCCAAAAATATAAATAAACCTCTGTATCTGCTTCTTGACCTAACAATTACCGAACCAGTTTGGAGACTGGGCCCATGAAGAACAACTTCATATTTACATACCATGTATTTATAATATTTAGTTTGGAGTTAGCCTACTTATAAAAAGGGAAGGAACAATCCTCCAAAGTCTTGAAAAACAGACAAAACAGCTGAGTGCTTATTAGTCAAGCTATGAGATAAACCTGCATAGTGCTGCCAACTCAGCTTTTATGAAATATAATAATTGCAAACTTAATATGGAGACATTATATAGTTAAAGTAAACAAATTAAATAAATCTACGAGAGAGAATATTAAATCAAGCTGCGTCGTCCTTCTTGTTCTACACATACTAACTGCCTGCACAAGTCTGAGGAGCAGGAGAGACTCTGTGGTGGTGGCAGAAGAGCTGTGGACTGCATTACTCTGAACAGCATACATGACAATAATTTTTACAACAAAATAAACTTTGACGTATTACTTCCCTTTCCTTTTTGATGTCAGAATAATAGTTGCAAAATTTGTACTTAGCCTTTTTTTAAAAACACATTCATTGAGATGGTCTGAAAAGTCACAAAATTGTGTGAGAAAGTCGAAAGTTGGCAACACAGTACCTGCAAGGTGTGTTTTACTGAAGTATTGTGAGAACCAATTTAAAAGCTCTACAGATATAGATATAGATATAGATACACTGAATACAAGGAATAAATATGTGAATATGTGCCAGGTCAATAGCCTCTGGCTGAGAATATGAGTTATCTAACTTTTGTGCATGTGGCAAGGTGCTGAGTATAATGTTCAGCATTAGTTTCAAGGTCACAGGCCCGGATACCCCCCACCCTACCATCCACACACACACCCGGGTGCACACACACAGAGGATGGTAATAGCGGTGCTGACAGACATGTGCGACCAGCTGAGCTGGAAGACTCAGCGGCAGTTGAAAGCTCTGAAAAGGCCGTTCGGACACTTTTAAACATCAGCGACTTAAACCAGCAAAGAGAGAGACATTTGTAAACAAGAACTAAGAGCGGACGAGGGATTAATGCAAATGTCGAGGACTAAAGGTGCCAATCTATCTCTCTGTCTGACAAATGACCCCTTTATTAACAGTGCAAATAAGAAATGTTAATTACCTGAAAAACAGTTTTACCTTATTACCCGTAAAATATATCAATCTTCCTACATTTTTATAGAGAAAAAATTCTGTGAAATATGTTACATGTAAAACAAAAATAAATACGTGGATTCTTAAAAATCTTAATAAAAAAACCCCCAGAAGATTTAATTTTGTACTCGCGCTTTCTTTTTAGCTAATAATATTGGGCTACATTAAGTTCATTTGGTCAGATGGTAAAATTTCTCTCCTATATAAAGTACATGATCTGATTTTGCTTGACTTTAATATTTTAATAAAATGTTGAAATTCTGGCAAATGTACAATATCCTTTTTATATTTATGAAAAATTATGGAAACAAAGTAATACCTTATAATTTTCAGAACCGATGCAAAAAAACCCATTTCCCCCTGGATTTTTATTGATATTAATTCCTGACTCCTCTGTATCCATCAATGGAATGTCTATAAAAAGTAGAAATTGGGTTTTCACCTAAATATGTGATGTTTGTTTTGCATGTTTGGTTTACATATGGTTTTAAATATGTTTATATGTTTAACAACTACATGTAAATACTTTATTTTATAGGATTATGAATAAATCATTGAATAATAGAAT
>JAQLOL010000005.1:1526663-1537803 GCA_029783665.1 Naso thynnoides | reverse complement strand
CCTTGGATAAGAGGCGAAACGTCTTCCTAGACAAATACAAGTCCAGTTGCCTACGATTCAATTTGCCCAGAGAGTATTATAATAATATGACATTAGGTTTAAACTTTGAAGACATGACAGTCATGCTCTACTGTATATGGAACATTTCCATACATCTGAAAATGAAAAAAGAAAAAGCCATTATCAAATGCAAAATTTCTTTGAAATTTGTAATCATGTTTTCTGCAAGAAATTTCGAGTAACTGTGATTACAGACACTGAAACTGGACAAAGTACGTGCAGTAAATCAGAATACGCATAACTGCAGTAGGGTTTCAAATAGCATCTTTATTTACACCATGCCGTCCTCCATTTAATTTTTTTTCTCCAATTTAACATCTATGTTTTATGTCTCAATTATTTTTTCCAAACTCTAAGACCTTTCCTCTTCTCAAACAGTGTTCAGCAACATTGATTTATGAATACAAAGCCAAGTTTTCTAGCCTGTGTGAAATTTCTTGGACAGCCTAAGCCTGCAGAGGGTGGCTCTATCAAATCACTGGAGTCTCCATCTCTGACTGATGACCTGGTGATGTCACTTTTGTCAGATGTAGTTATTTGGCTAATAGCAGGATAAACCAGAAACAGATTTTTGTGAAGGTTTTCTGTTTCTTTTAACATAAGGGAAGCTTTTACTTTTGTCTTTGTCGAGTTACCTTTATGTTATCTTTTTTTTTTTCTTTTAACCAGTCCTATGACTACTGTTAGCAGCTATAATAATCCCAAAAAAGAAAACCAGAAAAAGCAGTGTAAACAGGGTTTTGGCCCGTCCTGCCGATCTCCTGGAGGAGAGAGCTGGTTGTTCTGATCCGACAGCAGCTGGAGAAACACAAGGTCACATGGGATCAGGCTTTCCCTTCAAACAGCTGGCCAAACAAACCCAGACTGGCCAGACACTTACACACATAGACGCACACGGACACAGGCATACATAACCCACATAACCACATATACTGTACTCTCACGAAAGAGCACAAAGGGTGTGATCAAACTCATTTATATGTAGTCATGAAACAGAAAATCATGTCACTGCTCTCCAGTCAGAATTCGAAAACCATGTTAGTACACACTGTGTGAAAAAGTTTCCAGAAGGGTAGAGAATGATAAATGGGCATTCATCGCTTGCATCTCCCAAAATATTAACTCTTCAGTTGCAGGAAGAAAGGCGTCTGCCTTGCATTTTCTCAGTATTATGTTTTAAACTTCTTATTATGGCAGCAAATGTATTCCATACAAAAAACAGGAAAATCACAAAAAATCAAAGATTGCCAGTTTTCTTTTACTTTACAACAAACAGATATTTGCAGATTAAGCTTTTCTTTGCCTCTGAAACAATTATCTCTCTTAAATGTGTATTCATGCCAACATATCTCTTCCTGCTGGGCGTCTTCCAACTTCAGCGTGGTTTGTCTTCGCCATTTGCAGTTTGACTAGTCTGAATCGCAGCCTGGCAATCCCCGAGAGCCCCTGCAATTTTGCCCCCCAACCCCCCCGAAAAAACCCAAAACAAAACCAAACCCTGTGTGTGAATAAGATAAATGAATGGTGACAACTCTGCATCCATCAGTTCTAAAAAGTTCAATTTCTCTGAGGTTTTTTGACCATAAATAAATTAAATATATATTGGCACAAATTAGGCGACAAGTGAGGAATTTTCATTATGACCTCACATCAGGCATGTTTTATTACTGCTGATTATAGTAATTACGATAAAAGAATGTTGATAGTTTTACCAAATGATCGTAATAGGACAGTTTATGTTGTTAATATTTTAAAATAATTTTTTTATGATCATGTAAAAACATAAAAATATGACCTTCAGTATCTGCCATACTTCTAATAGAAACAGAGTAATTGCAGAAATGGGTGAAAATGACCAATTTTATGGTCAAATCAGTGTTCTTTTTAAAATTCCAATACAAACCGACGCAAAATACATCTAATAAAAGATGAATTGAAGTTTGACTAACAGTTCTTGAAAGGAACTGCATGCTAAAGTCTTAATGTGGATTCTGCCATCATTCATGCTTAAGTATTAGCATCAAGCACCAAAGCCATTTATATATGGTCCACATTTGTGATTGCCAACAGACCAATCTCCTGTTAAACAAATGAAGATATATTATATAGCTTTAGTTTATCCAGTTCAGAATGAAAACACATTAGTGGAATATCTTTAATAATTTACCAAACAGGGTTGAGGGGTGGAGCTGTGGCAGCATTTGTTGCGCATGTGGGTGCGTGTATTTGTGTGTATTTGTTGGAGGCATATTTACCAGGTTTATACATTGTGTTTCCAGGCGAGATCATTAATGTGTAACAACATTGTTCACAGCTTATCAGAACATTTACGTCTCACCATGAGATGTCTGCACCCAGATGGATCACTCTGCCGTCGCTGACGAAGATGAATTGAGTCGAAATGCCAGTAGAGAGGAAGGTTCTGGGGGGGTCAGGGGGGCAAAGAACGGGTAGGAGTGGTTTCCCCAAATACACAAACTAAATTTAGGGGGGCACAAGGTGCAGAGGGGATGGATTTGGGGACGAAGGGTGGGGGTGAGAGGGTCACTGGACAATTTTATTTTAGCACATAAGCTCTCAGAGCCTTCAGCTTTATTTCTCTCAACTGTTTCACTCCACCTGATCTCTCACTGGCAAGACCAACAAAGAGCAAAGCTTTGCACATGAATGACGTACATGTGCAACAATGTGTTTTCTTTTTCAGATTACAGGAGATCAACTGAATTTGTAGTAGCACAAATGTCTCCCAGAGGCAAACCAAATATTACAACAAATAGCAAATCGGTAGTTTGTCTGCTATGAGGCCCAATGATATTTTAAAGACTAGTTCATAGCCATGCTAACCTCAATATAATTCTAATGGAAAAACACATCGGAGCAGTACAAGAAACTTGAATATGAATATTATATATGTTAACCACTAACAATATAAAATTTAGGCAAAAAAAATTTACCATAACCACAAGCCATGAATGATTTCTAGGGGTGGCAAAAGTTTTTTGGGGGGGATTGCAGAAGCAGGCAGCTTTAGTCACTCAGGCTTTGTCACTGAGTGAGTGAGCAAGCCAACCAAATTTCAGGATTTGTCCGACAGCCATTTCTTATTCCCACTGGTGGAGTTAGAGGGGGGGCAGAGGGGGCAGTTGTGCCCCCCCCGGTACCCTAACGTAAGACAAAATGCCACGAAAATGCCCTCTTGGATACCCCTGTGGTAAATACAACATGATAAAGTTCCCTCTAGGATGCCCTTCCACTGGACAAAACGCAGTTACATGCCTGATGACTTTTTGCACACTGTCGCCGCACTGCATACAACAAATACCCTTTTAATTATTTTTGCACCTGCCCCTCAAATATCCTGAGTCTGCCGATGTACTGTCCACATTGGTTGCTGCCATTTAAAAATTAATCCATGTGAACGATTATTACATCGCTGGGGGGCATTTTGCTTATTGTGGAGTGACTATGGAAGAGTCTCTAAGCATGACAACCGAAAGTCAAAAATGTTAAATAATCACATAGATGACATTATCTTGTGTTGTGATTGCAATACTGACCCACCATGCATCATAATATTAGACAGATTGACGTTTTACTGAAATCACATCACATATTCATTGTGAGTACATGCGGGACCTACAGCGGTGCTTCCTGTGTCTTCTGCTGTGGACAGACGCTGTCATCCTGGAGGGAGCTGCACGAAGCATCAGTAGACAGATGGATGGCGGCTACTTGTCCACGTATAAATTTGTCAATTTTTAAACTCATATCAAAAGACACCACATACTACCACATTACTGTTTTATGGTCCTGTAACATGGCTTTGTAGGTTTTAAAAGTCTTTGAAATCTAATTAATAATAATAATAAATATATAATTGATATTTCTCTTCTACATTGAACAACCTTTACTTTCTACTTTTAGGACATTCACACACCAGCAAATATAGTCGCCTACATGTGCCACACATAGCAAAATAAACAGCAGTGCAGAGGTATAGTGGTGTTTACTTGTACTCAACTGCTGTGAAGCTATCAGAAAATAACATTTATTTTCTCTGATTCATCAACTTTCTCTCAGTCACCACTCCCTCTCTTTTTGTTATCGGAAATGTAAAGTACAGATATTTGTGTTTATAATGTGGTGGGTAAAAATAGAAAATTGTCAGAAAAATACCCAGATAAGGTACAGATACATGAGCAATCTCTGTTAATTACTTAATTACTTTGTTACTTCCCACCTCTGGTGATGTTAATATATTTTTGAGTTTTGTGATGTTTGTATATTTGTGGAGACAAGAAAAAGAAGAAAAATTAGTTCAGTCCATGCTTTTAGCCACTTGCTGACAATGAACATGCTGAAATACACAAGTAGCGGATTGTGTTGTAGTTTTCCACAATATCTTTCAAGATACTACCACTAGGGGCCGCCAAAGACGAATTATTTTTCACATTGGGGCAAAACTAGAGTACAGGGGATAACCATCAAGCGAATGGATTAGATTTATTAAATCACACCACAGTATATAAACCTTTAAAACTTGCCTGGGTCTGCCCATCAAGGTAAAACTCAACCAGTTCAATTATTTCTCTTACTTATAACTGCTGCATCTAAAAAAATTGTTAAAGTCAATTAAGTTTTCGTCAACCAATCAGGATGACGCGAGCAACTTTGTCAACCTGTATCCAAAAAGGGTCAGTGGAATTTTACTGTACACACACAGGATTTGATGCAAGCAGCGTTGTGCCAGGGGATTAAACTGGGATCCGCTCCATCGTCAGTGAACTGTGCTGACTGATAGAGAGTTTATGCTGTAAAAGGGAGAGCTCAAAGAGAGCAGCATGTCAGCATGGCAAGTCAATTTATAGCAATCCATCCACCAGCTCCTCAGTCACAGATTCACTGTGCAACCCTATCTGTTCACTCTTACACACACTCACTCACACACACACACACACACACACACACACACACACACACACACACTGCATTTACTCTCTTTAGAGGATTTAATGGCCACTAGACTCTATTTGACACGGTGGACCCATTTCTAGAAACTGAAACTAAATTTACATTAATAGAAGAAGTTATATGACACACAAATATTGACAGTTACTGAGGTATACATCAGGTTACATTTTGAATATGAATGCCCTTGGCTTATTGTATTAGCAGACTTCCTCCCAAATCAAACAGGCATAAATGTTATTTGATGGTAATATTGTTTTTATAGTTCATATCAAAGAAAGAGACCTGTACTAATTGTGAGAATCTTAAAGTCAAGAGTAAAGCTCAACATTTAAGTCTTTTACATACCCTACAATGCTCAGACTATTGAACATCAACACTTTCATTACAGCTGAGAAAACCTCTTTTGCTGAGGAATACTTAAAGACGACAAAACAAGCGATTAAGTGGACCATGAGTGGAGATTGTTTTCACAGCTGCTGTTTCTAAGGTCAAAATCACATTTTCAGGATCACATGTGTAATGTCTTTGTGATATTATATTATACTCGCTCAGTTACTTACAGAATTATTATTCAATTTATTTTAGAGGTTTCAATTAAAAAAACGGGAAGCAGACAGGAAAACTTTGATCAAGCCACAAAAAAATAATTTATATTAAGAAGGAGACAATGAACGTCCAAAACTTGTTTTTTGAACAAGTCTCACATTAAAATTATGCAAGTATGGGACCAATGTTAATGAGATTAGTACTGGCTAATTAAAGACAGATCAGCGATTATTTGCTCATGTTAGGAAGAAACAGATTGTGTGTGTGTGTGTGTGTGTGTGTGTGTGTGCGCGTTTTTGAAACTCATCATGAATGGCAGCTTTCTCTCTGCTGTTATTGTAGCGTAGCCCCCGTCTGCTCCCAGGGGCTCCAAAAGCTTTCACCAAGTTTAAATGATTTACATTTTCATTGACACCACCGTTTGTTTTCTGTCAGTCTGTGCATTTAAGTGTTTAAAGGTCAAAGAGTTTAAAATCCATTACAAGTTGAAGCTCTGGGCCTCGTTTTCTCGGAGTCAAACACAAGGAAGAACATGATGTGAAAACACATTTGCCAATTAATATGTTGTGACAAGAAGAAATCAAGACAAAAAAGAGAGATCTGAAAGAAAATTTCTGCCTTTTTACCATGTATTGGGTGGATGGATTTAGAGGGAAATCCTGTGGATAACAAAGGAAGCCCTGATCCTGTGTAATTTGTTCATTTAGCTTCTTTGTCTCCCTTGAAAATATTTAGTTTTGCCCCCTTGGCACAATTGTGTTCCTGTTCTGTGTTTTGTAAAGTTAGAAAAAACATTATCAATGACCATTTGGGAGAAGAGAAGTGTGGAAACACCATGCAAAAATGTTATTAGATTGCCACTGTAACAACTAATTACCTTTCTTTTCAAATTAATGTTTTAAAATGCCAAATAATCAATTCTTATTAAGTCTTTGCGTAGATGTCTTCATCTGCCTCATGATTTGAACTGAAAAGATTTTAACTGAAATCCCATTTTTTACACATCAGCTTAAGGTGAAAAAAATCAAAAGTGGCAAATTAACAAATGATATCAGAAATTCATGACTTTGAGGGATTAGTTTAAGATGTGATGCAGCTGTAAGACTATCCTGTGTGAGTTGATGTCAGTTGAGTTGCAGCACAGTGTGTGTGCTACAGACAGAAGGTGGTCTGCTGAACTCTGACAGAGCATCACTGCTGGCCTCCAGATGTGCTGCTGAGGGAAAGTTTCAGCTCCGGAGCTTCCATCTGAGGAGTGACAAAAGACCCTGACCGGAACACACACACACACGTAACTGAAACACGTATTCATCCTTTCACATCCTCTACAATTGATTATGCATTTAGAGAATTATATGGTAAAGCATGACTATATATTCAATTGTTTGATTAATATTTTTTCTGTAGCTATGTTGTGAAAGTATTCCTAATCATTTCAAAAGATGAAACAAAAGTTCTTAGTTTTGAGAAGAAGACATCCCCCTGTTCAGAGGAAAGAGTTACTGATGTCAATGAATTATCAGAGAAAACAGCAAAGAAATGTTACTGTTCAAATGTTTCCAATGTGTTTTTTTATGCTGTAAATAACACAAACAAAATTATATTTACCTTTAATGTATGATGCGTCAAGAAAAAAATCTCACTCAAGCTTGAGGTATACCACTAAAATGCATAAGCAAACATTTACATCCTGGAATATTGTCGAGACAGACGGCCAAAGAGAAGCGCAACAAGCTGTCAGCTGAAAGTAATACACTGTCTGTGACACAGAGGTGATGAAAGCCATTAACAGAATTTCATTTGGGAAAATATTGTGAATTTCACTAATATGGATGGGATGTAGCGGCTCCTCTGTGTGATTCATGCTATGATGACTGTGTTTCCTACACAAAAAATGTTTCCCAGCTAAATTTCCACCTCTGCATCTCGTGCTCTTCTCTCTCTGCTTCTCCCTCTGGAAGTCAGAGTGCGCGGGGCTCATCCACAAAAGCAAGGGAGTTATATTTACTGCATGTAGACATGTGAAGGTCAGACACGTAAAGTGCTCCTGATGGCTTTGCCAAATGGCAGCTCTTGTCGTCCCCGCCAGACTTCTGTGAGGAGCAAATGTCATTTCCACCATTCGGGGCTTGTATACGCCTCCACAGAAACAGCCACAGTGAGAATTCAGAGCAACTTCAGGAGGTGACAAAGAGAGGTCTGTGCTGACATCTCAGGAGTGATAATAAAACAAGTAAGGCGACTGGATCGAACGCCATTGCGCTAGTAGACTGTTCAGCAATGCAGGGAAAAAAGAACAGGGAGGGAGACATTCTGAAGCTGGGAGCCAGGCTGTAAAGGGACGTCTGAGGCCCCCAAGTCGTGTCCAGTGCATAATTCACGTTGAAAAGTTTTTTCCTCCTTAATTTTCAGTCTGGCAGCCCTTTTCCCCTTCACATAATTTAGGGCTTGTTCCTTGGGAGCAGTGGGCACTGCATATGAATCACCCCGCCGTCTGCCGAAGCCTTGCTCAAGAGCATAAATGTCCAACTATAAGCGACGTCTTGCTGTGTGTGTAAATAGCACCATCATAACCACTGTGTTCTCATGGAAACACTGTAAACTCGATCGCTCCTTAGAATCCATTTCCACATGGCTTCGAAATGAACGGAAAGTTCCAGAGACACTGAATATGTCGCTTGTTGTCCAGACCTTTGCTTCGGCTTCTGATATATTATGTCTTCATGTTTCTTTCATCATTATTTTTATTAATTGGCATCATATTGTGTTTGACAAGTGCTAAAAATAATGGTTGAATTGCAAAGGGAAGAGTACCAATCTCTTCAGCACCACCTGCCTCCAGACTCGTAAAAGTTATGAGATTCCTCAGTTCACACTCACCTGCTGTAAGAGGTGTGTGGTCCATCTGACCTCTGAGACTGTGGGGTCAAAGGTGAAAGAAACAAAGTGCAGATATCAGAGAGGTTATGTCTGACTTTGACCCTGGGTCAATGACTCTGAAGGACAAACTGACCTGCTGCATGCAGGAGAACCTAAAGGAGCCTTGCTTACTGCGAAAGAGTCGACAGACCTTTTTGACTTTATAAAACCAGTATTTATAAGGACATTTCATTACAAGTACCAAAAAAAGACCAAAATAACATTTATATTTCATTTTGTTACACTCCTGCAAATTCATTTTGTTTATGAGAATATTAAACTCATTACAAGTATTGTAGGGGCATTCCAATCATTTAATATGATCCTTAAATTAAATCAAAAGATACAGAAAGATAAAAACTGATAATCTTGCTGTGTCTGATATAGGTCAAGCTCTCAAAACACTGAATTATACATAAAATCACCTCCACTGTATTGGCAAAATCTGCAGGAGAGATATTCAAAAGTTGGTTGAATAAAGCAAAAACTATGTGACTGGCTAGATACCACTGGAGGTAATTGAGAAAATATGTATGTTTGAAGGTGGTCGTGCGTAGATCCCGGGTTCCTCAGTGCTCTGCAAGAATAGAGGAGTGATCACATCCTTGTGAAGGACAGGCCACATTGAGCTCAGAGGCTCATCACATCTTTTTCCATCTCCCACACTGTCTCTGACACTGGCCAGGGATTTTATAACACGGGTGAATAAAGATGATGGAATGGTGAAGCTCCATGGTTTAGCTATGGACTGCAAGTGCTGCAGGCATCTGATATGTAAGTTCATCCACTGTATGTGTACATGCACGTACACACGCACACACAGCTGATGGCTTTAACATCTGACATCCAGCTTTGGTTTTTACAGTCTTGGCTTGGCCTTCAGGATTCCTGAAATAGATATCTCCGAGCAAAAAGTGGGTGAGACGACAATGTCAAAGGCAATCTTTCAACTTTTCTGTTTTGCTTCAATTATTGAATCAGATTTTATTACTGGTGGCTACAAATGTTGGCGAGGCCGTAAGATCCTGAGCTGTTGCTATTTCCTTTGTAACTCAAAAAGTTGTTTTGTTACAGATCATGTCCTGCCTGCTGTGAATCTCCTTCATCTTTCCTTTAATCTCTGACTGCTTCTAGTTGACCTGTAAATCTATTATTAGGGTGTATTTATAGTAGAAGTGGAAAGCGTAAAACTCTCACATCAACAACAAGCTCACAGGCTCAGCTTACTGCACAATAAAGTCTGTTATCATCAGCCTGGCATCGTGGCACTAAGTGGTGCCACTCACCAACATTCAGTCCGTTTAACAATGTCACAGCATCGGTCACAGCATCACACATGACTCATTTACTACTCCTGCTGGAGTGACACCGTGTCACCTCTTTGTGTGCCTGGTGTCGTGGAAGCGATGACCACGTAGCACCTTGTCTGCTCAATGTCATCTCCTCCTTCCTGCTCTGGCAGCATCACACCCAGCAGCTGTCACCTGCCAGAAGATTCTGCTCGATCACAGACATTGAGGAGGTGCGCCTGGCACTGTCTGCTTATGCTGCAGCAGTGTATTTAAGTGTGTATCATTATAACTCAGGAAATTTTAGCCTCCTGAGTTAATAACAGGATGTTGCCTGATTGCATAAGGTCTTCCATAAGGTCTAAATTCAAATATATTTAAAATGCAGAAGCTCCTCTTCCTGGTAAACTGGGTGGAGATGCTGTATTGAAATGACTCCCAGCATGGACCATCAGAAATCCGTCTCTGCAGGTGGAACACGCAACTGAGCTGAGAAAGATGGCGACTGCAAGTGGTGAGGATAATGTTACATGGATTGGAATAAAAGGAGAACTCCTCTCCCACTGTTTGGGAATATTTTTAGCTAAGTCCTGTAATAATAGTGAGCCAGTCAAACTGTGCAAAATTGCTTAAAGGAAAACTTTGCCTATTAGCAACCAGCTTCGTATTGTTCCAAAATTGCTTGTATCAATCTTCCTTTAAGCTTCCATGGGCCTAGCACTTCCGCTTTCTTCTGTGCCATAAACTCTACAGATGATCTAAAAATTACGTAATTTACCTCATTTGTGGAGGTTTGGGCGTGCTAGATTGGAACTACAGATTCAATTTAATTAAACAAATACGATCATGGCAGAAGGCAATTTTCCACCTGATATGCAAGAAGAGGATTTGAAAAGTCTACCGCTGGAATCATACATATGTGGCTACCTGTAGGAGGCAGAATACTGCAAGGAAAAGTTGAGGCCACAGCAGACGAAACCTAAGCCCTGCAGTGCATCATGGTAATTGTAGTTTTTCTTCTGTCTGAGCAAAAAAACACATTTTCTCTCTTTCCTTTTCTTTCACTTCTGTGTTTAGCAGCTGGAATTTACATTTTCATTACACAAATGCCACCATATACTAAATGCTACCCAAGCCTGCTGGTCACTAAGTGCTGATCATCTTTTTTTTAAAGATGACAAAATGCTGCTGATTTGCATCCAACCTGCACAGAAAACTTTGATGTTAATATGTAAGTGCTCTAATGTTGCTGGTAGAAAACGTGCATGCAGCACACTGTATTTGTATACTGATTTAAACAACAGCGAAACTAGTGGTCAGAAACAGATTTACAAAGTGGAAGGTGCATAGGCCTG
>JAQLOL010000005.1:1498068-1517121 GCA_029783665.1 Naso thynnoides | reverse complement strand
CCCCCCCCCCCCCCCCCCCCCAAAAAAAAAAAAAAGCCATCTGTGCTTTAGTTGTAAGCTCACATCACAGGTATGTATGTTAGTTTTTGAGAATTTTGAATTCAGAGTAATTTTTTCTTCACAGACTGTTTTTTTAATTAAGAAAACAAGCAAACAAACAAATAATTGACATTATATGATTCACTGAAAGTAAACATCCATTCTGTGAACTAGAAGGAAGCACTTAAGAGAAAAGGCTGAAAAAGACTTTTTTGTGTTTTGGTTTATTTTCTATTTTAATTTTCACAACTAGGTCATCACTGAAGCTGCTGAACCTCAAACCGGATAGAGGAACAGCATTGTATGTGCTACACACTTTCCATGCAGTGTTATGTTCACTTACTTCATGATGGCTTAGTTACGGGGTTATGGGGGGTATGGAAATCTATATTTTAAAGAATACTCAACAAAGGAACAAGGCCATTGTCTCTGTATTTCAAGACAGCAAGATGCTTCAAGTTTCAGCTGTTGCCCTTAGGATATGGTCCAAGCTTGAGCTCTTCTACTTAATACAATGTAGTTGTTCACAAATGGCAAGGTGCTTGACCTTGTTTTGAACCAATCCCAGAGGACACGCTTACCTATAAAGACCCCTGAATACACTCTCAAGACTTCAAACAATCAGAAACGATCTACCAGCCCTCATTGGCAGTGTCAAGATTTTTGCTGAGAACTTCAAAAACTCAAGGCAAGCTGAAGAACCACAATGAAGATATTTTTTCTTTTACTCTCCATAATAGGCAGAAGTAGTCAGCTAATTCTGAGTGACTGTGGAACAGATGCAAGACGACCACAGGTTACTGACATTGCTGTGCAGTGTGGTACTTCATCCATTGGTCTGGCGATAGAAATCTGTCCCGTCATCTACACTGGCTACAATGAGACTCTGCTGATCCTGAACCATATGCTGGAACCAGCCTGTAGAGCAACCCTTGATGAGTCCGTGAATCCACCTGTTGCTCGCTTTAACTTCCCACTAAATATGACTCATGCTTGTGGGAGCACATTCAGGACCACCAGTGCTGCAGGGACGGGCATATTCTCTGACTTCTCCAACATCCAGACAGTCAACATCAGTGGTGTTGTTCGGTCCATTGATCCAACAACAGGCACAATCACTTACAATGCTGAGCTGAAGTACTACTACTCCTGCGCCTATCCCTTAGAATATCTGATCAACAACACCCAGATTGATGTGTCTGCCTCCTCCATTGCGATCAAGGACAACAATGGGAGTTTCATCAGCACCTTAAGCTTGGAGCTGTTCCATGATGCCAACTACACCAAACCGATGGTCATGCCAGATCTGGGGATTGAACTGAGGACCAGTGTGTATGTCGAGGTCAAGGCCACCAACTTGACAGGGCAGTACCATGTTCTGCTTGACCGGTGCTATGCCTCTATCTCCCCGCTGCCCTCAAACTCCAGCTTCTTCAACCTGTTTGTCCCCTGTTCAAAAGATCAGTTCACCACCATGACCATGAACGGAGACAGCCAGAGTGCACGCTTCCACTTCCCAGCCTTTCGCTTCATCGAGCAGCAAAATGAGACCGTGTCCACCTACTTCCTCCACTGTATCACCCGACTGTGTGAGAAAAGCACCTGCAGCACTTTCAAGCAGTGCAACAGCAGGAGGAAGAGAAACACCCTGGACACATCCTCAGTGGGTATAACGAAGACTTACACCATCTCCTCTCCCGAGATCATCACCAAGACCGACAGCAACGAGTCCAAAGATAAGCCCTATGTCACTGCAGAGGAGGACGACTCCCCTGTTGGTCTCGGTGTGGCTGTTGGCATCCTTGCCTTTGCTTGCATTGTTGCCCTTAGTGTTGCGGCTGTACTTTACAAAAGGATCAGGAACTAAGGAGGCATCCATGAGCTGAAATGCAGATTCTAACCTCAGGCCTGAGGGCCAAATACTTTTTGAGGTGTACCTGCTTGCTCATTTTTACTTTTCTGGTGGAGGACAGGGCTCAGCTCATTATTGCATCAGCTGGGAGATCTTTACGTATCTGTTACTGTAGCTCTAACTGTGTATCAGTCCTGGAAAAATAGTTGGGAGAGTGACGCATCTTTAGAGGATTCAGTAGAATTTTTTTTAAGGTTATACGATTTGCTTTTTTTCCCAAATGGACAAAGACAAGCTTGAAGTGTTATTGCATGCCTGCACTTTATAAGCTTAAAAAAAATTAGTGGAAGAAATGGTAATTGTATGGAAAAATATAGAAAAAACATTACAGAAATCCCTCTCTTTACATGTGGAATGTTAGGTGTGTGGGGTGTTTGAAAGTGAAGTCAAAGTACCTTTCAAAGTATTATGTCTAATTTATTGAAGTCCTCACATTGTTTTTTGAGCAAATAAAACTTTTAATCAGAAAATCTGCATTGACTTAAACCAGAATCCATTTGTGTTTTTCCACTGATATCTGTATTTAAACTCATTCATCAAGTCCACAAAGCACCTTAGCCCCCACCACCCCTGTGCTCATCTCCTGCAAACATACTAAAGAATTTATGGGCGGATATAAAGCTGAATTGTATGAACACAGTTTTGTCTCATGATTTACCATTGTTAGTTTCTGTAGAGCAAACTATTTTCCTCCTTTGTTAACAATTACTGATTTATTTTCATTCATTTACTGCTGTATTGAATAATATAGTAACAATAAAAATAAAAATATCAAAATTAAGAGTCTGTGTTCTTCATTAAAGCATTACATTCAGTACAGGATAGTTTGAACTGTTACGAAATACAATGAAAATAAAAATAATTAAGGAGTGTGTCTTTTTGATCTTTTTTTTTTCTAAAAAAAATGTATGGATTGTTGGATGTAAGTTGTTGCTTTATTACATTTGCACATTTCAAGGTTAATCAAATAGGGAAAGATTAAAACATTTACATTTGCATTCCAGAGGTGGCCATCCACTAAACTTACCTAATACTGGGGAAAAGTGGAAAGAAATTGCAACACCTGGAGGAAAACACCTGCAGACGCAGACAGAACAATAGGTCTACTACCATCATAACTACGTATTTATTAATTTGTTAATAAAACTCCTTATGTTGTACCATATAACAGTATAAATGCTTCTCCTGGTATGTCAAACTTCAGACACTGTTCCCTCCCCATCCCCTGTTGAAGTCTCCAGAGTTTTCCCACCCTCAGGTCCCTTAAAGCTGGTGTATTTCAGAGGAGGAAGCTGCCTGCCTTACTGGATACACAGGGTAGTATATCTCTGATCCCACTGGGCCACAACTGCCCCGTCTCTTGTTGATGAGCCCCTGAGGTAAAAGTTGATAAATGGAAAGAAGATGCTAAGCCCTCTCATGAGGGTTATTGACCAGAAAAGTTCTTTATTTTTGCTTAGTCTTTGTGTAAGTACTACAAAGATGGGCGGTTTCCTGCTCCAAGGTGTCAGAAAAGTATAAAAAACCTGAAAAAAAACAAATGCCAGTGGTTTAGCATCCTATAAACCATTAACTAACAATAACACATTAATAAGCAGAGACTAATTTGCGATGTCTATTGAGGGACAGCATCAAAAGTAGGTCAGACATCTATTTATCTTTCAATCTATCTATCTATATATATGTAAAAAAAAATGTGAAAGAAAAAATATATCTATATATTTATATATATATATATGTATATTTGAAATCTTTGAATACATTGAAAAACTTTGGAAAACAGTCAGAAAATAAAGGATTCAGAACTTCAGTCCCTGCAAACTCATTGGTTAAACTTTCAACAAATCGTTGGTCTTTCTAATACTATTTGAGACGTCTCATGTTGACCAAATTGTATCTGTCTTGTTTTCTAGGCAAGATAAAACATAGGCCTATTCCAAGAATTATTTGCAAATGCTACTGTACGAGCCAAGATTGTAGAGAGTCAGTCGTCCCGTATCTCACTTTTTAAAACAGTTGTAAATGACAGGCCAGTACGTCTACTGTAAGCAAAGATACACAAGATAAAGTGAGAAGGAAAACACAGAGGTTTGGAAGAAACACTTGGCATTGTTGAAAAGCCCTTACTGTAAGTCTGCCCACACATATGGGTTGCTGAACACACACAACACATGGAGCAAGTTATACATGGGTTTCATACTCAACCCAAACCTGATCAGATCATTATTTGCTGTAGAGACAGAGGAATCTTGAATTGAGCCACTTCCCAGATCATGCAGGATTGAATCTATAACAGTTCAGCATCCAAGCGAGGTTTGGCGAGGACACGATAAGACCTGAAGAGGAGAGCAAGAGGAACAAAGAGGGAGGCCGAAGGAAGGAGACCGATTTTTTTCACTGCACTGCAAGCATTATATATTCTATGAGATTCATTCTCTGTGGCTTTCTTCAGCGGAGTTTAGTTTACTGGGAAGTTTATTTGTCGGCCCGGCTGTCCCTGAATCCAGCTGGCATGTGCATGCATGTATGCAGCAGATTGAATTTCATTCATGCACAGATTGGAACTTAATTCCAATCTCACAGGCAGAGCTGCTCTGGAGGCTGAAATTCTCATTGGCTGAGTTAAACCTCAAAGAGCCAGAGATTTTCGGTGAAGTTAGCCTTGAGTGTACTGAAAGAGAGGAGAGAAACTGAAGCAAAGTGATGTACTCACTGGGAAAAAAAAGAAAAGAAAAGAAAAGAAAAACAGTCCACCAAAATATTTTCTACGGATGTTAACCTAGCAAACTTTGCAGTTTCAAAAGCTAATGCTGTAAGCCTTTTTGCCTGCTTATAGACTCTGAATGACCAAATGAAACAGTGATGGGCATTAATAATTGTATTATGTTTAACTCTCATGGTAACATGTTTCAGAACTAGGAAGGTGAAGGAGTTGCATTTTTGCGTTAAACTGCAGTCAGTGTGATTAATGCTGTGTCACTGCTGTGGCTTTTTAAGAAGATAAACATAACTTCCATGGACAGTTTCGGACATGTTAGCTTTGAAAGACAAGCTTAACTCAAAAATGCACTTTCAGATCTTTTGGACCATATCCCTGCTCCTTTTTTAGTCAAATTTAGGAATGCATATAAAAAAATAACAAAAAATGAATTATTTTGTTTTTATCAAATTAAAGTCTGCCAAAAGATGGAACTTCCGTCTTTCATTTGAAACAAAACTCTTGGAATTCTGACATAGGCGCTAACTCAGGGCATTATTGGTTGAATCATTTTTTTAATTCAACCGATTATATCGAGCCAATCCACCTGTCAACAGAAATATAGCAGCACTGGGACGAGACGTCAGACCTCTTGTAATAGAGGTAGGAATGGATACCCCTCAGCTAAAGGGCCAAGTCCGCTATCTAGTGGACATGCAGCTGCTCTTACCTGTTACATAAAACTGTAAATATTAAATATACTAAAGCTAGCTTGGTGTTCAAATTTAGCAAACCTCTAGTAACGGTTACCAAGGAGTAAAAACACTTGCCTATAGCACTCTAATCAGATTCCTCCAACTTATGTCCTGCCCCCTAAAGCCTGTTCATTGGCTGTTTCACTGTTTGAATAGCGATTACATCACAACACAGCAGTTGATGCTCTGGAAACAAGCACTCCAGCTTGCCTTTAATTTGGGCAGAGGTTGGGTGAGGGGACTAACTTCCATGAAATATGAGTGAATACACTGTTTTTACCACAAAATTAATTGTTAATGACATTAACAATACTTCTATTTAGGTGACTAGTAAGTCATGGAAGTCTAACAGGTAGCCATCATGGACAAGAGCAGGACCCTGAAACTAACGCAGCAAAATGTTACTTAAAAATCATCAATTTTATTATGTTCCTCCTTTTTCCTACAGCAAAATGTCTTCCTAAAAAGGTGAATACATTTCAGAGTAATTTTAAAGACTTTTTATTTTTGAAGTCTTCTTAGCTGACCTGTTAATGCAGATAATGGTGTGGATTCGTTTAGGAAGATGATGCAGTGTGAACCCCATTATTTCAATCCGGGCTGCTGCATGTGGTCTCTGAACCTGTAGCTTGGCAGTGAAAAGAGCTCCAAAGTGCAGGCAGGTTGCTTTTTAAATAGCAAAATTTGTTTTTTATTTCTAAATGTGTAGCGGAGGATGAAAGGTCAGGATGTGGCAGCATTGTGGCTGTTGGAAGGCCACATCATTCCATTAAGATTTCTCCAAAGTTATACTATTACAGTAACACATATATACATTTGTCAGTGATTCATGAATGTAATTTTAAACATAAATGTCTAAAAACATGATTGATTGTAAAATGTATTCAAACTAAATGTCGGGAAACGTATAGACATCGTTCAGAGTTTTAAATCAACCGATTATTTTAACCCAAGATTATTTCTGCCTCTTGAACAACTGTTAGATTTATGTATGTTTAAATTCATGTCTGTACAGTAAATAGTCACAGGAAATTTGAGACAGAATAAACAACATGAGATATAAAATAAAATGCTATAATAAAAGCCAGTAATGAAATCAGAAACCACCTGGCTTCCCTGACATTTCACCACAGATACTTTATATCAGTGTTAATGTATCCTGTACGGCATAACGGCCTCGCTGTGCTCATACAGTATAGCAGCGAGTGGCCTTGAGCAGCGGTAGTGAGATGATTGCAGAGTATGCTAAACATATTACGTGACTTTATGACTAAGCAGCAGGAAGCAGGCAGGCTGGAAGACGAAGGAAACAGGAGGAGAAGACCCGCTGTCCATAAACAGAGGAGTGTGTGCATGTGTGAGAGAGTTTGTGTATGTCTGACAGTATGTGTGCATGTGTCTGTGTGAGAAAATCTCATACTGAGCCTCCTTGTTGGATGCAGTTTTGTTAACTTTACCTTTATGCTGCATTTTTGACCCACATGCAGTAATTGATTCTTCCAGGCATTTTTATGAAGGTCTGATTCTTAAGCACAAAAATAAAACTAGGAAGGATAAAAAAAGGTTGATCTGTTCTTTGCTGTGGGCGTCACATAGAGCGTATCTTTTTTAAAGACGTTGCTTCAGTTCTGTTTTTTTTTATTATTAACCTTCATCACTGGGTGTAGATTGTGAGAGTAGGAAAAGTGTATATACAGGTGTACAGTTTCAGCTCCATAAATCTGGTCTTCCCTGCAGAGAGAGATGAAACTGCCTCCTGTGGAGCTGGCATGGACAGGCAGGGGGAGCCTCAAGTATCATATCAGCAGTACATGGACTCCTGCGGATCAAGTTATAAGGACAAACTTACAAGTGTATGTTGATTTCTGGTCAAGTACATCTGCAGCAATGAAAAACATGGAGTCAAATTCCGTTTATGTGTGTGTGTACTTGGCCAGTAGAGCTAATTCAGAGTCTGATTCTCTATGTTTATTTGTTTCTGTCTCTGTTAGTGTCCTAATGAACTCCCTGTCCTGGTGTGTCAGATCCAGGAAATTTTCCTCTGTTGATGTTTATTAGTAGCATTGCCAAATGTGTGACTAAATAAAACTGTTCTATTTGGTCATCTTGCTCATAATCACAATTTCTCACTTTTCTCCCTATGTATCTATAGCAGAGGAGGAGCTTTACTGTACCAGATAGAGGGTTAAAGCTGAGGTAGGCAACATTTGGAAATCTTGCTAGTTGCAGCATGAGACTCCTTAAGAAGCAACTCTGCTGCACCCGTCCCTCCTTTTCTTTTTCAAGTCCAGTTTACATCAAAGATTCACAAAATGTTCAGTTGCAGGGAAAGTTGCAGTGAAGTAAACTGGTCTATCTCAGCTTGAATAAAGCCAGCTGACAGTGTCGCATGCAAACACTTTTGTTGGCAGAGGCCAGTTTCATAGCGTAATTAAGGAACATTCCTTTTTTAAGCCAAGCAGCTTGTTTGACCTGATATAGATCCTTGATTGAAACATTGTCTAATAAATAAGATTTTTGTGGCTTAGAATTTAGTGTGCAGGCTACTTTTTTTCTTTTCTACAAGATAACCTGACGTATGTGCACCTCCGTGATGTGTGCATAACTTTTCCTTCCAGCCAGTCAGCTTGTAACTGCATCACCTGTCACTAAGAAGAGCAGTGTAAAGCAGCCAAGAACCATGATTGGCTGAAAATACTCTGTCATGCACAGTTTGGATAAAAAGTCAAGGAGAGGTTCTTAATTGTAGTGTTCTTTAAGACTACCTAAATTACAATATTCTGAAAGGTTATTATGGAATTTTTGCCTGATGATACCAAAACAAACTGCTTACCCCAACTTTCAGGGCTTTGTTTCAGGGCATGAAAGTTATAAACTTTGGTGCCCTCAAACTTGTATTGACAAGGTATTTATATTTTCACTCAGGCAATGAAGTTGGGTACATTGACCTGCACTGATTAGCAGTAGAAGCTGCTTTGAGTACAGTGTCTAGTGGTTTCGTAAGACTCCAGTCATACGCAATGACTACAAAGACAGAGTGCAGGAACACAGAGCAGACAGGTGGGCTGTCCAGTAAAATCATTCTTATTTGATGGGTTGGATGTGTTAGCCTTGCCATAGTCGCAGACGAGGGAATTTGTTTTCTTGTTTTCCAGGGCATTTGATATTTTGATTACTATCGGGCTGTTAAGTTTTTTTGCCTTTTACAAATATAACAATAAATGCTTCTTCTAGTGGAGACTGTGGTGATACTTTGGCTTTTCCTCTTGTGCCAGCAGCAGGTAAAACATCTCACTTATTCTGTAACATATCTCCATGGCTATATATTGGATGGATTTCCATTTAACTTTGTAGAGACATTCATGTTGGTGAAAACTCTCACCCGTTACTCAAGCACCTAATCAGTCTAGGCTTTACTGCATCAGTGTTGAAGGGAGTCTGTCTCACTCTCTCATTGAGGAGCTGGCTCTGGGCCCTCTGAAGGATCCTTGTAGCGCTGTGTTTTTTCATAGTAGGACCCAAGCATAAGCTGTTTGAAATGATCAGGTAGAGAAGCTTCTTCGATGAGAGCTGAAACATCTTCAAGAAACTCAAACAAGTCCAGCTGCCCATAAAAAAGCACTTAAAATAGAGAAATTCATGGGTCCAGATGATGATCCGAATAACGCTGGTGACAGTCGCCTCACAGCAAGAAGGATCTGAGTTTAACACCCTGTAAGGCCTTCCTGTGTATGTGTGTTGAGTTTGTATGTTCTCCATGTGTACATGTGGACCTGCTCTATTTTTCCATAACATCAACAAATAAGTAGGGTATAATAAGTGCCCTTAAATAAGGCACCGGCACAGCAGCTGCCTACAACTCCAATTACTTTTAATTGGTAAATGGCAGAGACTGGATTTCACTTTACATGCACTGATTGTGCGTATCTGACAAAAAACTTCATATGATGTCCCAGTCAATATGATTATTACTACTTTTGTTATCCATAAACTTTTCATTTAGTGGCGTCATCTAAATTTCAGTTTGCCCAATACTTGACTGAAAACCTGCAAGTCTACTGACATACCCATCAGCCTCGGCTTTACTTTGTGTTTAGTGCTTAGTTGTAAATATATTATTACACTAACATGTTAACTAAGCTGATGAATAAGGCTAAAATTATAAGGTTAACATGCTCATATTAGCATTTACCTTAAAATACTCCTATGTCTAAGAAAAGCCTCACAGAGCAGCTTTGGCTGCAGGCTCTTAGTCTTGTTTAAATCTGGACTCCTGGTCAGGACTATAATAATAAATTGATTGAACAGAATATGCGCACACATATATTTATATATGTACCACATGTATATGTATATGTACTGTGGGACACACACGTTGCAGTAGTATATAAAATACACACAAGAAAATGCAGAATATATACATGCATGAAACCCACATGGCACTGATTGAGCCAAGCTGTCTGTCGGTCTCACTGTCTGACAAGATGCCAAGTCATCAAGTGTCTCAGTTAGACTGTGGACTCTATGAACGTGACCTTCCAAACTGGAGAGAGATTTACGGTTCAGTTAAAAGCTTAGATCTGGGATCATGTGTTTTGGATTTCATTCTGAAAGAGGTTTTCATTATTTTGATCATTAAAAGAAAATGGGAAACATTTCAACATCGAATGCTGCTGACCCCAACCTTGAAGCCAGTTTCCAGCAAAGAGCATCTGAAATTTCACCCACTGGTGTTTTCTAGTGGTGACATTGTGCACGCAAGTGTGTGTTTATTTGTGTGTAAAAGGTGCCCTTGATTTCAGAACCACTGTCTAAAGGGTAAACAAGATGTTTGAGACAAGAAGCAAATAAATGAGTTGCAGATCAGTTAGTTTCTCATCTCTCACCTGCCCCAGCTCACAAACTTCTGCTACTGATTGGAGTCACTGTTTGGCTACATTATTGTGTCAACATACTCTGTATTTATAATCAAGGCATGGCCTGTTTAGTTCATACTGTACTCTTTGAAGTTTGTCCTCTTACTGCGCATCAAAAATTACGTTTGTGGACATATTTAAATGGGAGCTCAAACTCTAAATAAAACTGACAGGACTAATGGAGGCATAATGTTGCTATCCGGGGCAGCACAGGAACACAGTGGGTATTACTGTTGCCTCAGCAAGAAGGTTATAGGTTTAATCCTGGGATGTCCGTGTGGAGTTTGCGCGATCTTCCTGTGTCTGCTGTGGTCCTCCCAGTCAAAAGACTAGGTTAACTGATGACTCTAAGATGCCCTTAGATGTGAATGTTACACAATTTAAACAAGAGCAGTACACAGTATTTAATGAAGTGCTACCTGAGAGGCACAACTTACAATCTATATTGCATGTGCTTCTTATCTGTGTTAAGGTGCTTAAGGTGTTATATGAATGTGTCTTGAAAATCTATTAAACAAGTGACATGACACAACAGAGATGATTTGGGTCAGCTCAGGGACTTTTCATTCATTTGTTTCTGAAGATCGATTTATGGGGTTGTCAAATATTTCCAGGCTTCAGCGGAAAATAAGAATCTGTGAGA
Source organism: Naso thynnoides (assembly GCA_029783665.1). NCBI lineage: Eukaryota > Metazoa > Chordata > Actinopteri > Acanthuriformes > Acanthuridae > Naso > Naso thynnoides. The sequence goes on along the minus strand of JAQLOL010000005.1, from coordinate 1,506,158 downwards.
AATTTCCACTCAACCAAAATCAAAACATCCAACATAGAGTGAAAGGACAGACAATACAGTCTGACCCCAAAATTGCCAATTTAACTTCCTGCACTGTGTTTACCCTGAACACACCTGCCCCTGTCAGCGCACACCTTGAGCAGCGCTGACATCTGTATGTGGAAGAGAGCAGATGTGTCAGAGCTGAGGGTAAAGAAGTGTGAGCGGCAGGAGACGTGATGAGTGAGGACTCCATGTTTATTCCTCCATGGGGAGAGGGCTGTCATTGCTGAATTCCTGTGAATGAAGTATGGCGGCCCAATCCTGTGAGCCAGATAATTCACAGTTATACTGTAGGTCTGATGTATCCAACGTGGATGTGACACTTCCACAATAGTATCGAGAATTCGCCTGGGCCCGGCCACACAGACTCCTGTAGAGCCATGAGTCCTGGCAGTTTGAAAAGGTCCAATCAGCAGCAGATATGACAGGCAGGCTGTGAAGGTGTCAAGTTATTTAAATGCCTAATCCAAGCTGTAACAATAGCAGAGAAGGTTGAGGATGAGTTGTCTCAGTGGGGAGCTTTCAGTAACCACATCGACAGGATTAAATTGAAATGGCACCTGAGTTAATCAGTGCACTACTGCTGAAAAGCAGAAGTTAAGATACACAAGTACAAGTGGCTAAGGTATTTTTTTTAATTAGATATAATTAGCTGCAACCAGCAGTTCTATAGGTCGGTCGGTTGGTCCACAAAAAGTTTTCCACTCTTTGGCGGGCACAGTTTTCGCTCTAGGAGGAAGTGTGCGTGTGCGAAGGTGTGTCTGTGTTAATGGCAATTGGCAAAAGGAGGCATGGCAATGGAAGTGGAAAATTGCATAAGGTGCATAACTTCCAAATGGATTCATAGAATTGCACAAAATTTAGTGGAGAGGTTGATCATAAGGACAGCTGATTGACTGTTCGGCCAACAGGCAAAAAAAGGGCGTGGCAGTGGGAGTGGCCTGTAACAAAAAGGCACATAAGTTCTGAACTGATTCATGTAAGATGATGAAACACACACACACACACACACACACACACACACACACACACAAACACACATTTCATTTATCATGGCTTGGCCCACACCTACACTTTAGCCCCACCCACTTACATAACTCTTTAACTGTTTGATGCATCTGTTACTTTATGATAACATTTGATGCCTTAAATGACAACATGGCAACATTCTTGGCTGCTGGTTGGAGCTACAACTAATCTGTGCTTGTTTTATAGTAAAATCCTATTTCTCATACTTAGCAGATAGGTCAGCCATTTTTTTATATTCCACGTTAGATTAGTCAAATCTTAAAAAAAAAAAAGATAATAGTGTTTAAATGGGAATACAACAAGAGGAATACGGTTGCTTGATACTGACACTTTATCCTGCTTGACAAATATGGTCATTATCACAGATATCTATCAGTAAGGAAGGGAAACACTTTCTAAGAAGCTGCATCACTGATGAATTCTAAACCTGTTTGGCCGCTGAAGCTTGAACTAATGCTCGTCATGAGTACAACAGACACCACCATCTCTCATAGTGAATCCACTGAAACATTTCTGGCTCAATGTAATCATTTATTGTTTTAATTAGCGAAGAGCATAGCATAGAGCAAATTTTGTGATTGTTTTATGATTGACCTAAGTTTTTAAAAATTTACTTTTGCATACATAATAAATGTAAAGGATTTGCTGAATTTTAATCAATTTGTCTGATTATCTAACATGAATAAGCATCTAAAATATAGTAATACAATATAGGAGGTCAGATTATTACTGCAGGTTAATGAGGGTTGCCTGACCTCTTGCCCAGGTTGCACCTTAAAAAAAGTTTTAATTGCATGTTTAATCTCTTCATTTATCTGCATGCACCCTGTGATACTGCAGCCTTTGCATTAATCTGACAGCATTCAGTTAAAACTGATGCCTTGCTGAAAAAAATCACATTTGACATACTAAGATTTTGACTTTTAACTAAATTGACTCCAGGACTCATGGTTTTAGAAAGAATTTTCTATACAGTATAAAGTCAGTTTACAACTGCAGAGTGCATGAAAAGGCACAAAGTGGGACAACGTCATCTCTACACAGAACCGCATTTTCAGTATGAGATAGTTGTGGGTCTTTTGATTTTTACCAGACAAAAATCTGTTTGTGTCCCACTTTTCAAGTTCCACAGTGGTAGAAAATTATTCCTTTTAAAAGAGAAAGCTGAAAATTAGGTTCCGAGGAAGATGCTTTGCAAAATTAAAGCATTGAATTTACATACTTTATGTGTTCCAAACTGCTGCCTTTTTTAACAGGGTCAGGGTTAGAGTTAACCTGAACGCTCCCTATGTGCTATAAACATCCTGAAAGACATTAAAAAGTTTGAATCATAAGTAATGACTGAGGGATGTGACTGTGATGGAATCTCTTGCTTTTGTTCAGTAGATGCAAAGAATTTGTAAGTAATCAAAATCAAATATGGTCAAAACTCACTCACTCACTCACTCGAATTACCAGCAAAATCAGATTAATATTGAATCAGTTTTGATGAAAAACAAACATTACAGAGGAGAAGAGTTAAGGAGACAAACTGACTCTGACAAGCTGACAGCCCGCTCGGCATGTGCAGCTTCCTCCTTATTTATTATCTGCTGACAGCCAAGGTCACCTCAAAGTCACTCCGGCAGCCTTTGTGAGATAAGACAAACATCTTTTCCTAAAAAAGAGTTGTTATTGCTGTGTAAGACAGGGTTGGACTTTATCTCATCTGTTCTGTTGTACATGCATGTGGAAAACATGTATTTAATGTCTCAAAATATTTGTTAATGCATGCAATATAATATTTCTATTACAGATCAAATTAATTGTGTCATAAACATACTAGACAAATAATTTTAAAAGGGAATTTATGTCAAAACTTTCAAAAACTTTGTGCTTTCTACTTCTGAGTCTCCCAGGCTCTTTAAAATGCTTTGTGAACTCTGTGTTGCTGGAGCATCTGCAGGGAATTCCCTCAGCATCTCATGTCGTACTACTTTCTTTTCATATATAGTTATCATGTCACAAGGAACCACCTGAGGCTTGGGTGAGTCTCCAGCCTGTTTTGGATTGTTACATCCAAAAAAACACATCTTTCCTCATCACACTCAGATATCACTCTCAGTTATCTTTGCTGGGTTTCCGGGGGTTTTCTTGCCTTCAAGACAAAGCAGAGGCTGAATTCCTTCTTTCTCCAGCACCCTCCTGAGGGCCAACCCTGAGGTTTTAGCTGCATGGCTCCCCTGTACTCTCAGTTCTCCTAAGTGATAGTAAACCTGCTCAGTTTTCACCTGCTGTGGCTGTGAAACCCAAACTGACCGTAAAAGTAAAAGTAAAAGTAAAAGAAAGAGACAAAAAAGAAAGAGGAAACATTCTGCCTTCATTTTCCTCCCTGCTTGGACAGTAAGATTAGAGTCTCCAGAAATCCTTGCTGTGCACTGCACTCATGTGTCAGAGGCCGTTTGGTCCGGAAGTGAAGGCGGAGTGCGGGATTTCATTCCTGCGAGGAGAAAAGAGCTTGTTTCCACTAACCTTCCTCTGCGTCACTAAACCTCTGCATACATCAGTGTTATTCTGTTTTATGAGGAGAGAGCAGGATGGAGCTGTACTCTATGGAAGTTATTTAAAAGGTCTACAGCCACCCACCCCCCCATCCTACCACACACACACACACACACACACCATCACCCCTTCATCCCTGGCATGTTGGACCTGCAGTGGAGCGTGTAATTGTAACACCATGTCCAATGCTGGAGAGAACTCACAGGCCAAATTGTCCATGTCATCGCCCGCTTCTGGCTGTGAAATACTGGATCTGACATCATCACCCCTCATGGAGGGGCACGTAGGGACTGGGGTGGGTTGTATAGGATTCAGCAAGATGGGGGGTGAAGCCACTTGGAATGTTGTATCTGTGGAAGACGTTATGTGGAATTCCCCTGGTGGACATCTAAAATTATTACCGGTTCGTTTTTCCCTTTAAATGTTGCTTCCGCTCTCTTTTTCTTTTTCTGTCTTCTCACCACTCTGCTTCCCTTCATCATCCTACCCCTCTTTTTCATTTGTCTCCCCCTGACTCTTTAGTTTTAGGCGGGAGAACACATCTGGACCATCAAAGTCCACATCAGTCATCAGCAGTTGCAGTTTATTTTTTTAAATTTTTTAAAAAAAATTTTCAAAAAGGGGCACATGCATGTGGACAGGAGAAACCAGGGTTTGAACTAGCATCCCTTTATTAATCAACAACCTGCTTTATCACCTGAGATACAACCACCATCCTTCAGGGTGAGCTACTATTTCAACAGCATCAAGCTTTAGATATTTCCAAAATTACAGTAAAACTAGACCTTTTAGTCACTTTTGTTGATAATGTTCAGTATTTAAATGGAAACAAAAACCAAAAAAATATCACTAAACAGTTATATTGACGTGTCCATTAAGCACATTTGCTTTGAATTCACTTGAGTTTGTCTTGACTTAATTTCTAATCCTCCTCTATCTTCATTATTTATGAATTCTAGTATTTCTTGTTTTCTGGGGGAACCATGATTCCTTAAAATGAAATATTGATAATGTGTCTCCCACCAGTAATAGTATTTACACTGAAAAATTGTGTTGACTTGTAATGGTGACAAACTCTGGCTTACACTATCTGTTGCAAATCAGCTATTTCAAAAGACTGTTTACAAAAGAAACTGCTGGCTCATGGACTACTGGCATGTTTTGCTTCATTTGTGGATGGACTGAGGAATAAAGAATAGTTCACTCAAAATGCCTATTTATGTAACTCTCACACCCTATAATCTGACTGTGGTCCAGTATTGATTGCAAAATTTGTACATCCTCTGTGGCTGAAGTTGTTTCACAATGATCCTCCTTACTCACTGAAGTCAAGCAGCAGAGGTTTGTTGAAAATATGCAAACCAGCCTACTACTGTCCCATTTTTAACAAATTAAATACGCAAGAGTAGTCTTACAAGTCTCTGTTTATAACATGCCGCTGTTTGAAAAGGGTGCTTATTTTTTGCTGGACAGCCTGGTAAAAATTAAAAAATGGGGGCATAAATTAAGAGCAGACCCACTTCTCCAGGCAACACTGCTGCCCACGATCCCACCTTCTCTGTAGCTATTGAGGGTGCACATTCCTCGTTGGGTCAGTGACCATTTTGCACTTTGCCTCTGTCAAAGTTCATTTTTACATCTTGGTGAAAAAGACTGGACCACAGCCTCTGAGACTGACGGACACCAGTTTGACGACAGGGAATAGATTAATTTGGCATGCCGCTGTTTTGAGTTTTGTGCAACACTTGGGCAAACTTTGATTGTAACATCAAGACGAATGTTTTCAGGGCGTGATGCAACCGAGTTTTGTTAGTGGGTGGCATGTTCATTACGGCTGACAAAGTGCTACAGAAACATTTGATTTGTAAACACAACAGTGGTGCCAAATCACACAAAATACCAATCATGAACCTGCACACCCACAACTGAGCTGAATCTGGGTTTGCAGCTGTTAAGTTCAATGATATTCAGGGCTGTCTCTTTAATAACTCTAACTGGTTAGTCAGGATGTTGACACCATGGATGCAAAACAGAATAAATATGTTAAAAGTTATAAGAATATCAGACAGTGGGGGCTTTCAAGGTCTGTCTGTATCATATTGAAAAATATATTTTAAAAGATGGTGTGCTATCGTTCTACATAGCCCATCCCTCTATGATCTTTCCCTGAGGATTCTGACAGTGACAGTGGTTGTGGATGGGCAGCTGTGACCTTGGAAGACCCCCCGGCTCACAGGCATCTCTGACCGCCTTTTACTGTTGCTTTTTAAGTGTTTGACAGGTGAAATATGACAAGCTAATCTCTCTGCCCCCCACAGGGACACAGCCAGAGTGAAAAACATTAGCCCTGACCTTGAAGTTTCACATGCAAATACATTCTAGAGGAGACAACCTCGACCCCTTGGTGACCCTCATAGTTTACTACGGACATGCACATACACACATGTACATGCTACAGGCTCACACACAGAGGCAATCTCTCACAATCAAGCAGTTTGTCATTCCTGTTGAGAGAAAAACATGCGTGCGCACACACACATGCACACACACCAGTAACTGCACAAATGTTGATGCTCAGTCCTGCAGGGGAGGAGAAAGCATGTTCATAAACAATACAAAAACATCCCCAGTGTTTGTCTTTAACCAAACAAGGAATTAAAAAATAACACGTGTGGCTATCTGAATTTAGTTCATTCATTCAGCCAAGAACATGTTCGTGAATACTCACTCTCATCCCCTTTTTTTTATTTATATTGAGCTTGTTTTATTTTAATGTGACAGACAATGACTCACACAGGAGCCTCTCAGCTCACAGGTTTATATTCAGTCCCTGACACAGAGCTCACATCAGAGAAGTGAATCGCACCACGCGGCTGTGAAGACAGGCCATGTTACATTTTGGCCAGTTCCATTGGAAACCTGTGCAGAGGCTGTCACATATTTCTGTCCCGACGTTCTCATGAAATTATATCTGCTCTCCGTTTAAGTGGACAAAAACAAATCATTAATCATTTTACAAACTGTGCTACTCAGTTGGAGGAAATATTCTTTTCAGATATATAAGGTACTACATCATTCCATTGTCCTGATGATTACATTTTTTTTCTTTTTATTTAGTTTTTTTCTTGAGGAGGAGATACACTTTCTTTTTAACCATGCATTCTGGTAGACAAGTGGCTGCATCGTGAACATATTTGTATTTGTTGTAACTCAACTATGTGTGAGGCATGTTACTGGTGCACACCGCTAGGGGGCACACTAGAGCACTAAGGCATGAGCTCAGATTGTGCAGAATTGATTTTTTTTAAAGATATTTTTGGGGGCTTTTGCGCGTTTATATACAGGACAGCTGAAGAGTGGACAGGAAACAGGGCAGAGAGAGGGGAAACGACATGCAGCAACGGACCACAGGTGGAATCGAACCCGGGTCCGCTGCGCGAGGACATAGCCTCTGTATATGGGGCGCTTGCTCTACTGACTGAGAATTTTTGAATTTGCATAGAGTCCATGGTAGAAAAAGTACAGCGATGACATCATAGATGGTATGTAAGACCCTAAAACAAGTATTTTTCTCTTGTTCTGCCAATTTTTCACTGTGTAGCGGCTATGACACAACATACAGATGTGGGTAGTTGTGGACTTGCTCTGTTAGCTTAGTTTCAAAGCTTTTCCTTATTCTTGCAGCTGGTGAGTTGCCGACTGAACTCACCAGCCTTAGACTGCTGCTCTTAGAGCTCACAAAACTACAGAAATATTGCATTTAATCATGTGCTATTATGTAATAATAACACATGATATGTGCTGTAATGTGCCCTCCATGCACCCTTATGATCACACCAATGATTACAATTTTTGACGGGGCTTCTGACAAGAATTAACTTGGCACATTTTCCTTGTGGAGCTGCTTCTGGGATCATAAACATTTTTTTGTGTGTATTTATTTGATTCCCAGTCAAGAATTACTCTCCGTTGTTAAAGGTTGATTATGTAGAATAATTATTAAAAGCTATAATTAAAAAAAAAATAATACATCCACAGTGCGTTTAAAGGGGTGCAGAATGAAAGCAAAGCATTTCCTTGAAAAATTATATTTTGTCTGAATTAAATCATTTTAAAAATTTTGATGGGTTCAACAATGACCTCATGTTTACATCGTACCAGCTAATAGCAGTCGGGTATTGTGGGTTGCCAAGTACAGTCTCTATGCTCTGCATGATGGAGTCTGCATGTCTGCATGCTGCTTTAGGGCCCTGGAGAATGGTTTGTTATTCATCCCAGCAATAGAGTGACCGGAGAAGGGCAAGGACGAGAGTTAATATTGGCAAAGCATTTGCTCAATGAACTCAAATAAAGGATTCCCATGGCATAAGGTCGCACATGGAAATGGCTACTTTTCTCCTCGATCGGTAAGCTAACTCACTTGCTAACTTAGCTAATGTTACCTGTCGGCAGTGATGGTCAAATTACTTTTTTAAGAA
>JAQLOL010000005.1:1480269-1497968 GCA_029783665.1 Naso thynnoides | reverse complement strand
ATGTCCGGTGCTCATACGTGCACTTTTACTCAGCACTGTATTCTTGAACAAAACTGAATATAAACGTCCACACGCTGAAGTTGGGTGTGTGGATGGTATGAGATAAACTGATCACAGGTGACTTGATTTATGAGGCAAACATTGATTATGACTGGAGATGCCCTTTAAACTCTCTGTAAGTTCACTCATACCATTAAACATACCTCTCCAGTAAACATCTAGTACTGGTGTTTTTCCCACTACAACTTTATTATGCGTGATAACACAGAATCCAGGCAAAGCTCTGTTTAAACTGATTTGCCTTTGCAATTGTATTTGTATGTTATTGCAAAAATTGGTTGAAAAAACAGTGAGCCATACCAGTAGTTTTAAATTTCTGATAATCTAGGTTTGAAAGCAGGCAGTCTGGAGGTAATGCAAGCTCTGCACTGGCATTATTACAGGAGGTAATTCTTGCCAAAACAGGGGGAAAAAATGTGATTATAGAGTCGGTCCCCTGATGAATAAGCCTGTCTGTGGCAATACATCCCCTATTTCATGTGCTTAAAACCTTCCTGTCATTCTTGCAGTTCAACGTTTGTATCAAAGACTCACTACTCTGTTGGCATAATAGTAAGAATATCACTTTTTATTGATATTGAGATTGCTTCTCCTTTTAATGTATTTGAAAAAATCATGTGAGATATACTGGCTCTTGAGAATGAAAAGACTAACTGTAGTGGTCTCAGCTGGATAGTTTCAATCATGGTAAATGGATTTTCTAAATGCCAAAGTAGCTGCTTTATAGATTTGGCTTCCCAGAGAGCAGAGCAAACTCATTTAGATGGAATATTGCTGACTGCCAAAGTAGTTCCATGCATTCACAATCCAAACCAGGAGAAAATGTAGATTTCACTTTGTCCCTTTATGATACATATACAGTACACTGCTGTACCTCTATATCCAATCTCTGACAGATCATTCCCAGAGCTATCTTGTTGCATCTCAATTACCATCATCATTCCTTGCTTGAGAGATCTCTGTTGCTGAGAGCCTTTTATGTTTTCTTTGATTTGGTTGCTTCACCACATCTTTCCTTTTCACTGTACTGAGTGAGCTCAGTGTGTAAATGCTAAATGTGCACTACCCTGCACATAACTAAATAAATCTCCTTCTCAGGTTGGGCTGTTTTTAGGCAGCAGAAGGTTGACAAAGACAAGAAAATCTTGCAATTTATGACCCTGAATGTATACAAGCAGAGTTGTGAGTAAGAATGCAAAAGACCAAGCTGGTACAATATCATGAATGAGACTTTACCCTTCCAGCTCCCTCATACATAGTCTGTGTAATGTCTTATTTAACCAGGCTTTTAATAAAGCATGTAGCTGTTTGAGGAATTCACAGCCAGCAAATGGGTGTGATGATAACACTGTATGGAGTGTAGTTGGGATGAATCTGAATGTGCTATTTAGCAAAGTAAAGTGCAAGTAATGCAGTAAGCAACAGTTTTTTCTTCTACCTGAAGTTTCGGGAATGGTGTAGGGAGTTAGAGAGGATTAAAATATAAAATGATGGTCAAGTGAAGAAACTGATAAGCAAATCATTACGGATTTCATAGTGCACAACACTCATAGAATAATATTCAAAAAAATATACATCTATCGCAATGCCTTGCAATGTAACAGTAGCTATGTTTACATGGACACAAATAATCACAATAAAAGCCTGATCTGAATAAAAATGTGTAATGTAAACATGTCATCTGGAAAATTCTGATCCATAATGGCCCATTCAGAAAGAAATTTCACTCCGAAAGAGAGGGGTGTTTTTTGGCAGATCAGTATGATTGGCGTCCATGTTCTGTTCGTGTCTCCCTGGTTGGGGTAAAACTATCCTTGTTGCGCATGTCTGCCCTTCGTTTCCAAGACATGGAAGCTCACGGCCTGTTCCTATGCGCAGCTCTCCTGTGAACTGTATCGCTTGCCACGATGGCTTGGACATTTGCATTATCACAATGAGTAACACAGAACAACAGGAGCTTCCTGCTTCTCATTGCCGAGTAGGGCACTCCAGTTATGTTTGTCCAATTACTTTTGAGCCTCTGAAAATGAGGAGATCAGATATAGCAATGCCTGTAATTCCTAAATTGTAAAAGGATATCTGTAAATCTAAGCGTTAACAACTTGTGGAAAAGTAGTCACCACTCGTCTGTTTGTACTGGCGCTTTGTGCAACTCAAGCTGGAGCAACAGTGACCTTCCTCGGCAGTAAAGCAGGAAGCTCCCACTACAGCTACCGCCATCCCATGTCTAACGTTCTTCTAATTGATAATGCTTGTGTGTAAGCCATGGCGAGAGATACAGTTCACAGGAGAGCAAACTAAGACTTGGAACATGAGCTCACCTATCTCAGTTGTTTTTCCAGGAGCAGTATGCACTGCTGAGCCTGCAGAGAAATATCTGAAGGTGTGCAGCGACCAGGCAGAGACAGCTGCTTTCGTTTATAAACAGGCTGAAGTAAAGCTTTTTCTGCTGCTGTTTCCAGCAAAATTAGACAACTCTGTTTGCACATACAGTATACGCACGTCATGATCAGATCATTTTGTTTGGCATCCACATAAGCATTGAAGTTGGAATCCTTAATCACTTAAGATCAGACTGAAGAAATTTTGCACATGTTAACATAGCTATTGTGTGTGCACACTACACACTGTGTAAAGATTGTGCAGCGCTCTTTGCATTAATATATGTGCTTGTGGCTGCAGTTGCTGTAGAGTTTATATTCTTTATACATCTCAGGGTTGTCTGCTTTAGTGAAGCCCCATTCAGCTGTTTAAATATCAGTTACTACATGTCAGTAGCCTAGTACTGATTTTCACATCTGCCTCTCTCTGCCTTCCATAGCTCTTTTAGTTTATTGTTTGCAATTTGAGTTTAATTTTAGCTCTACCTTTAAAAAAAAAAAAAAAATCATGGAGAGCCTATCAAGAGAAAGGGGTGTATTTTTTGTATTTGATTTATTAGTTGTGTGCATGGGCATCCCTCTATAAGGAATTTATTGTCATTTTGGACATGTTCCACAAGTGTTGTTGGTTTTACAATTAATGCAATTAATACAATATTATCATCTCTGCATGTTCCCTTCGTGAGCTGCTGTGATGTCACTATGCCAGGAAATGTGAACGCAGCATCATTGGAATTTAATCCAGGATACTGTGCAAGTAAAAGATCTTTCTTTCTTTCTTTCTTTCTTTCTTTGGTTTTCTGATTTTCAGTGTCCCGCAGTTAAGAAGGGATTTAGACAGTTTATAAAACCAATTAAAAAAAATAGAATGAAACCAAGTGAAAGAGTGGTAAATGCATTCCATAATCAATTATAGGTAATTATTAAATTAATCTGATACTTTAAATGCACCACAGTAGCAATGTCAACTAATATTACATTGAAAAATACAACCTTTTCCCAGTTCAATCCAACTTCCAACACGCTCAATTCTGGTCTACCATCCGAATACTAGCCAGACCACTCCACACTACGTAAGCATCGTGCCAGCACTGGATAAAGGTGCAGCTAAACCTATTATCGATCTGGAATGGGGGAAAAAACTCCCTGGCGTGTTTGTATTTCTTTACACCAATCACAATCGTCTTGTGCAGTGCTAAGCCTAGGATGCAGTAATGGTGTCCTTGCAAAAGGGGCTCAGGTGGGAACTGCAATGCTAACACTATTTTGCTCTTACCAGTGGCTCGCTGTACGTATTTTAACCACAACAATCCTCAATCGCCCTAAAATGGTGTCCATTTGCAGGGTGGCCTTCCATTGATCTTTGCCCATGAGTGTTTCTGGGGATCCGTATACAGTGGTGTACTTGCCCACAGCTTGCCACAAGCTTGACACCAGCTTGCCAGTGGCAGATGATCGGCCAAACTTAATATATGAAACTTTTCCCATAATCGGCGAGCAAACATGCAAGAACATCCTGTCGGACAGCAGATGTTTTAAACATCTCTTGTATTTCTCACGGTATTCACTGAAAGAACCAACAAGGCCTGCCCTACTGCACGATTCAAAACTTGCAATTCCACAAAATAATTTGCTCACTTGGATGTGGTTATGTTGTTTCTTGCAAGGATAGAGACTTTGAAACAGTAACACACAGTGAGAGGCTTATACCCAACTTGTTTTTCCTGTGACTAAAGACTATGTGAATACAGAAATTGAGACCGATTATGATGGCACTGGTAATTAAATTTCTTTACACCTTTAAAGTGAAGTTGCTTTGTACTTTAAAAAAAATAAACTTGCCTGTATATTGCTTTCCAGTCTTTCAGTGGTATTGTGGATATGTTCAAATGCATGTAGCATTGATATCACAACAAAGAAATATTAGTTTGCCTCCTCCTGCATGCTGGTCCACTTGCCTGGACCAAAAAGAAAAGAGTATTTCCGGTAGGAATTTACTCAGTTGTCATGAAGATGGCTTTGTTGTAATCATGTTATGTGATAACAGTTGACCATGTAAACCCCTCATGACCACCATGCAAACTACATCTTCGTATTTGATGTTACGAAATTAGAATTTTCTGGTTTTTCTAACCCTAACACTGACTAGCAGGTATTGTGTTCAAAAATATTGGCACGATATATCGGCTGACCGATGTATTGGTCGATCCTTAACAATGACTGATCAAACATTAGGCCTACTATTGCTGTATCCACATTTTTGTAATTATGGTTATCTATTAAGTCTGAATATCGTCCTCTCCTTGGTTATCATTGATTAGCTGGGCTAAATGTTAGCTGTTAGGGGTGTTTGTGATGATTAACTCTGTAACTCTAAACAGACCATGAACAAATTCCAGCGGATTTCTTAATTGCAACATGATAGAGTTTAATGAAGTAGGCTACCCGCCAACCCGACGTCAGAACGGGGGCTTGAGCCCGCTTCATGCAGCCTCTGTTGCCTTATCGTGATTTCCCAAAACTGAATAAATACCACACATAGCAACATATATAGACCTGTAGCTAGGCTAACTTTAAATACTGTTGTAAAATGAAATTATTAGTAGAAATTAGTTGTTACCCCGTATGATTCATCGCTTGACATGGTGCAGGCTGATGGTATACACGCTTTGCAATGAAACTGACAACTCGACTGCTGAAATTATTTTTTGTTGTTGCGACTATGACCTAGACACACTAGATGGCGGTATTCTGCCCCATGCTACATAATCAACCTTTAATATTAAGTTTAATAAAATACTACTTAATAATAATATAAATTCCTGAAATGCAAAATACTGGAATTGTAAAACCTAATTAAAAATGTGATTTATAACTATTAAAATTTAGGGATGAACTGCAATTAAGAAAAATAAATATTTGACAGCCCTTATAAAATACATTTGCACTGCCTTCTCTCACCAGGGCTGATACATTTTCTTTAAATTAAGGTTACATGTATGTTGAGGTTTGCTGAATGCAAAAGACATGTAAAAACAGTTTTGTATTGCACCATGAACATTTTCTCCCTCTGGTCTGGGCAAGATTTGTCATACCATTAGTAAAAATGTACATTAACAAAGGCATAGATATTATTACGTTTGCCAAGTTGATGGTTGTAGTAGTATTAACTGTAATCATCACTGGTAAAGGTAACAGGGCTGTAGCGTATTTGTTGTTGTGGCTGCAGGTAGGAGATAATGTATTGTGAAAGATTTTTTCAGCCACCTAAATCATGCACCTATCGTTTGAAGACTGATGTTTGACAGTGAAAGGACAGAACATTTTCACTGGAGGAATGAAAGAGCTGCTTCCACCCGTTAAACCCCCTACCACTACATGTGACTCCCCACACTCCCACACAGATTAGTTTTTGTGGGTCTGTAAAGTCTGTTGACAAGAGCTGAGGGATAGAAGGCCGGCTGACAGAGGCAGCCCAAGGCTTGTTAACACAATTTTCCTTTAACCTACAACATGAAATCAGACAAAAAAAGGCTAAACACATGACCTCTAATTGACATTGAAGGAATTTAGCTGACACTGTAAAAATCCCACTTAATAAAAAGTCAGGACTGTGGCCTGTGGCGCTTTTTAAATTAAGCAGTTTTGTTTTTCTTCTCAGCATTATTTGTAATTATGAGTCAGTCATGAACTAAACTTTAGAAACACACAGCAAGACATTTCTCCAACCTCTTTCTGTCTCCACCCAGCTGATTTAGCTTGTTGTGCATTTGTGGTAATGACCTCATTTATCCAGCACCCTTTCTTCCCCATGCCTCTCTCTCTTATACATCCATTTTACCAGAATGTGGCACAAACACAGGCTACAGGCAACTCAATGGTATTTCTCATTTGCAGAGTAAGAGTTTTGTTCAAGTAAATTAAAAGCAGACCTGTTAAATGGCCCAAATAGGCTGATTGTGTTCAGTCATTGAAGCAAACAAAAACCTGGGCAGTCAATAGAAATTTCAGGTATTTACTGAACCATTCAGACTTTGACCAGCCAAAGGTCCCATGAGCCTTTTCCATTAGCAATCCATTCATCCATTATGATGTTTGCATGTAATGCATGAGTTCGAGAGCAGTGACGCCGTTGATCGAACAGTATCTGTTTTGGAGCATGGTGCTTCTTGGCCAGATCATCATTGTAAATGAGTATCATTTCTTAATGATTTAATCTGCTTAAATAAAGGTTAAATAAATAAATACATAAAAATATTTCAGCACCACTGGCAGCAGGCAGAGGTATAATTATCAGTAGTCATTTGTGTAAACGTCACAAAACAAGAACTGGATTGAATTATGCATGTGCTAATCTAGAAGTGTTGTTCACCAAGTGATGTTTAAAACACAGCAAAACAACAGACATATTCAGCACAAAATAGCACATTTAAACTTACATGTATACAAGGCTAAATGTTTCATGACCAAGCCGCTACAGTGAAAAGTTGTCCGAAAATCAGTTCTGTCATTATAATTAAGGAAGAAGACATTACACTGTTCGGTGAGAGTCATTAGCAGAAATGACAGTCTTTCTGTTATGTTGCCTTTTTGCATCAGTTACATGTGTTATGCATTATAAGCTGAATAAATACAGATATAATGTGCTTGACAGTGCACAGTGTGATAGTGTTACACGAAGTCTGCCGCTCTATCTGCCTGCTCCGACACAGAGGGGCCTTTTAGAAACGAGTGTGCAACTTCAGGTTGGGTCTGTTACAGGGAACAGGTGGTGGACATGTGCTGCAGCAAGCCTCAGATGTTAACATTCCTTATTATAAGTACATTTCTGTCATCAAAGGACTTTTTTATAAATCAGGGAGTTTCCTTCTTTTTCGCTACAGGAAAAACCTGCCTGTGAAGGAAGTTCTGCTATCAAATTTCTATTCCTCATCCTCTTTGAAAAGTACAGTCTGTCAAGATGAATATTGCGAACATGTCTGTTTTGTCCAGATAAAACAGACCGAGAAAGAAGGAGGTACAAAAGAGAAAGGGAGTGCTTCGAAAAGAAACAACATGAGGGAACAGGACAGTTTGCCGTGTGACTGATAGAGAAAAAGAGCACAACGATGTCCAGTATGACATGAAAACGATGGACAAATCCCCATTCTCCTCTTGCTCTAACAAGAGAGGAAGGACTGTTATCTGAGAGAAGAGAAAGAGAGAAATAACGGTGAAAGGTTAGGACCACACAAAACCTCACACATCTCATGCTTGCTTGAATCTCAAGAGAACCCTAAGCCATACAGTGAGGTAATTCAGACCATCTGCAGGAAGACTGGGCTGAAGAGGGGCCCTCCATTTTAGCAGAGCAGGATTGATGGGTGGATTCGGTCCATGCGGTGACTCTGATACTTCCAAACCCGCTTCATACAGAAACCTTACAAACTTTAGGAACGGCATTGCTCCAAGTGCCACAAAAAATATTTCATTGGTGTTATTCACATTTTGATGCTTCAAGTGGGAAGACCATCTGAACTATAGTCACTAAAACACAGTCATGGACATAGATGTCATCTATAGGGAGGTACTGGGTTTTATGACCCGCAAAGTTAAAGATGCAGGCACCTTCCCCCAAATCCTAAAACGCTGTGGTAAAATTTGGCTGTTTTCCAGAGGCCATCAGAGCCTATTATAGCCTGCATTGTTTATTAAATTAGTATGTGCTGAGGCATAAATAAGAGCAATTCAACCTCACTCAGAGCAACTTCACACCCCAATTTGGGTGAAAACAAATGACTCTGAATACTGGCACCAGATTCAAAAACACTAGCAGCCAAAAAGCTGCTTTGTTGTGTTGTGTACATCACATAACAAGAGAAAAGCTAGCATGGGCACATCCAGGAAATTACACAATTGCAGGACAAAAAAATGAACTTACTGCATACAAACAGGAAAAAGTTTGCACACTGCTAAGCTCCCAGTGGCAATAACTTTATCTGACAAAGGGAACGTTTCAATAAAACAGATCTTCCTCAGGCGATCTGAAGTTCATACATCACATAGCCAAAAAAAACCAAAAAAAAAACATTGTTACTACCTTTTGCTAAAGAAGTTTAAAGTCTTAGAAATGCATCATTTACAGCACTTTCTAAGCAGATTAATACAAATATGGCATAATGTAATACATGCAGACCACTATAATACTACTAACTAACTACTGATAGCGGTCTGCATGTGTTACATTATACCATATTTGTGTTAATCTTAATCTGCTTAGAAAGCGCTGTAAATGATGCATTTTGAATGCATTAAACTTCTTGCATTACACAGTGGCTTCCCACTTCAATTTTTTGATAATTAGGACTGAATTATTACCATCGTCTTTATTCATAGTATTTGATCACAGACATCTTGGTCGTAAAGAACATGTAATAAAATCAAACAGCAGGTGATTATCAATGATAGTTATGGCCATGAGCTGTGGCTCTGTACCATATTATTATATGGCAATAAACATCGTGAGAATACTATGAATAGCCTGTTACAGTTGCAGGTAGTAGCTTGCTACAACCCCTGCTAAGCATTTAGTTATCAGTAATGCCCCACTGTACAGATGACCAAAAAAGCAGAAATAAAATGTGTTAATGGCAGAAAACATGTCAGAGGTATGTTACCTGGAGATTCAGTGAGGTATCTGCATATGTCAGAGTATGATACCTCTGGCCATTGCGTGGGGTCATTGGTCCACTTTGATGGACATGGCTCAGAGGACACTCACTAACCTCTATTTCCTTCATTTTTTCCATGTAATGATGCTGATTGGCAAAGGCATTATTTAAGAGCTAGGATGGCTGGCCATCATTATGTGTGCGCCCACTACAGAAAGGAAAGGCATATTGTTATTTAAGGCGATTAAGTTCCCAATGTCGGATATTTTGAATTTACTGCCAGTCAGCAACGGGGGTTTGTTTTCACCTAAACAGGGGCGAAGCGTTGCTCTCATCTATTGTAGGTCATTTTGTCACTTCTAAGAAAACAAAATAACTACAGCCTGCAGTTCAGCACCCCTCCGCTCCCTCCTCCAACCACTGTGCATAGACATTCAAGAGCACTTTAGGTGCTACATATCTGCAAATTTCACAGGTGAAGTTGGGCCTCTTATCACACAGCAACACAGATCCGGCTCGTAACAGGTCTCCTACGTAAATAAAGATCCACAAACATCATAGTTTTTAGAGCTCTTACTGGTTGAATCACAACTAGAGATCAGACCAGGTTGATTATTTAAATTACTAAAAATGATTTAAAACTAATTAGTGGCCACAATGAAGGTGACATGCTGATGAAGGAGACATCAGCAGTTTCGGTGTGATCTGAGCATGTCTCATAACGTCAGTGTTTATCTTGATCTGATTATTTCTAAAGGTATTGATAAGTGTACCCTTGATGTTGGAATTTCAGATCACTTTTGTTTGTTTTGTTTTTTTTCATGGATGCACTTTTTGCTGGACTGTCAAAACAGATGTTAAATAAGCCAATATGCAGTCTTCACTCCTATTTTAACTTCTCCTCATGGCTCCCAGTCAAATAAATAATTAATAAAAACAAAAAAAAACCTTGTTGTTTTAAATCTGTGACCGGTTAAGCTCCTTCCTTTGTTGTTGATATGCTCACTGAATACATAGGTTGAATACTATGTACCAATATAAAATGAATATTGATCACAGTTTCTTAGTAAACATTCTCCCTTTTTTTGTCCTGTAAGTTTAGTCGTGTAAGAATATGAATCAGTTGCATGAACACATGCACACACACATACACGCACGCACACACACACACACACACACACACACACACACACACACACACACACACACACACAATCTTGTTCATTTGATCTCAGAGCCTTTTAGTGCACCTCATATAGAGTGTCCCTCACCACAGCCACAAGTCACATTCAATTTGGTAATGATCTGCGCGTGGATATTCTTAGAAAAGAACATATAGTGAATATGTGCATACCAAGTGAAATGGTAGAAGAAGCCTTAATCTTATTTTCAGGGGAGGATTAGTGTTAAGGTCAGCCATGGAAAATTATCAGTGCCAGCATCACTTTGGAGTAATGACATCTGTGAGGATGCTGTGTCAGGACAGCAGAAGGATGGAAAGTTCATGTTCTCCTCAAGAGTCAAGCGGAGCTAAAAGCTGCATTTACAAATATAAATACTCATTTTGCTGGTATGTTGAGAAAACTAGCAACAAAATGCAGTGCAGATAGTACAGGCTTCCAATACAGTAATTTGGTTGGACACCATGAAAAAAACTTTGATTTAGAAAGAAAATTTAGTGCTACTTTGATTCAACCTTGGATCAGATAAATGATGATGGACATCATCTCAGCTTTCATTTTCATCTATTTTCAGTGCTGTTGCCGGTCACAGTATCAACACCTTCTTTTAATGTAATCTTTAACCAGGAAAACTAGCACTGAGATTTAAATATCTCTTGTTCAAGGAGGTCCTGGCCAAGACAGGCAGTGGCACAAGTTAAAACAAGTAGCTGTAGATGGATATAAATTACAGAACAAAGTGCAGCATCAACTGTGCATCCACATATATCAATTTGAGCATGCCAATGATTTAAAGCTGAGCTCAAAGTAATGATTTTAAAGCATTTGATTGAAAAAAACAGTTCATGACGATTTAAAATGTTCTGAAATACATTTCAATCTGAAGGTGCAGAATACTTTAAAGATGGTTTTTCAATCTCTCATTTGGTACAGTTAACATGTAAAAGCCCTGCAACTGCTTTGACCAGGCCAGAGCCAAGAACATGCATTTAGTATCACTGATAAGACATTAATTAGATGATAAGACATTCGATTCGATTGGATTTTATGTCTTTCCAGTTTTGTTTTTTTAAATCAGTTTTTCAAAACCCCTCCCACTATTACAATTGTGTTGTTTCCTAAGAGGCTCTGTTTTGTCAGAAGCTATGACTCCCCACCCAAGACTATTGAAGACTGCGCTAAAATCTCTTCTTAGTCTGCATTCCCACACTGGTTCACATTATCTCAGCTATCCACCCCAGAAGTGACTAAACTCTTTGACACAACAATGAATAAAGACAAAAGGATCAAGTGAGATCCAAGTAGTTTAGCACCTGAACCCTAGCGAGTACAATAAATGTCACAGGGATATTTATAGCTCAGTATATGGAGAATGTCCAATTCCCCGCTCCGCAATAACGCCCATGCATCTGCTAATGACATCAGAGCAAAAACCCTTTTGCTCCATCCGAGAGGTTAGAGGGGGGTTTGGGAAAGGAAAATAGGAAAGTGCATCGTGTCAGCTCATCTTTGTGCCACTGAACACTTTCTATTAACTTACACTTTAAGCCCCTTGTAACCCAAACCCCAGGCAACTGCAAGCCATGCTGCCCTGTAGGGCCGCAGACTGAGAGCTATATATATATATCTAACACTCACCTTTACAACTGCCAGGAGAACACACCACACAGCAAGATGTAGCTCCTTCACTCCATACATGAGTCATCTGGACACAAATCTTTTCCCTCAGTAAAACAACCATTCTCAACAGCACAATTCGCAAACACTGACTTTACAATATAGGCTACATCAGCAGAGTTCTCATCAAGAAGTTCATTTTTAATTGAGATTTATATCTTTTAATATCTTTTGCAGCAAATTTGTCAGAATAAGTGTAATTAAACACTTGAAGCAAATTTTAAGAAATTCCCTCCAAAGGTTTTACGAGATACGAAGGTCATGAGAATTTTAAAAAATAAACAGACTTCAGGACACCCTAAAAACATAATATATCAGTCCTATACTGTCACCAAGCAGAGGCATAACAAATTTGGTTGCCACCCATTTAACGACACCTTATTTGTACAGAAGCCTCTGATAACAATAAAAACTGGTAAACATGGTTTTAAGTAATTAAAGGATAACACAGTAAAGCCAGAGACCAGCCAATAATGTTGAAATCTTGCAATCATACTGTTAAAACTAATATAACTGTTTTTGACTCGTTATGGTCACACTATGGTCCAGGCATGTCCTTAAGTTTTCAGCATGCTGTAGAAACTTGTGTCGTGTCACAGTTCTGTTTTTTTTCTGTGTGGCTTGCAGTGTTTCTGTATTTGCTCCCATGTGTGTCTCATTTTGTTTTATAAACTTCAATCATTGTGAAAACAGGCACAGAGCTTGAATTACATTCCCACAACTATCCATAAACACTCTAAAGCATCTGTTTGCATATTAGTATTTGTGTCTCTCTAATATTTGCAGTTCTGTAACTTATTAGGCCTGCGAATGCAGATCTAATTAATTGCAAATCTTCTGACTGTTTTTCATCACTGAGGCTCTGAACAGAACAGCGTCCGTTAGGGAAACCTTCATGCAAAGCTTTGGATGAACCTGGTCCACAAATGTGTCACATGAAACTGTAAGGGCTGAGGAACCTGTTTACTTCCAGAGGCAATTTAAATACTTGTAACATCCTTCGAGGGCCATACTAAATCATTGAACATATACTGTATCACACTCACTTCTGATGCCATGGCTATTTCTCTCCGGTGAGTTATCTGAAATCAGATGGTAGTGTGATGATGATGATGATGATGATGATGATGATGATGATGATGATGATGATGATGATGCCACTAGCAGCTGGTTTTCCAGGTTTGAGCCAGTCAGTCTTGTGAAGGATGAAGACTTTACAAGAGTCATTTTTCATAAGAACTGCTCACAGCAGTACTTTGTCTCGAACAGAGATGCAGACTTTAGTGCTCATCTCCTCCTTATGTGAACATTCGACTTAGAACTCAAGCAGAGAGAGGTTGCAGAGGTTTGAGCTCGTCTTTGCTTTGCAGCCCAAAGCTCTCCTTTTCAAATTATCCCTCTGAACAAGATTTCAGTTTCTTACCTATTAATGTTAGAGCGTTAACTTTTTTTAACCCTTTTTGTCCCTGAGACTCATCAAGTTTAGTAAGTTTCAAGCTGTATTAACGCTCAGGATTTGCAAACACGTTCCCACAAACTAGGCAACCTTGCCTGCCTTTCACTTAATCAAAAAAGAAATAAATAAATAAACAGACAAGCTTGACAGGATCTACTTTTCTTTTCGTTTGGTCACCATGATGCATGTCATTGCAACCTCCACATGCATTTAACCTGACCGCAATCTCAGAACCCATCAGCTGCATTCGCCGTCTGACTTCCAGCAAACGGCGATACAGCCTCTGGGGGCAAACCCCATTATTCTCGGACTTCTGTTGGAGGAGGCGAATTTCTGTTTCTGACTTCCTTCCCCGCAAGCCGCTCACTGTTTACAGTCCGACTGTTCACACTCTGATGCAAGAATGCAGTTGGAGTTGAGAGACCACATCTACCAGCATATCTTTTCACAAGTAGCCAGTTTACACGCCCTTAACAGTTAACAGTCCACCGTTAATTACACAGACTACAAATAACCACAACCAGAACCAGGGCTTCTCCAAGATCGCCCTATCTTGCGATTTATAGAGACTACCCTGACCGTAACCCAAACAGACAAATAACTGGAAGGGACCACCTGTAAAGATGCATTACTTCTCTGTTTTTTGTTCAAGTATTTTCTTTTGCTGCATAAAAAAATGTAAATTCTGTCTATAGACATTTTTGTATTTCTGAAAACTTTTGTTTACCAATTTTTTCATTTTCAGTTTATCTTGTTTTTTATTAATACTGTCGATCTCTGCTTGTCGCTGGTACCAGCATAAAGAACAAAAAATATCTAAAGATGTCAAGAAATTTGAAATAAAGGTAATTAGTGGAGTTTGTTTTTAGTCATTTTGCATGTTGAAGCTGACCACTGGGAGTGTCTGTGTTAGCAAGCAAGCTGGTGAAAGGCCTTTCACAAAATGACATTTGGGTATCTGAGAAAGTGCGGATGTGGTGTGAACTTGACGGACCTCAGTGTGCTGACAGTATTATCACAGAGATCCGTATGCGGCTTCACTCAGTCTTTTCTGCCAAGACGACATTAGTCCTGACAGGCTGACTGCTGTTCGGACCGTGTATCCTGTATTCACACACTGTGGAGCCTATCTTCTGCTCGGCAGAAAGAAGCCGCAAGCATCGTTGCCATTCTTCACCTGACGCAGCCGTGATTTTCACGTCAAGTGCCC
This sequence comes from Naso thynnoides, assembly GCA_029783665.1. Lineage (NCBI taxonomy): Eukaryota > Metazoa > Chordata > Actinopteri > Acanthuriformes > Acanthuridae > Naso > Naso thynnoides. The sequence continues at coordinate 1,483,353 of JAQLOL010000005.1, read as the reverse complement.
ACATTGTCTAAATAGCAAATATACTGCTGGATTCGTGTACGCAGGCGCGTTCAAAAGGCGCATACATTCTGCTTGTGACAAATGTGGATGCACAGCAAACTCCTCATGATAACTTAAAATCAGTGCATTACCGTATGCAGTGAAACTTCCGCTTTTTTTCTCCTTGCATCACCACACCTCTTTCTGCATTGTGCCACCGTTCTGGTGACACTTTAGACTTTGTGCCATAGATAGAAAATAGGGCCCCATGTGTCCAGCTTGTGTCTAGATCCATTTTACATGAACCACACTTCACATTCCCACAAACATTTCAATCAACCACTTGTAATCAGATTTTTTATTTTATAGTGGACTCTGATAAAAAATGTGACTTGTTAAACAGGAAAAATTCCAATTATTCACCAAGGAAACCAGTTGTTTATTAATAAACACTACAACGAATCTATCATCAGTTGGCAGCGAATAACACTTTTATCCCTCTACGTCAGCAAAAATCACAGCACTGAAAACCACAAATATATAATAAGGCTACATCAGGGACTGAGCATTTCTTTAGGAAAAAGGTACATCAAAGCATATGTGATTGATTGAAGTAAATGGTAAGACAAAAGTTTGGTCTGGATAGGCACCAAAACTCCTTAGTCAGGTTTGTGTAAGGAATGTTCACTTGTGGTTTCACATGGGCAGCTGTGAGGATCAGAGGATCAGTGATTCGATCCCCAACTCCTCCAGTCTGCATGTTGAAGCGTCACTGGACAGACAATGAACACTAAATTGCTCCTGATGGCTGTTCCATTGGTGTGTGGTTGTGTGTGCATGAGTTCCCGATGAGTAATTTGGCACTTTACAATGAGTTCAGCTGCTGTTGGTGTGTGAATGTGTTTGTGAATTGGTGAACACTGACTTGTGTCATACAATAAAAACACTTTGAGCAGTAGAAAGACTAGCTAGGTGCTGCTGTATAAATGCAGTCCATTTAAAGCAATACTACGTGACTTTGACTGCGACACGCTGCTTTGAAAAATGAAACTTAATGATACACGTTAATACATCACCCAAAATAGCAATTTTAGTAAAATCAAGTCATATTTTACAGGGAAAATGTCCTCTGATTTTCCCTCTGACGTCCTATGACTTCTCTGTCTGTCTGCAGCCTTTTTGTTTAGCTGAGCTGTCACCAGCAACAACCCGGTGCTGCAGTTGCAGCTTCAGTCTGCAGGAAGCCTGCATGTTGCTTTCAGGAACCTTCGTAAATCACAGAGTTGAGGCAGAGCAGTCGGAGGACATCATCTCCATAAAATACAACCATTTTGTTTTGTGTTTCAAAGCAGTGGGTCAAAGTTACATAGTGTTGCTTTAACATGTGTGAGACAAAAACCTTATTCTTCTGGGTGACAGTCCTGTGTGTGACACTACCCCAAACTCCGCCCCTCGAGGGACTCTTTCAACTAAGTCCAACTAAGTCCAGTGGAGTTTCTGCGAGTCTGTAAGAGGCGCTGAGAGGAGTGAGGAAGCATCCTCGATCTGGGAATGAGACTTTTAATCTTGAACTAGAAATCAAAAATGCATCTCTGTAGTCTCTTTACTAACAAAAATCCACTTGATGAATTTTGTATAATTTATTCACTCTTAATGTCTTTAAACCTGCCATATTTTAGATTAAGTAGAAAGAAAAGTATGGATTATTCTTGTTTCATTTAAGGACAGTTCTACCAAAGCGCTTACCTGTCAGCCATTGTTGGAAATGTGTAAATCTGTTCTGAGTATGTGGGTGAAACTAAGATTGACTGGATCAGTTGCACATTAACATTTTGTGCCTATTGGATATTTTCTGAATGGATTAAGATAATTCTTACTGGACTCACCAAAGTTAACTAAATAATTTTCTTTCAAAGGATACTGTTTTTTTGTTTTTTTAAAAATACCTTTTAATGATAGGTGTACATTGCTAATTTTTGATAATGAGTGTATGTTTGAGCCAAAGACAAATTATCATAGTGTTGTGGTGGTCCATAATGTTTTTCTGAAAGTCATTGAAATCTTGTGCAGTGAACATCTGCAGATAAAGTCAGCACAGTAAATGTTTCTCGTTCATACTGTGACTAAATAAAGGTAATAATCTGTGTACGTCCTTCAGGTTCCTTCACAGACTGAATGTGCAAATTGATTTTACAGTTGATTTTAAATTCTTGTCATGTGCAATTCTACTGCAATAACTTGCACTTGTGTTTCACACATGCACACCTCTGTGGGTTTGGGCTTCAAAAAGTGTGTGTGTGTGTGTTGCTGCAGATCTAAATCATCTCAGCACAGCTGCAGTCTGCCGCTCTATCTATCCTCAGATAAGCCTTCTCAAATCTCCCTCCAGCCATCATGTGGTCTCGCAGTGCTCACATCCTGGCTGCCTCTCAAACCTCTCACGTTTGTGTGTGTGTGTGTGTGTCATAGCATGTGTTTGCCCCTGTGTTAAAGGGAATGTGCAAGTGTACAGAAAGCTTGAGAGCAAATGTGAGTTTGAGAGAGTGTTAGTGTGAGTGAGTGTGTGATTATGTGTGATTATGGGGCGGAACTAGTTCCTTCTAATCCCTGCAAGCTGATAAAGAATCATCTGTGCTTTCTCTCTTAGCATTAGCAGCTGATGTGAGGACACTTTTTCTGACCAGTATGATTCTTAAAATCTCTGCTAAGACGTTTATACACACAAATGAAATTGCCTAGTCAGCTTAAATTACAGTACTACAACTTGATTCGTCATTGTTTTTGTTATTAGTTGTTGCAAAATAACTGCTAAGAACACAGCAACATTACTTCCAACGTTCAACAGGGCAAGAAAGGCCAGTAAGAGTTGAGTCAGATAACTGTATTTAAACGGTTTTATATGGAATAGAAAAAAAACTGATGAAATAAGCTTAGCAGCTGAATGAAGCTGCCAGACTGAGAAAGTGTGGAAAGAGAAGGAAAAAGGAAGGAACTGGATGTTAGAGAACTGTTGAGAAACGTGTGTGTATGTGTGTGTGTGTGTGTGTTTGTGTGTGTGTGTGTGTGTGTGTGTGTGTGTGTGTGTGTGTGTGTGTGTGTGTGTGT
>JAQLOL010000005.1:1428153-1448732 GCA_029783665.1 Naso thynnoides | reverse complement strand
TGAGCTCTATGCTAGCTCTGAAAGCTTGACAGACATAGGAACAGTAACTAAGGGAGGCATGGCTTAGCGAAGAGTCAATTGCACACAACCTGCCGCACTCTGCTCTGCTCTGCTCAATGGCAGACCAAAAACCAATTGTTGTTGAAAACTACTTAATATTAAATAAAAGGAATAATTCAATGCAACAGATAACAACCTCGGCCACTTGGCAAGTACTGTTTTTTTTGTGATTACTACAAAGGAATAACAGGAGCCTTTAGAAGGAGAATTTCTTCTTCTGTGTGTGGTGTTGACCTGGGACTCTGCTACAAAAAAGACATTAAGTGCATACCAAACTGAGTCTCATGTTGCTTCTGGTTTATACAACACAACATGTTGTATAAAAAAAACACATCACAAAAGCACTCAACCTGATGCAAATAGCTAGTATCACAAAACTGTCATAACAAAACTTGTCTTGTCTCTAGGCTACCAATGTTTAAGCTGGACCTGCCACTTTAGCACTTAGCTCAGGCCTGTCACTGCATCTGCTTGATGATAATGTTATTTTATATCAAGCGAAAAATGTCTAATTATCTCTTTCAACAATGCATTATGGGTCAGAATCTCAATAACAACACAATATAACAACATTTATGTGATTATTGAACAGCTGGTGATGATAGCCCTCCCACTTGTCTGCAGACAGCAAGAGACTAGACCAGCAGAGAGCAGTGGTGTCTGAGCAGAGTGGGGAGGGGCAGCAACAGCACTGTGTGCATGAAGCTGGCATGCCCATGCATGCCCATATAAGGAAGTCCAGCACACATTGGTATCAGTGTAACAACAGAATTTAAAAAAAAAAAAACTTTCTGAAACACACTGTGCAGAGCCAACTGAAACAGCCTGCAGGGCTCATTTCCAAATGTATGTACCACATTATGTGACACTTTGCCATCATTTAACATGAGTATCCAACATTTTAACAACATTTATAGGTCAGAAAAGACAAAAAAGCATAGTAGTACTCCTTTGGGTCAGTAATCCATTGTGTAATAATGATAAGTACATATATGAGAGTAAAACATTGTTGGCCTTAATATAAGATGCTGTCTTTTTACAAAAGAAAGTGAAGGTTGTGCTGTGTTTTAAGATTTGGCCTTTACATGTCCAGAACAGATAGTAGTAACCTACTAGGCTACTAACTATGGTGTTGACGGGAAGCATAAATTGAGTCATTAACTTCAAAGAGTTCAATGTGAAAGTTTATCCTTGATGTTAAAAACTCCATACATTTATGAAAGTTTCGATGAAAACAGATTTTAAGTTCAGATGTTTTTCTGGCACACTGCTAGTCCGTACAGAATTACTGTTATGTTATGTTATGTTATGTTATGTTATGTTATGTTAAACTTTATTACAGACTCAGGTCCATATTCAAGACACACATTAAAAAGACAGACAACACATACCACATATTTAAAAGCAAACAAAAAAAAAGAATACCTGTGCTAAAAGTGCATAAATTGATATCTATCATAAAGTTTAAAGTTCTAAACTGTGTTTATGTTAAATTAACTATACTTTTAAAAGATCTGAAATATTTTATATCTTCAAAAAAGTCTTTGTCAAACACAAGTGTTACAAAAGAGAGAGATGTTCTGGGCTGTCCACGAATCATAAACTAATGTCTCAGTGCTTTGCTCTCAAGGTAACATTCTGCTGTGTTTGTCAATGAATAAAAGGCAACAGTCAAAAAAATGCTGTCCATTTCACTGAAGTCAATTCTAATCACATTCGCAGATCATTTAATCTTTCTCAAGTCCACAATGTAAATCACAATAATGTTAACTGTTACATATGAGATGTGATGGAAGTAAAATTAAGTTAAGCAATGAGGATTTTTTGAAGTTGTGCTTTGCATCACACTGAACAGTCAAGAAGGTGTTTTTTACATTTTAAACTCACAAACAAAATGCTATCCTGTAACAGTGACTTGACACAAGCACAACACACTCTGATGTGTGTTTAGGATGAATTAAAGCGTCCCAGCGTGGTAGAAGTTCACTTGTCTGACCATCTGAACTTTGACCTGAGCAGCACAAAAACAGTTTGGAGAATCTCATTTTGCCAAAGTGGGAACTTGTCCATCAGCACCTTTCATCTCTCTGTAGCTGAAACAGTGATTAGATCAATCGCCTGCAGCTAATTGAGATAACATCATTAAAGCATAGAAAAACAAAGTCAGAGCTGCTACAGACAGACAGGCCGACAGACGGACAGACGGTCAGACAGAGAACCAAGCTGATGGCTTGCTCTGCTCTCTGGCTCCCTCCACCACTGGCTCGACTGTCATTTTCAGGAAGGCGATCACAGTAATAGTCTTGTAATTGGCTTTAAGTGGATTAAGTGCCAGGCAGAGCACAGCGGCTCTGGCCAGAAATGTGCAGTCCAAACACAACCTGTTGCCCAGGCCATGGCTGAGTGTGAGGTCTCAATCTGGACAGCAGACATGGTTGCTCACAGCAGCGTCCAAGTCACTGTTTGTTATAAAACACAGTGCCCCAGTTCTCGTGTCTGCATGACTAAGTCACATTTAAAGACTTCCTTAATAACCTTATAAGCACACACCTGGAAATATATTACATAAAAACTTGTGTCTGATTGGCTCAGCCACATTTGAAGACTTAGTTAAAAACCCAACAAGCACACACCTGTGACCACAAACTTTTAATTTACTCATACCAGTACCAAGACATCACATAGCAACCACTTTGTTTATACTGTTTAGGAAATACATTGTATATTAGAGGAATAACAAAGAAGAGCCAAAGAACAAAGAAAGAGTATTTGACAGTAAATAATTTGAAGCCATGTCCTGCAGTAGGTTTAATTTAGCTACTAGGCTGGCAAAGTCAACAGAATACACTTCTGCTGTAGCCTAATTTGGGGATTTGGGATTATTATTTGATGACTTGAGCACCACAATACAAACGTCACTCACCATCACTGGGGAAGGCAGCAGAAATTTCTAAACACATATGTTAAACCAAAACTCAAATCTAAAACCAAGAATATCTACATGGCCATACAATATATGTATCATATGTTTTTACACCACGCATATTCATAATTGTGTTTTCATTCGTCGATAATCACGTTAAAATAACAATTGTTGTGTTTTTATTACATTGAAGTAGCCCTTTCATTCAAATCATGTCTTAACACATTACTGTTTACTGATTACTTACTTTTAAATGCAATTTCTGTCCAATTTTTACTAATATATTCTATTTTGCTTTTATTACCTTTTAAATTCTATGTTAATGTTTTCTTAAAATCACATTTCTAATGTGTTTTCTATGTCTTTGTAAAGCACTTTGAGTTGCCTGAATGCTGCTATATAAATAAACCTGCTTAACCCTAGGCCTTGCCTCTGGGGGTGAGCCCCTTTTCACAGAGTCCGCCATGTTGCACTGCCATATTTCTACAGAACACAAACTACACGCTGATTTGAGATAGTGCGTTTTGTGTTTTAGGCAGCGGCCTGATAGGATAGGATATTTGGTTGGTCGCCACTAAATCTTAAGCACTTGACCTTTGATTAATAAATACTTGTTACATTATCTGTCAGACAAACACAGCTGTTGCAATTTGTAGCCATGCAGTCAGTGTAATGATTAGCTTCGCATTAGTCTTTTTTGGCAGTGTTGAATTTTTTTTTTTTTTCTGAGTCAGTTTAATCAGGCAGTCACCAACACAGATTGGTGCAGTTACTGCAAAAAATAACCAACAAGACCTAACCTATTGTTTCATTTATTTTTAATAGGAAATAAAAGAAAAAAAGTATGAGACACAATCAGAAAATGTGAAGACTGCATCTAAAAAAAGCAAAAGTGGGAATCTGATTGACATATGGCTGCCTCTCTCTCAGATTAGTCTACTTGTGCAGTGATACAACGCTCCTTGCGCTTTGAAATTACTCTTGAAGTCCCATCATTAAATGCATTAAGAGATCTCTGTCTTCATCTCAGACCATCACAGTAGTACTCAGCGTAACAATTTGACCCTGAGGGATGAATTCACAGTGCGAAACTCTGTGATGTAAACAAAACAAAACAAAAACACAACAATCTGCAAGCCCTTGGTTGCACTTCTGATCTGATGTGCCTTCTTCAGTTTTGGAGATTGCTGGCACTTCCACCAGAAGACTACATCTCTCACCACCAGGGATGATCTTTAAGATAAACCTTGTATCATGGGTTTGAAGCAGATTCTCCAGCATGGTGCTGCTTCTGCTCAGGAGTCCAGAAATCACAAATGTGTTTGTACCGGCAGTCACAAAAACACATGTAAGTCAGATACACGTGATGATTGAGCCACATAACTTTGACTATTTATGAAAGTGACTGCTTGCAGGAGCAGTCTCAGATCAATTTGATTCCACCTCATAAAAATGTCAGAGCTGCAGGACTTAAACAGTACACGTCATAAGGATTTACGGCTCTTTTCTAGCTTCTAGTTAAGACTTGATTAGAAATGTAAAGGCAATTAATTACAACAAACTACACATACACATATGACTATGTTATGCAGTTCAAACATCAGTAAGCCATCCCCAATTAAAATCCTCTTTCCACTGGGTCTTTACCCGTGGTTGTAAATTTAACTTGGCATTCCTTTATGGAGCAGGTGTGAGGGATTAGGCTCAGATGTCTCACAAACTGTACATGTTGTGAGACATCTGAACTTGAACTCTCACATACAGATTGATTCACACACTGATTTGTATGAGCCACAGAAGAGGCTATACTTAAATTACATTATACTTGGTAGACATTTAGAGAAAAATTGACATCTGGGCTGATCATTGACAGCAAGAGTTGTTTGCACAAGAAAAAGGGTGCAACAGATGGACACTAGCTCTGCATGCAGAGAGACAAAAGAGTCACTTGCTCTCTCAACATCTGCCTCTATTAGTGAGAAAACCTGTTGATGAAACCTTCTGCCTGTTGAAACTTGTATAGTTTCCTTAAAAAGGTCTTTGACCAAAAAGCCTTAGCTGCACATAGATACTGGGTATCTATCTGTCTGAAGAGCTACAGTGTATAATGCCAAAATTTATCTTTCAGTGTTTCAAATATGGGACATTATAACGTTAGCATTGGTTGTCTACTTTAGGGATATAAAAAATAAAATATGATACAGAGAATTATTTGGATCATTAACGCTGTGCTCCATTTTATGGTCCATTAGCTCTTCATATTTCAAAAACAACTGCTCCGGCCACATGTGTGTAGCATGATTTATAAAAGACAAAACAAGAAACTCTGGAAGCAGTGGCAGCAGAGGATGTGAGTACTGATTACCAGAGAAAAATGTTTTTTTTTAGAAAATAATGAATTAATTTAGAATCATAATGCCACTTTTTGGTTTGCCTTTTCTGATTGCTGCATCATAGACGTAGTCATTTCGTCTGCCAATTTGCAACAGTAAGCTTGCATAAAAAAGAGTTTGAATGTGTTTAAAATAAGCCAAATAAGTTCAAGATTTTTTTTCCCTATGAATAATATTGACCCCAGAATACACAGATGAAATGTCCTTAAGCAGTGCATTCTGATTAAGTTAGAAAAAAGGCTGCAACTCCTTTAAATGATCTCTTTTGCTTCAGCGTGTCCATTTGTGTGTATTTTAACTGAACTCTGCAGCCATTCATACATAGCCCATCCACAGCCTTTGTCCTCCAGCTGTGCATTTCAGGGACTTAAAAGAGTGTTTGGCAGAGTTCAAGCAGTTGGTGAGTGTGTTATAGACAAACAGGTTTCAGGAGCTCACTGAACATGTGCAGTCACTCCAAATCCACTAGGGGAAAGAGAAAGAACCCCGGCTTCCTGTTTTCCCTTCTCAGCGCACGTCGCAATGCGACCCCATCCAAGCTTCTGGGCAGCACAATGAGCGCGCGTGTGATTCAGCTTTCAACAGGCCTGTTACCAGGGATTATCCCAGCGCTGTTTAATAGTGTTATCCGGACCACAATAGAATGTTGTTTTATCAGAGTAATAAGTCAGACACTTAGCTCACTGACGGCTTCAGAAATGTCACTGTGAAATTTCTGCGAATCTGTCCTTGGCGTCTGCCCAGCCAGTGCAGGTGAGGTCCATGAGAGAGCGCAGCTGCCACTTGCAAACTTGCATTCAGACACGCACCAGCAGGCATGTATGGCCCCCATAGATAGATTGATGGTGGCGAGGGGGACCAAGGGCTGCGTGGCTGTTCTGAAATCAGGCCAGTTTCACCACAGCGGACACGCTCTCAGGCCCACAGTCATAGTAACATTTTATGTGACAAGCATTATAAAGGTGATTTATAGAATGCATGTGTGTTGGGTTGAAATTTTTCCAGAATATTTAGCCAGGGATATTAAGTCTGCGTTTTCGAATCTGCCTGGTTGTTCGCGTCGTCCCGACGTTGACTGTTAAACAAACTTCCTGTGAAAATAATGAGCGTAGCGAATGGAAAACTCTGAATGCCCTTTTAGAAGGCCTGACAAGGACAAGGTAGACACACTGTTGCAAGCACATACATACACCATTGTTTTGTTTGGTTTTTATGGGATGGTCTTTTATGTATGGCTCTGACCTCTGGCTTGTTCTCCTTTGTATCCTTTCATTCAGAGCAGACCTGGGCCAAAGGGTCAACAGAGCCTGCAAATGGTTCATAGTGTTGATGTACAATTCCTGCAGGAGCAGTGCATGGAGCTAAGTGGGGACAGTTTAGGAAGCTTGGGTCGTCACTCAGCAATTGTTTGCTCACTTGACTCCCAGAGACTTTTGTACTATAAATTTTTGACATTTCTTGTGTCAACTTGGTTATAAACTATGCTTTACTTTAATTCTTCAAATCAGTTTTTCGTTCAGTTTGTAAAAGGAAAGTCAACTGACAGGTTGTTTGAACTGCACCTTTTGGGGGGACAGAGGCGGCGTAGCAAAATATGATGATGTTCGTCACAGCTGCTGCTGCTGCTGCACTGCACCCCTCCACCACCCCCTGAGCTGAGATCAAGAGTGAATGCCCTCGAGAGACAGAGCGCTAGAGAGGAGAGCAAGTGTGAAAAGTTTGAATGCAGAAAAAACAACAACAAAACGAACAAGGATATTTTTTGATTGTTTCACAGACGATTAAAACCCTGTTCTTGAATACTGTGTAGACAGACACTCTTAGTTTTGTTTTGTTTTTTCTTCTCTGCATTTCTCCTTTTCATTTTAAGTTATCTTACTATCTATGTTAATCTAAGTGATGTGTGCATTGCTGAGGAGCCACTTCAGGGCTCCATTGACTCCAGGAGGCTATTTGTCTCTCACCACAATGCATGTTGGGTCAAAATCTCAATCACAACACAATATAATAACTTCTATGTGATTGTGGAGATGTTTCTAGCTTTCGCTTGTCTCGCTTAGCAAGACTGCTCTACAGTCACTACACAGTAGGCAAAATACTCCGGGGTCGTTCATTTTGATCAATTTTAAAAGGGAAACAATCAAGGACAGAGTAATTACTGTCTGACCAATCTTGAAATTGGTTGGCAAAAATTTGTTTGCCTTACTCACTCACTCACTCACTTACACACATACGTTTCTTGGGCTGACTTCTCCCGTGCTCCAGTCAAAAACACCATGTCCCTCCTATGTTTTACTATCTCCAACTGCAAAAAAGTTGCTTCAGCAGAAATATTTTTGTATACTGTTGATGCAATAAAACAATTTTGTCCTAATCCATTCACCATTATTACTTAACAACACAATACACTTTTTATTTCTTACACAGATTCAGAGGCAAACACAAGCCGTCAACTGTCAAAGTTGAGAGATGAAAAAAGAATTGTGAAACCAATTCTTCCTCTGCGTATTACATGTCTTTGCTGTTGTGTCACTGGAAGTAAAATAAGGTAGCAAAACATTAATTTACATTTAAAAGTCTTTGAATTGACTTAAATCCCTGTTTTTTGTGACAAAACAATATGACAAAGTCTGTCTCACAAAAGAGGATGTCACATTATAAAGCCAGAAATTCAGGGTTCTCATATTTTATTGCCACTGGCCGACAAAGTAATGTCCAAGGGCTGGGGGACACTGTTTCACTGCATGTGGACTAATAACTTAACCAGCTTTCCTTTCTCCTCTACACTCTCCGCCATCATCCCGTCAAAGCTATTCATTCCACTAGTATCTGTTGGGCTGCTCCATTCATTGATGGGCCAGAGTCAGATACAAAACACACTTAAAAATGAATTGATAGTTGTTGTAATTAAAGTGTGCATTTTTTATTATGCAGTAAAAGATAAATCAGTTCAGTTTCAGTCACTGTGAGATGGAAAATGGATGTCTATTTGCTTGAAAATGTCCTTAGTGTGACGACACAGCCTCTGTGGGGAAAGTGGCACTGAAACAGATCAGCTTCAGTCCACAGTCTGTGTGTGTGGTGTACTGTACATTCAGTCACAGCACTGAGTGAAGGCCTTCCTCATTTATGCCGCACTCACTCCAACACTTAATCACTGAAGGTATGTGCATAAATTATGTAATCTGAAGCATAAAAATATTCATCAGGTGGCTAATAGAGTAAAACACAACCGTTACAGCATGTGTGTCTACAGGTGGTTTGATCAAGGAAGAAGTGTGTGAGTTCCATGAGATGTGCGTGTGTGGCAGACAAGTATTCATTAATCAGCTGATTATTTTTCTCACTTTTGGTGCAAATTTTAAAAATTGGACACAGCTCCTAGAACATAATTTGGTGACTGCAGTGCAAAAATACATCTGGACATATTGCTTTAAACTAAACTAAAATTACTGTAAGGTGTCACTGCTAACATATACTTTTTTTGTGTAGTTGGGACCTGCTTCATATGGAATTACGGTCATTTAAAAACTGTTTAAAAAATAGTTTTAAGAAACTGAGACATGTAAACGTCATTTGACCTACAAATCACCAGCTAATACCTCCTCAGATGTTTCCCACTTGATTAGTCAGCCATATTTTAGCACAACCACCTTTATCACTGCACACCCCTATAACACTCCACCACTCGAGTTTTCACACCCTAAAATCAACTCTCTGTGGGGGTTTCAATATCTGGGTCACCTGCCCAGTCAGTCACACCATCCGCTGGATCTCTAAGGGCCTGACTGCAAACCGCCACACAGCACCGGACCTCTCTCATTTAGACACGGGGCTTCCCAGTGGGGCGTCTTTGTACCCAGCAGGCACAGCACCGTGGGACAGCCTGAGCCGGGTTTTATCAGAACCACCTGTGGGGGTCGACCGTATCTCAAACATCTCTTTTTCCTCCTGAGGAAGAAGAAAATCATTTAGGCTGTTTCCTGTTGACCTGCATGCCATCGCCGAAGCTTTGTGTGTGTGTGTGTGTGTGTGTGTGTGTGTGTGTGGTTGCCATGATTCCTCTCTCCATGTGTCTAAAGGCTATATGTGAGTGATTGGGGATACATGTCACTAACATTATGAAAACTGGGGATTTTAACCAGTCTCTGTTCTATTAGCTTTGCTTTGTTGTTGGATAAATTTAGGATTAATGTTATTATTTTAAACCTTCTTTAAATTTTCTTTTAGGTTTCCTTTCTGTTTAATATTTTAAAAAAAAACAAATGGAAGGAAAAATTTTAAATTCCGACATTTTAAACTGCACAGCAATTAGCCTTAATGTTATGCTGTTACGGCACATTCTGCTATGTTGTCTCAATATAAGTCGGTATAACAGATGAAATAATGACTAGGAATGAGCAAGCACACAACTATCTGTATCTGTGTCTGTTCAAATACAGAAACTATTTGTATGTGTAGCTTTACTTTGAATGGGTGGGGCTAAACCTTAAGTGGGTGGGGCAAAATGCAGGTTGTTGATTTAAGCCTAAACTTGATTCAGGTTTATTGGAAATTGCCATGTTTATTATTTATGAATAAAACTAAACAACAGTGCCAGAATTGAGCATGAGATCAATTTTTTTGATCACAATACAAAGAGAACTATTTACAGAATGATGTTGAATGAATATATTTTAAATGAATCAATGAACACAATATTTGCGGTATCAAAAAGTACAGAGTAAAATGCAGATTTTTTTATTTCTTCACAAAGTAAAATACTGTTAAGTCAGGCATCACCGCAGAAGTCAGTGTGCAACAGACTGCATTGCATTGTGGTATTGAGTTTACTTCTCATTTTTCTGCCACTTCTTTTATTTTTGTCACGATTAGAATTTAGTGCAAAACTGAACTGAGGCTGTAAGTTTGTCAGCTAAGGGACTGATTCTGTTTCTGTGTCTGTGCATAATTTAAAGTTCAGTGCAGGAAAAATAAATAAATGCTAAAGACAAGATCATTACAGGCCTCAGGACAAGATTTATGACAAAAAGTAAATTGAATTGTGGCATTAAAGAAAGTCATGCAACAAAAACAAAAACAAATGCTACTTTTATTATAATTCTTGCTATTAAATAATACTGTGTTTGTGATCTTGACCTTAAACACATGCAAAGACTATTTCACGACTGAGAAATTATTATCATTATTTAGCAATCTCTGCATTACAACATTTAAGTATTAACATGATTTTGAATTTTCAAAATATATAGAAATACCAGCGCACACTAAAACACACAACTTCTTAGAATTCCATAAGGCTACACTGAACTTCCAGTTTTGTTTATAATTTTGAGTTTTTTTGTTTGTTTTTTTTAATTAAAGGCAGCAGCTGCAGATGTCCTTTTCAAATTTCAAACCCTTTCACTGAAAACTCAAAAACTGATGGTTCTTGTCATGTTAATGTTTCTGTTCCTCCAACCAGCTTTTATTTTACCAATGATATTAAAGAACATAATTGGGATTTATAATTTCACACACGTGTAGCACATGATGAGACTTCTTGGAACATTAACTTTGTAACAGTGCACATACTTTTCTGAGTCACCATGCATGTACAACTCGCCTCCAGAGATCTGCACTTCTGTGACTGTAAAAACATTGGACACATCACCAGAGACCGAATGTTTCTTTCTTCAAGCTTGACATCTGTATCATGACTTTATCAATCCGAAAATAGTTTCAAGATGTTGCTAGAAGAAGAAAAAACACTGGCGTAACGCGACTGAAGGTATGTGAAAGCCCTTTGTAAAAGAGCAAAGATTTAGTGCTTCAATACACATGTCAGGCTCTATGTAACACCTCAGAAAAGTGGATCTGCGTCTCCTGTCAGCAGTAATTTACTGTAAGGATGAGTAAAGCCAAGGAATCTGAGGCATAAGAGAAGTATAAACACAAGAGGGCAATAGTTTACCAGGATTTCTGATATAAACTCACACTGTGTCGTATCAAATCCAGACCGTCAGATCCGAGATATGAAAGCTTTTCCTCTCGTTTGCATATGGTCACTGACCTCCCTCAGCTGGACTTGCATCCAATAAAAGTTCCCCAGAGAATCTGAATCTGGTTAGATGTGTTCAGAGAGAAAGATCAATGGCCGAGAAACGGGGATTATGGGACACCCTCTAGTCAGTGTGCTGTCACTCAAAATGGGCTCAAAGCAGCAGATTAGGCACCAGATCCCTCTCGTCTCTGCCAGAGGATCTCGTTAAAATACTCGGCTGTGTACTCCAATTGTTCCAGTTTCATGTTTTACAGCGAGCTGGCTGCGTTCCGCCATTAATCAATCAATGGGATTGTTTGCATACTTTGTTTTTAAAAAAGACGCCATGATGAAAGAGAGTGGCTGTTACTCATGGTCGCCATTCTTTTCCACTTAAGGACCTGATGAATAGTTTACAGTATAAAAACAGACCTGCTGTGTGTACTGTCACACTGGCCCTTTTTACAAATACATCTAATTTAACAGGCTCTGAGGTAAATTTGCGGTGAAGACGGGCGAGACGGAAGGCTAGGGGGACACAGGGTGATTTTGATTGCTGCTGGAAGAAGAGAGTGTACATCAGACAAATAACGTGAATAATTATTGGAAATAATGTCCAGATATATGGAGTGGAGCCAAATTATGAAATCATGTGCTTCTCTTCGGTACATCACCCTGCTCATTATTTGAAGTCATGCTTGGAAAAACAGGTGTTTTCAATACTGAGCTGCTGTCTCCACGGTACTGCACCCCCTTTGTTTTCTGATGATGCTTCAGATATGATATTTCATGGCTGGAGCTGTATGCATGACAGAAAGTGATTGGCGCGAACCGTTCAGAAGACATCCGTGTAATGGACGCTGATTGGCCCTGGCTAAATCCCTGGAGTCCATGCCTGTGTAACAAGAGGGGAACCACAAAGCTGGAGTAGTAATGATCCTAAATGCTGCGTGTTTTTCCTCTCTCTGAGGTTCATATGATTACAAGGGGATCTCTCTGTCTTTTTAAACAGGTGCCATATTTATGTGCATCAAGCACAGCAGCGTTGCAGCCGAGTACAGATGGCACAAGAGCCTTATTTTTCATTGTCGTAATAAACAGAACCAGCAGGGAGAAAATTTGTCTTTTTTGGGGTTGTTTTCTTCCAGTTTGGTTTATGATCGATGCATTGCCTCAGCGTTTGAAGCTCGTGCTTGTGATGTGGTGCAGAGCAGATGTGTGTATTTTATAAGTCGAGAACGAGCTTTTGTGTGATTAATAATCATGTCATTCACCGGAACTTTGGTGTTTTGGCTGTGATTGACAACAGTGTGTCTCAAACTCTATTTAGAAGGACATAGTTGTGATATCATAATCAGTCAGTTAATTGTTGCGAAAAAAAAGCAGTATTTAAAAGAATCATGGTAACACTTTCTATGAAGCCTGTCTCTATTATCTATGTCTCTATAACACATCATAAACATTTAGAACACATTATGAACCCACTTATGATGCATTATATGTGGTTATGGTTAAAGTTAGCCTTACCCCTGCTTATAACTATGATTATACAGCACTATAGGCGCATTATAACATTTCAAATACATTCATAATGCATTATGGATGACGGCATGATGGATGCTTTAAGTAAAGTGTTACCAGAATCATTATCTTACGGATTTTTACACTAAACAATATAGTTTGTTTTGTTTATGTGCCCCAAATTAATTTTTATTAGAATATTTGGGTTGGGGGAAAAGATTTTGTCATCAAAGTGTATTACCTTGAGTTGGAAAACACAGTCTGAAAATCTGATGCAGTCAAAGAAAAAAAAATCAAAACAATGTACATGAATTAAAATGTTTATTGAGCTTTTTTTGTGCTTGGCACCTGTATTTACATTTTTTTAAAATGCCTCAAAAAAGAATTTGATATTTCCCTTTTTTTTCCACACATTTTCCATAACAGATTGGCCTGAAAAATTGATATATTGCTCAGCACTTAAATACACATCTCTACATCACACCAAACATACTTTAATTACTCTGTTTTGCTACTGCTTCTTTTATAACTTTTCACACAACAACTTTTAAGCTTACATTATTGATTGCAATCGCCATCTTATATATATGCCTAAAAACATTATCCACTCAAAAATAGTGAAGCCATTCCAGTCTGTGATGATAATGGGATGATGAAGTTGTGTGATGGAGGCCAGAATTCTTACATACACACCTACTGTGACTTTTAAGAAAGAAGACAATTTTTCTCAATTAATCTGACCAACAGTTCTTTGACTTACTGCATCCACGTGTTGATTTTTTTTTTCTTAGCACATCGACGGCCACTACAGTCCAGATAGTTCCTCTCTTGTACGTATGTGGAGCAGTGAGTCTTCACATTCTAGCTAAAACTCCAGACCATGGCGACAAGCCGCCGACCTCATGACATTTCTAAAATGATACAGCACAAGTGCTGCATTAATAAAACTGGATTGCAGTGACGGAACATTAGTAACATGATGTTATGACCAGATGGCTTAAGTCCCCAAATTTTAGAATGAGTTGCTTGAAAAGAGTTTTGCTACTATTGCACCATAACAGAATCACAACTGACAATCCCTTCTGAACCAGAGCATGTGAGCACCAGCCTCTCCTCATTAAGGTCAGAGTTTGTTGTTTATTTCCTTTCAGAAACAGAAAAAGAGTCCGGTTGTTGTCCCAGTTTTTGCTTCATTAATACAAAGAAATTAAATAATAGTTTTAACTCCTTCTATAATGCTTTGTAAGTCGTGGAGTGTCTTTAAAAACAAAAAAACATGAGATGATGCCCTTTTTCTTAAAGCTTTGTTTAGTACCTCAGTACATTGCTGCTTCATGTGAAAACACCGGTCCAACATCGACATCAGACCAGCTTCAGAGATTACAAATCTGCTTTTCAGCTGGAAGACTTCAGAAACATGGAGGACTGTGAGGTTCAATCTCAGTTTCTACACCATGTGCATGGACATCTGAGAGGAGGAGCCATACTGACGTCCATCACAGGAGCTGCTGCCTTGCTGGCCACCGGAGGCATTGCCAATCATGTGCATAGTGTCCATGCTTCCATTGGACAGGTACTGGCGCTCAGCAAAGGCTCCGGCAGGAGATGAGGAGCAGAGCAAACCTCCCTGGGGCTTCTCAGGGCTGGCGGCCAAGCGAGGAGAGGTGGGGAAGTTGTATCCGTAAAGGTTGTAAGGGTTGTGCAGGGAGAAAGCGTTGTAGGAGCCCTGCTGCACGTGATGGTGGCTCCCGCTGAACATGTGGGCGGAGGAAGAAGAGGATCCAGATGAAGAGGATGAGGTAGAGCTGGAGCCACCTCCAGCCTGCATCACGTACTGAAGCTGCGAGGCTGGAAAGGAGCCAAGCTGACCGCTATACGCATCCATCTTGCCTCCAGTGCCACTACCACCACCGCCGCCGGTCAGGGAGGCATGAGCACTGCCTTGCATGCCGGCAGCAATCAAGGAGGAAGTCCTTTGTGGTAGAAAGGATTCAGAGGGCTGAGCGGAGGCCACAGCACCCCCTGCAGCCTGGAGGCGTCCATAGGAACTGTCGGCAAGGCCGCCGTAGCCCTGCAGGGCTGCCATGTTGCTGCGAGCGCAGGCCGGGTACTCGGACAGGCCTAGGTTGCACAGCTGACTTTCCCTGCAGCCCACATTGAAGGTGTTGGGGGCAAGGTGGAAGGTCGGAGGGGAGCAGGAGGGAGACAGGAGGTGTGCTGCACTGGAAGGGGAGGGGGTTCCCGTGCTGGAGGTGGTGGGAGAAGTGCCTGTGCTTCCACCTGGTAAAACACACAAATACAGAGACAGTGAAACAGAATGCCAGTTGTCACCTGCTTTTATCTTGGGTCATCAGGAGCACTTGAGTATAAAAAATAATAAGTTCCAAGACCAGATCCAGCTGAGTTTGAATTAGTGGAAAAAAAGCTCATTTCTCAAAAATTTTTACAAGGATCAAGAGAGAGGCGAAACTTTTAACATCAGACCATGTGTTGTTTGATTATGAATGTAATGCACTGAGGAGCCCAAGAAAGCCCAGAACAGACTCACACAGTCTGAAATCCAAAAGTCACACCTGTTAAAATGATGTGTAGCACTTTTCATCCCAGATCTGAGGTTTGATAAGATTCATAAAATTATTAACTGTAAGACTCACATCTCATCTACGTCATTAAATAACAAATAGTTTCAGAGTATTCATCATTTCCTAATGTGGCCAGTAGTAATGAGCAAGGCAGTGGTGCTCTGCTCAGGGCATAATTCAAGTGTTCATGATGGAAAGCCACACATCAGGTTGTATTCATTATTTTTAAATAAACCATAAACTTTCTGAAGCTTGAGTGGTCCGTTTGTTTATTGTGTCAGCATGAATGTAAGTGATATGATATTCTTTGCTTGTGTTTATTTAATTTACATTAAAAAGCTAAAAAAAAAAAAATTAAATGGTGGTTTGGCCATCGTATGACAACATGTCGACAACCCTTTTTTTTCCAAGAAAATTTGATATGATGGGAAAGTGACACGAATCCCTGCCTGCCTGTCTGACCTCCTCCCTGTGGAGGGTAGCAAGAAACAAAAACGTTTTTCCTGTGGGGGGGGTATTAGTGTAAGTCTCTCAGTGCCAGACCTCCACATCCTGTCTACCCTGCAGCAATACAGGAGAAATGTCTTCTTGGACTAACTGAAATGTTTAAATCTTTTTTTGTTTGTTTTAAGACAGATTTGTTTTCTAGATATATTCTCATACACCCACAGGATGAACCAAGGAATGCAATCAGAATCTCTGTCCGAATTCTTCATTGTCAGTATTTCTTTGAGCGTGTGTTGTCCTTGTCTCTTTCCTCATATGGAGCAGACAGACGCAGACTGCAGTAGTAATCATGAAATGGAGCATTTCCAAGTGGTCCACATGCACCGAGTCAGACTAATAAAGAAAGCAGTAAGTAACATTATAGAATCACCTGTCGCCAATTTTATATATAACCGTGTTGATCCACTTGGACTTTTTCAAGCTCCTACCCTCTGACTAATTGCAGGCTTTTACTCCTTCCACGGGATACCATATCACGGGCCGTATCGTAAAACATATTGCTGGTATGTGGAAATAAATATGGATTTAGTTTTGACCATGTCTGGTCAACAGAGCCGCCCCACATCCCCAATCCTTTCCTCAATAAAAAGCCACAGACTTGCAGTTTAGACATCCACTAAGTCAAGCCTTTCAAAGTGAAATGATAGCTGTGGGATATCAATCGCATATTTCTGTATTAATGAGAATTTGGCCAGGGTTCATCTTAACGTTGGAGAAGTTCGGTTTGAACCAAGAACAAGGAGGAGGCATAACTAAATAATCCAGGACTTGCTTGGCTGGGGTTCTGATTTTGCACCATATGACTTTGATAATATCATTGCAGCGCTCTGCTCTGCTCTGCTCGAGGAGATGAAGGGGGGCGTGCAGAGAGGGAGAGAAATAAAGAAAAGGAGAGCAAGAGAAGCAAGGTGGACACAGATGAAGGAAAAAAGAGAGAAGGACGATAATTTGATGATGTCATGTTTTCCTGTGGTTAGAAGGGCTCGAGGTGCTTCAGTGCAGAGGGAGATCAGTTGATTACTTGAAGGGAAAAGGGTGTTCAGTGCCATGAGGACAAAGACACAAACACACATGAACCATGAATGCACATGCACAGCAGTGTCCGTTCAGGGTGACACAGGGTTCACGGGCGGTGCAACGACTTTGATTAAATTCTAATCACTGTGGAGGAGTTTAATGATAACAAACACATGTCTGCCTGCAAAATACGGATTCCACATCATGCTGACCTCCAGAGGTAACCAAGGTAGGGCCGGTAATGGAACTGAGCGGCTTTAAAGTGGCCTGGCCCTTGATATGAGCCAAGACTAAGACCTTGTGCCGGCTCTGGAGTCCAGACAAAGGGAGGTGACCCAAAAGACTCAGACTCGTGTCGAGGAGGCGTCCAAAAGCCACGGGATTTGTTAAACGATTTTTATATTCGAGGGCTGTGCATGATGTGAAAAGTTCAGACACTTGTTGACCTGCCAGAGGAGCAGCGTATGGCCAAGCTCAAATGAAGGACAACCATAGCTGATGGAGTTCATGGTGATATATGCAGGGAAAATATGCAGACCGGGAGTTCAGGTTGGGACAGCACATGCACCACAGTCATCTAAAGTCATGCTAATTACCATAATACTTTACTCTCAGTTTGGAGGAAAGTTAAATGATAGAATAATTGATTTTACTTGTCCTAATCGTAAAAAAGCACAATATGCAGCAAATTAGGAGCAAATTCTACCATTTTTATGTTTAACTGTATTAATGGTTACTTCAAAAATAATTCACATAAATAATATCAGTTTTGTTTTGTGCAAACAAGTTGACAGATTCACATACAAATGATTAATATAAAATGTTGAAAAGTTCATTACACCAACAGTGGGTATTATGGGATACCACAGCTGCTCTCAAATTAAAGATTTAGGCTGGATTGTGCCGCCAAGGTTTAACTTAATAACCGGATTAAATCTTAGTTTAGGTTTGAATTCTGTTGCATCAAGCTTTGAAACTAGTTTAAAGTCAAGAAAGATTAAATTGAAATGTCTCTTTAAATCTCAGTTTTTAGTTTTTATTCTAAACCAAGATTAAGTTTAATTATGTTGCACCAAAACTTAAACTCATTAAACCTACAGTTGAGGAGGTTTAACTCTTACAATGGCTGCGTTTTTTAGATGAACTGACCAAAATAATTAAGTTCCTTTAAGAAAATAGAGAGACAGACTCAATCCACTTGAATTTTATGATGATGACGAAGTTTTGTCAAGATACCGCTCCACCAAGGAAACTGTTTTGGAGCTGATGAGGATTTGGCCCACTGCTAGACATGCTAGATTTCTTTTTTACTGTGTTGTTATCTGTTTTTTTATTTTTTTTTTATTTTCTATGATTTAATGTTAAGCTAACAACTTTTTAGCTAGCTAGCAAAAAATTTGACGTTTTGTTTCAGAGTAGCAGCTGCTTTACCAGTCAATGACCCTCTTCACCACAGTTTTACTAGGTCCTGACAGATTATGATCATTAATATATTTATTTTAATTTCGACATGCAAGCTCTTAAACTTCACTAAACCGAGATTAATTTTATGTGGTGCATCAGAGCTCTGCTTAATTTTAAATGGATCAACTCATTTTAAACCTAGTTTTATTAAACCTAGTTTTATTAAACTCTGATCAGAGCTAGTTTTAGATTAAATTAATCCTTGTTGGTGCTATCCAGCATAAGGATTCAGATTCTAAACAAAATATCTGCTATGCTGCTGTTATCCTGGCTTTTAATTTACATTTATGTATTCATGTCAAGAGTAGAAGGTGCTGCAACATGTCTGTCTGAGGAGAAAAGGTCACAAAGTTCTGTCAAGTTTTGACTGTAAACAAGGTCATAATAAGCATCTCAACACTCCAGCAAATGTTGTTAGCTAGGCGTTTTGCATATCTGGAATCATTTATGTTGTTGTTTGCTGCCATAAACGCACAGCACTGGTTGTAGGTCTAAACAAGAGTTATCTTTGAATGTCACTCCTTCACATGAAAACAAACAGCTCTTTTCAGTGCTGCCACATTACACCAACTTTCGACAACGGATAGTAATGATTTTAAAGAGAAATCTTTTTCTGTTTGGTTTGAGGAGTTGCTTTCTTGTGTACAGAGAGAGAATGTTTATTCAAACACCTTGCTGTTTCTGCATATTGGTGAAGTCTTCGAATGTGAGGGTCCTCACAGGGGGTCTCCAGAAAGCATAAGTCTCCATGATCGCCTCCAGGCCAGTCCTGACAAAGAGACAGACGGACACATTTCAGAACATAATCATGAAGCAGCATAACAGAAAAAAAAGTGTGCGTGTTGACCAGATGACATGAACACAGAGAGAGTTTAATGGAGAATGATTTATGATCCAAGGGCGAGATTAATAACAGGCTCTTCTTATACCTATGATCTGCTAATTCCACCAATCTGAAAGTATCTATGTATTTATTAACCTCCTCTTATACTCAATGTATTTTATCATTGTTTTATTGTGATATAGGCCTACTTTATTTCAAAGGTGCTGAGTAAAAAGACAGACTTTCCATGAGTGAGAGCCGAAATATTGAAAAGAACAGCTAAACGGAGAGGTGAAGTGATATTAGTTGATGTTTTTGCATGTCAGCTATGAAAGAGAGAGAGAAAGAGAGAGGCAGGTGGTAAAAGAGCCAGACTGAATGACAGCGTATGAGACAGAGAGAGAGAGGGAGAAACTGGAGTCCTGCTCGGAGGAAACTGGAGCCATTAAAAAGGAGCAGGTTTTTACTGTGCACATAAATCTGGGTGACGTTTCATCTTGAATCTGTACACGGTTCTCCTTCCTGCTTGATTTACTTCCCTGCACTCCGCTCGGCCCTGTCCCAGGGAAACCAGCGCCCGTCACTGCTACCCGTGTTATTTTAGGGCCACTAACGCCCCTGCCCTGGCAGCTCGTTAGTGCACCATGCTAATCAGCCCAACCTTCGATATCACTGCACTCATTCATACAGTCACACTGCTGCGGGACCAAAACCTAACAAATGAGCTGTACCCCTCCGTTTGGCCATAAAGCCACTCACCAGACGCACCTGACGGCACCAACATAACTCCGAGCTTGGGAGGATTTTATATTAAGACCCTTTTAAGAAAGTCAGCAAAAGGGAAACAAGTCGGTGCTTAATTTGAGAATTAGCAGCGCAGCTTTGCCCTTTCTATTATTTTGAATTTCCTCTCAATATGGAATTAGTTAGTGCTCTTTCACAGCTAACAGGCTGCATTCCCATGGCACTCACTTTCCTGCTAAAATCCAAGGAAAGCATGTTAGTTTCTTTGATGATTATAAATCTCGGACACTAACATACAGAGTCACATTTAAAAGACATGTGGCAGAGGAACAAAGACAAAGACACCTGTTTTAGTGCTTGCAGCTTCTTGCTGCAAGACTTTAAAATGCAGATATTGCCTCAAATTTTGCATTTTGGCTTAATGACAAAAACAGGCAATTTTAGAAAAATGGGTTTATGGAATGATGATACATCTTGACATTTTATAAACCAATGTTAACTAATATCAAGCAACATGCAGGTT
>JAQLOL010000005.1:1384920-1408044 GCA_029783665.1 Naso thynnoides | reverse complement strand
AGGGTCAGTTAAATCAGTCAAGTTAAATTAATGTTAGATTAGGATGAGGATTTTAGGGTTTTAAAGGGTTTTAAATCATCTTTACACTCGTGTTACTAGTGTGACTGTAATGTATTCAGTGACTGTCCTCACAAAAGTAGCAACACCATTATCTATATGTGCATTTTTGTGTGCGAGGACACAAAGACGTTACACTTCAATTTGATGTATTTCCTACTTCTGCATATAGCTAGTTCAAATTTACAAGTTGAGTTCAAATGGGTTAAGATTTTAAGTACATACAAATGTAGCATAAATGCTTATAGATGTGTTTGTTCGTGTGTGTGTGCAGAACTGCGGTATACTCAGTCACACAGTTGGAAGAATGAGGTATGTTTGAGCAGCCAGGCAGTTCCACGCTCAGCAGCCTGAGCTCAGGGCAAACCGAACGACTGTCCACATAAAAGAACCATAATATATGGAGATTTAATGAGCGCGGTACCAATGAGACGTTCCTAAAGAGGGGCAAGTAGCCCAAGTAAAGCAAGTCGATTCCAATAAAGACCGTATTTCCAGACCCCAAACTCCCCGGGACTCTGAGACACACCAGTGACAGCTCCCAGCTCAGTTTGCAAAGGCCTGTGGTAAATTCCCTAGCCAGGAAGAAAATCCTATTTAATTTTACAAGACCTTCTGGCCTCTAAAAATCCTCCATGATGTCTTGGTTCGCTGGTGGGAGAGCAGGGAGAGGTGGCAGGGCAGAGTGGCTGCTACGCACTGGTGGAAAACTTTACATAAATAAACAACCATGTAAAATAAAGAATAAAAAAGCAGAATGCTCAATCCAAATACATGCACAGCAGAAGTCACTTGATTTATATTTACTGTTTGTTTTAATGCAGATTTTAGTATTTTAGTATTTTTGGACAAACTTGTTTTTCTCAATTTCTTCCTGAAATGACATAGTTTTGTTTTGCAAAGGCAGAGGGGCCCAATCTGCTTCATCTTAAACCTTTGATCAAAGATTCTGTCTTGCACAGCAATGCATGAAATATAAAAACCAACTTCCTGTCAACATGTTTTAAAACTTTAAAATATGCTCTCCAGCTGCAAAGAAAGGCCATGTAGACCTTTACAATAGTGCTGATGCATATGATACAAACACACATACACACACACACACACACACACACACACACACATAAACAGCTCAACAAAACTCATTACACATTTGCATTCAAAGACGAGAATCTATGTTGCTGCTCATGCGGTAAATTCTTTTGCAGATTTTTCAGAAAATATAGGCAATCTGATCGATTATTTTTAAATTTATCATTTATTGAAAGGTTTATGAACGCTGGAGGAAGAATAGCCTTAAAGAGTTGGTGATATTCTTTTACCAATAAAAAACAATGGTGGAAAAATCCTTTAAGGAAAATTACCACAGTGAATGTTACACCGCAAGGGGACTTAAAAACCTGCAAGACTTTGTCAGTCATATTTGTATCAAATCAATTTATAGTTTTTTACTAGAAAAATTTAAGATTTTGACTTAGATTAAAAATGACATTCTTTGCATTAAAATGAATTCATGAGATTATATATAGATTGTTTTTATTTTGGTATTTAGATGTAAGCAAATATTAGCAAAACTTTGTTTTTTTTTTACTATAATTCTGCAATAAATTTAACTAAAAAAGTTGATTATGAGTTAATGCAATTAAATGTTTCATTCTAAATATATTTGCGTTTCCAGGGAGTCTGGCTGTTTTACTAAAAACAAAAGTCACTGGCTGCTGAGCGCTTTGAAAATGAAAGTATAGATCTGTCAGGTGTTTTTTAAGAATGTTAGCAATAAACTTGAGTTCTACAGACAGGCGGGCGCAGTAGAAGCGTGGACGGGCTACAGCCTTGGTTAAACTCTAGTAGGGACATGGACTTGCACATGGACAGCAGGCACGCATCAGGGGTCCTCATATACGAACACATTACACACATCACACACACACACGCATGAACACCAATACGGTACAGTGCACAAAAGACGCATCCAGTTTACCCTCCAAGTGTGCGTACAGTCATACTGCCGTCAGTCTGCATGATCATTTTGGTATGCGTGCAGACGTCCATTCAGGGGCCACCCAGCCCATTTCTGTCACACAGACCCTTGTTGCCATGTGGCAACAGAACTGTTTGTTTTGGTCTTTTCATGGGACTTTCTGACAATAATAGAAAATACAGTATAGTGCCAGCCTGATGCTTCTGCAGCATGTTTGCCAAATCTCAATAAATAAATAAATCATGGGGTAATTGCAAATTTAACCATCAATTACGAATATCAGCACAAAAAACTGTCTGCTGCAGCTTTAATACAAAACAGCAGCATCAGCTTTTAGAAGCCCTGACTTGTCGAACTCTATTTTAAATGTAATGAGGCAGGCTCTAGGATACTTGCCACATTATCACTTCATCACACACAGCAACAGCCTGCATCTGCATCAGCATCTGTGAAGCCAGACGCATCCACTGAATGCGCAGGTAAACATATTTTTCTCATCAAATTCGTCTCACTTCCTTATTTCTGTCATAAAACATGAGAAGATTATACTGAGCCATAAAAGTTCCCTTAAAGAACGTCCAGAGTCGAGCGCTGCAGCGGCAGGTACATGTGCAGCATCAAAAATCTCCTTTCCATCTCTGCCTCATTTTTTCCCCACATTTCCGTCATTAGACCTGAATGTTGAGCGTTATCCTATTTGCAGGCGGCCTCTGGCTCTGCCGCTCGGCCAATGGGAAGATGAATACATTTCAATCTCCTGTCTCTGGCCCTGACTGCAGGGTACTGTGGGCCAGGATATCAGTCTTATTGCATATCCAGAGAGATCCATCATATGCAGGCCCTCCTCCAGCACATGCACAATTTAATCACATTTGCTTCACTGATGCAAAGAATGGGAGTAACTACTTTTTCTGTCTTGCCAAGAAGGAGACAGGAACACCTCTCGTTGTAGTTATGAGAAATATGAAATATGACAGTGGCTCGAATATCATTGCTCCGTCCATAATCCTGTGTTTGACTCTAACGTGAGAAATGGCATCAAGAAAATAATCCAACTAGGTCAGTACGTTTGCGCTGGATACAGCACTTGAGAATCATTGTGCAATTTTGGGTCCAGCTGTAGAAGCAGCAGAAACGGAGGCTTTCTCATGCAGATGTGATTGTGCGTGTGCATATTATGTACAGCTGTGCATTTGTTTAAAGGATTTCTAAAAAAAAAACTGTTATTGTCAGCCTGAAGTGGCCAAAAGCTGTTATTTTGTGCTGGTGTGCAGCATCTGTTCATTTGAAATTCTTTCATGCCTATAAAAAATACAGTTACTCAGCATTTTCTCAGCAGTTTAATTCTTGCCATGGTCGAGAAGCATCTGAAACAGCATTTAGAACGTTGTGGGACATGAAACACCCCACTGTGACCCAAAGGAATGTATTCATAATGGTTTAGCAGCAGTTTGGTGGAGAAATGCTGGGATACATGTGTATTTGGAAGTGGAGCAAAAATGGCAAGAAACATGTAAATACATTTTGAAAGGACAATTACATCCAGTGTCAGGGCTGCAGTCAGTGAGGCACCTCTGTACTGGATGACTAGCTAATGTCTCATATGTCGGCACAGGCTTTCGCTCTCACTCATGCATTTGTGTGTGAGGAGGGTACCTGTATCGCTTGTTGTCCACTGGCACAATGTCCATGGCGATGTAATACTGCTGATGAGGATCCAGACCTGCTATCTTCACCCGCATGGCAGGAAACATTCTCCTAAAGGTGGAAAAGCAACATGTACTGATAAATCTAATGGAGTAATATTTGTCACTGCCCCTTTTCCTTTAAGATATGAATTGAGAAAAGGTGTAAATAACATTTTTTTAAAAAGTGAGCTAAAAATCACCATCACAGGTGAAACAATGATGCCAATTATTCCTTCAGAACAGCATGTAGACTAAAACCAGCTGCTGTTACATGACATACTGAACCACAACACATACTGAAAGGCAAAGAAAATTATACATAATTGCATTTAACTAACTTAGGAGAGTTAACAAATGTGCATGCAACTCAAATAAGATGGAAATCCAGATTTCCTGTCACTTCTCTGCAGCTGTGGTTAAGAGAAGCTAAGGCGCTGAAACAGGTTACTGAAGAGGTCGTGCTTCAAACAAAGGATTTTTTTTTTTCAGTAAGTGTTTAACCAAATATCCAGTGAGCATATTTTACTTCTTTAAAAGGCAGCACATCTCAAATTTCTAAGTCAGGGAAGGCAAGAAACTGACTTAGTTCTGATTTATTTGACCTGCATTACAATAGAAAAAAACACTTCAATACACTTCCACACAGCCTCCAAATATGAATTATTTTATTGAAGCAAGCGTTTCTATTCTTGTCACGATAAAGTTTTTGAAAATAACACGAAAATGCAGAGAAACGCAGGAACAAAAATAATTATTTCTCCAACCTTTTGATCTGAGAGGGGAAAACTACTGCAGCATACACTCAGGTGCACGAGCCTGATTATTTTTAGATAAAAACACCTCCTGTGTTACTCATATAGAAAAAAGAAATCTCAACTGATAAATGTTACAAAAGATTTACACTGATTCATTTTACCTACATAAAGGTCATTTTACATCAGATCACACCTTTAAAAGACATTAAATCCCAAAAGAATTTCCTAACAAAGGGCACCACAGGTGTTACAACAAGACCCGTCACTCTGAGCGATCCTAAACAAGATTCAGTGCTGTTGATTATCTTCATGTTTGTTCAGTAGAGCACCGAGAATGACTCCTTTCAGATTTGAGCTCGCAAGCTCAGAGGACTAAAACATATTCGTAACTATGAAGCAGCTGCTGAATCAAAATTGTGACAGTCTTCATCTCTGAATTCACAGGATAGATTACACGCGTTCCGAAAATCCATCTGAAGAGACTTTACAGTCTGTTTAAAACCGTGTTAAATATCAGTTGCATTTTTGCATTTGAGCAGAAATGCTCCTCTCTGTCAGTGTTACGAGGTTAAAATGAGCTGCGGTCCACGTCATTCATCTGAATGATCTCCAAACTGAGGTAAACACACTGATGTTTGTGCAGCGCTCATCAAACACCACGCAGATCCATTTCTTCTTTTCATTGAAAGTAGCCTTCTATGAATTTAATAATATATATAATTTAGGAAAACGTAAAACAATGTGCAAATTTGATTCACTGTCAGTGTTTTTAAGAGAATTGTCAAACATTTCTCCAGTTATTTTACAGGCATTTTCACACTGGCTGCACCTACAACTGACGGCTTTCTGAGGTCCATCCAGTTATGCCAGTTTCCTGCTCACAAAGTGGAAAGTCTCTTCTCAGCATGTTTTAAATTAGAGGAGAAGCAGCTTTTGGTCAATCAGTGTTTGGATTTTATTAAGTAGCACATAGTTTTCAGATTTAGTTATTAAAATCAATAAATCACTTTATTTCAAAAGCTCCCAGAGCCTCATTATCCCGAGTCCAAGCCTTCATCCTGCTGAATCCTCGGTTTTTATAATATATGATTATTAGAACTTGTTAAATTGCTCTTTTGATAGCTTGGAAATTATTCATAATCTCTTTACCCAGCTCATTTTTTTGCCCTTTGAATTATTTGATTATTTTCACCACTTTGTAGAGGGAACCAGAGGTGCCACCAGGCTGTAGCTGTGAGACCTCTCAACCTGATCATTTTCACTCAAGTGTGATGTTTCAATTTTCATAAACTTTATATACATTTTCAATATTTATACATTCACCTAATTTTCTGTTTCAGTTGTAGTTGCCTGTCAGTGTACAACCATGTGTTGTGAAACTGCAGTAAACTGAATCTTGAAATACTTCAGTTCAACTATGTCGCTGTGACCTCTGACCTTTGCACTCCTCCAATTTAAGGGTAATTCTGCGTTGTGTTGTAAGCCTTATTTTATGATATCACTTTAAGACAGTCAGACTGGCAATTACAGAGACATACACAAATAAAATTTTATGATTGAAATATTTTTAGCAAGTAGCCCCTCCCATTTTGAAGCTGCAGTCTTGTGCCTGAGTCTTACATTCATGCAAAAACGGCGAAAATTAAAGAATTTTTTTTTTTTTTAAAAAAGGCAAATATATTAACGGTCTGTTTGGGGAGGGGGGGGGGTCAACTTAATTCCTCGTTTTGTACTTCAAACGCTGCATTTTTCCTTTTTCATTTAAAGGTCGTAAATCCGGCCCTGCCTAACGAGAAAAGAGGGCTGTTCTCCTGCTACACTTCTCTTCTGGATTTATGGGCTTATTATGAGAAGGCCGTGAAATACACACGGCGACGGTCGTGTCAGCCTTCACTCTGCTTCAGCGCAAACTGATTGTTGCTCTATTTATGAGCTGATTACCAATTTAAAGCCAATTCATAAAAACAGCCAAGTGTAGTCTGTAATGAGTCGTTGGAGCTGATTTCAGTCTGAAGTCAGAAAACAGATGAAAAAAAAAACAGATGAAAAACTGAAAAACAACTTTGGTCTTGGCGCTGCGCAGAGAAAATAAATAAGAAGTGTAAAAATGTTGCTTAAAAAAAAAACAACCCACAAATATTCAGCTCCATACTTACAACAAATACTAATTGTGCCAAACAGGAAAATACACAAACAGGTAGGCCTAAATGAGTTTGTGTTTTATTTAGTGTCGGCTCAGTCTGCTGTCAGATCCTCCTCCAGTCTGAAAACGGTCGTTAAAATCCCTCCATTATAAGACTGACGGTTATTCTGGATTAAATATCACTTCAGCCATTTTGTATTTAAAAAGTATTTTTATTAGCCAGCACAATGAATAAGTCAAGCATTTGGAGGGAAAATCAAAAACACAAACTACATTATAGTGCCTCAAAAGATTTTTTCCCCTCTTGTTACACAGATAAAAGACTTTTTGAACTTCATCATGAGAAGGTTATTAAAATCTTGAAAAACTTCCAGCACTATAATCTAAATCTATTTTCTAACGGGCCTACACGTTGGCAAACCTTTGTTGGAAATGTAATCCGAAATATCTTCTGACCTCACTTTATCCACTTAGGAATGAGCCAAATGCTCTAAAAACTCAACGCGATCATAAAGATTTTGTCAGGA
Source organism: Naso thynnoides (assembly GCA_029783665.1). Taxonomy (NCBI): domain Eukaryota; kingdom Metazoa; phylum Chordata; class Actinopteri; order Acanthuriformes; family Acanthuridae; genus Naso; species Naso thynnoides. Next base: position 1,400,893 of record JAQLOL010000005.1, on the reverse strand, counting down.
TTATGTTTGTAGTGAGCGACATTTATCTCAACGCGAGTCGTGCCAAATGATGAGAGCAGAGGGGGGATGTGTAGGAAATGTGCGGCGCTGCGGGCGCGAAGAGCAGCGCGCAGACTTTGGGGGGAAAATTTGGTCCTTCCTGCAGGATCCGCAGGTCAACTTCTGAGCCCGCGCTGAGTTTGGACTGTTGGCCCGAGAGAGCGAGAAAACCCCAGAACATGTCACAAAGAGATTAATAAGAACCAGCTCCCCTTCTTCTCCGGCATGGAAATAACCCTCCGCGTCATGAAGCCTGAACACAACAGAACTGCCCGCATGTGCAACACATTAACACCCTCCAAACAGAGCTGCGCGGGCGTGTGTGTGGGTGTGGGTCGATGTCTGCAAATTTTAAATTAAGCGCATCTGAAAAATCAGTAGGTGTGTGTGTGAGGACTTCATTCTGAGTTGTCACATTCTGACCGCTTCAAAAAAAAAAAAAAATCTAAATAACTCAAAATTAAAATGATAAAAAAAAACGCACTCGGCGGATTATTTTCGACACATAATAGGACGAATCGGCCTAATCACATTTTTTTTTATTTTTTATTTTTTTTTTTTGCGTTAACGTTTGTAAATCTCCGTTACGCGCGGTTGGCGCACATTCTAACACCCGTGAGTCCGCACGTAGCCCGACTGTGTCTGTGTGAGTGTGAGCACGTGTACGTAGCCTACCTGCCCGCCTTGGTGATGATCATCTCCGTGCCGATGTCATGGAAACGCTTCCACAGGTCTGCGCACTGCAGCTCCACCTGGATCTCCTCCATGGAGGCCGGGGGCGACGGCTCGCAGGGGCCGGGGGCCAGCTCGTCAGGTGAACCGAAGGAGCACGACGTCCTTTCGGCCAGACCCTCTCCGTCCGACCCGGGACTCGCCTCCGAGTCTAGGGGGAAAATGAGAAAGATGATGAGAAGGCAGCTCCGAAACAGTGGAATTAATAGGCTTTACGCAGGAAACTTGGCGCGGTGAGGGAGTGCAGCGGTTCTCTCCACTGACTTCAAATCACCTGCAGCCTGCAGTTTGGAGAGAGACGGCCGAGTTTGGCTCGCTGGGCTCAACTCATCATGGAGTTCTGGGTTTGTGTCAAAAGCAGAATAAATGCTGCGTAAAGCCTTTGAAATGCAGTGTAGAAATATTAAATTTTAAATTGGGCCACACAATGACGAACTCCGATGGGAAGCGTTCAGCAAACGAAGTTTCCCATCAAGTGCTCCTTCTGGACCGAGCTGAGCAGGCTGACCGGCCGGAGTCAGCGACACGAGCACATTGTTACAGCAGATAAAATCGTTCCCACAGTCCTGAAACCAATCCAGACCTACAGGAGAGGTTTCCATCCGTCTGAGTCTCGAACTCCCAGACACCAACCGTGATGACCTCAGCCTTCCTAATGTTCGTCTCATTCACTTTATTTGAATCCAGCAGCCCAACCGAACGGGACACAGGGTGGACAAAATTACAAGGTATCTGCGTGACCTTCCCAGAGATTATATTTGCAGAATCACTTGCAAAATGTCGTTTTATTCTGTCTATAGGCCTACATTTTCACCGTTAACTTCACTGTATTATGTAATCTCAAAAACCCTAAACGGAAGTGTTTCTTTAGCAGGAAATGAGAAATTAAACCAAAGTCTGAACACATCACACTTTAAAACATCACAGTCCACTTCCACTGGAGAGTGTCTCTGGAAAGGACTCCTCTACTTTAAATAGTAATTAACACATGTGTGATTTTATTTATTGCTTTTCTTTTTTCTTTTTTTTTTAAAGAAACCTATCAAAATGCGTCATAGTTTTTCCAGCTGAGATGTAAAAAAAAAAATTGAGTGCAACACCTCTCTGGTAAAACTCTTTGAGGATCACCACATGCTATCTCTCTTTCACATTTCTCAGAAATAGTTAAAAGGGGCTGAATATTCTTCACCCCCTCCAGCACCCTCACCACCTCCCCCCCCCCAAAATAAAAAAAGAATCTAATAATGTATTATTTATTGAGGGCTCTGACATGAGGAGGTTGACTTGGCAGACTAAGGGCACACAAATATGGTTATGCAAATGTAGAGCTGCTGAGAGACTGGAGAGCGTCCCAGGCGAAACCGCTACAGCGCAGGCTGAGCCAACTCCGCTGGAAACAAGAGCACAGAGAGAAGAGATGGAGATAGGAAGAGCAGAGGGAGGAGGAGGAGGAGGAGGAGGAGGAGGAGGAGGGCTGCAATGACCACAGAGAAACAGAGACAGACTTTCCATCATCTTCTTGGGAGATCCTCCCTGTGTCACAGCAGCGAGCAAGACTGTCACACATGATTACTCCTCTATCCTTCTTCTCCTTTAACTGTTCAAACATGCAGATACACACTTGACCAGTCAATCCTTCAGTTAGCTGCCTCCTGTAAAGACACTCATACTGTATATATAGTGTCTGTTGAAAATACTGCAGCTTTTTTACACTTGTGTTGGTCATTTGCCTCCCAAGTTTCACAAAACTTTTGTTTTTTTAATAAACTGTGGGTTGTTCTAGCTATAAATTTTGTCAAAAAAAAAACCCACTGTGTGCAGCCACGAAGAGGCAAAATGGATCAGATTATCTCTGCCTCAAAGAAGCTCCAAAAACTGACTCCCAGCAAAGTCTTAGTGATGTAGACTTGTCTTAGACTGCTTTAGATTTGAATCAGGTTTTAATCAGATGGGTTGGGCTGATACACCAGATGGAGGCAAAAGTGTTTTGACTTGCCGCATTTTTAGTTTGTTTTTCATATAATAATCTGTAATTGTGAATAATGTATCCCAAATTAGTCTACTCTGTCAAAATAAGGAGATAAATCAAAAATAATCTCATTAGTCTGGAGATTTTGGCTCCTACAGTAATTAGTTGCTATAACCCACTGAGACAGAAACCATATTTCATGCTGATTACAATATTCAACATTTCTGGCATCTTCACTAAAATCTGCTTGAATATTTGCAACCATCACAGCCTGAAAAGCTACATTGAGCAACCCCATATATCTACTGTTGGCATCTAAGACTGGATGTTGTGTGTAACGGAGGCGTGCAGAGGAAACAGACGCATTCCAGAGAGCAAAAGCGGCCCAACTAAATAAGATAATTTGGCAGGAGCGCCTCCAAGATGAGGAGGCAAACGTCGGCCAACAGGAGCCTGTCGACTCGGCGAGGGCGCCCTGTCATCAGGCAGAAGGGCCTGTCCTCTGCCACTCACCAACAGCAAACACACACACACGCACGCTCGCGTCAAACCGAGCTTTACGCATCAGGTTTTGTATATATATCTCATGTGTGATGTCAAAAATAAGGCCTGAAGTCAGTTGAATTCCAGAGTTCAGGCAAATTGTGGATGCAGCTCAGATTGTTCGGTTCTCGCAGTCCAGTATCACACAGAAGTTTTCTCTCTGTTTCAAAGTTAGAGCTTCAGCTGAGATTTTTTAATAAAAACTGACATTTATTGATGAGCGAAAATTTGCCCCCTCAGCAGAATGCTAACCTGACATCTGCTTTGGTTACAAACACAAAACACACACACACACACACACACACACACACACACACACACACACACACACACACACACACACAGACTGGGGCCTGTATCTTGTGGTTAAGGCTTCCAATCAGCTCATGGCAGGCCTCATTAAAATGAGGCTAACATCCATAGCAGGCCACTAATTGGTCTGAATTTAATCAAGTCAGCGCTCTGTGTCACAGTTCACATGCAGTCACACTAACATCAGTTCCAGACAACTAGAGAAGTTCTGAAGTTTGCACCAAGCATGAACTCACTGCACATCTACATTAAATGATGTATGAAAATAAAGGATCTCACAGCAAGAGGAAGTGCTTTAAATGAACTTACACAGAAGACTTCAGTCGGAAAGTAGATGGAAACGGTTTACTGCTGTGACACCTCTGAGAGCTTTTATGAATTACTTTTGAATTTTAAAAAGCCGTTTAGCCTATATTTTACATAGCTAACATCAAAAACACATTTACACATGAATAGTGGTTTATTTTTACATGTAATGCCTCCTGTGGGGAGGTGGTTTCTAATGATGTTGAAGCAGTTTTTGAAGTGGGAGCTGAAGATTGATGAGGGAACTAGGACCTGTAGGAATCATCTTCATCATTAATCTGACACACAGCTGATTTTACTGTTGCAAGAAGAATTCTACAGTTGATTTAGAATATTTGAATTCTTTTCAAATGTCTTTACCAAAGACATTGACTTTTTTTTATCCTGACTGCTTCCCTCTTTTACATCATTTTCTTTTTTTTCCAGACAAACATTGTTCAAACCTGCAGAACTTTAATTTCATGCAAACACACCAAACACGGCTGAAATTTGGGAAAGTTCATATAATCTGCAATGATTTAATTTGCTCTCTTGTGCAGGAAAAAAAAAAAGATGTCAAGGATTTAAGCATCTAAAAACGTATAGGCATCACATATAGAATTTGCAGTGTGATGTATATCAAACTGTTAAAGCTACTGCACGGATTGTTTGTGTACTTCAGAGATTCTTGATGCAAAAATTCAACTGGAATATCAAAAGTTTAGGAAGTTAACAAACAAGAGAGTGAGGCTGTGATCTTAATAATTATGCGGAGTACTGATATTTCATTTATGGTTTCGGGGTTTTTTTTTTTTTGGTTTTTTTTTAAGCTTTTGAAACAGATGCAGCAGATTTCTGAAGTGGACAGTAGCGACGTGTTAACCATGAAATCACCGAGTAACCCAATCCTCAAAATGTGAGCACCTGTTTCCACACTGATGGAGACTCCGGCACGAAGGAAGCAGTAAAAGCTTTGATCCGCCTCACACACACACACACACACACACACCAGTCTGCACGTTTCAACTAAACTGAGAAATGAGTCTTTACAGAAAACACTGAAGGGAAGGCATCGTGTTGGAATTTGTTTAGCTATATTATAATGAAGTAATCCGGGTAGATTTCAAGTAAGGCGTCAGGTGTTTGAAGTAATTCTGTGCGTAAAAGCCTGAAGTGTAAGTCTCGATCGGGCCTTTAAAATATGAAGTTACATCTTACTATGGAAGCAGGTTATCTTGATTCAAATAGTAGGCTCCATATTGTGAAGATGTGGTTCTATTAGTTTTGTGAGGTCTAACAGAATATAGCACTCTCTCTCTCTCTCTGTGCTAACGGTGCTGTGGAGCTCTGACAGGCAGGCCGTTAAACGCGGGCCTGGTCCAGAGCCTGCATTTCTCAGTCCTGCCCTTGTCTTTAAGGCTAATAAACGTGTTATACGACCAACCGGCTTCCAGGCTCGCCTGGCGTTGAGTAAAAATAAAATCACTCCGTTAAGGATTCCTCTAAACCACATAATCTGACCACAGAGACTCGCTGTTCTCGGTCACCGCCGCCCGACACGCCAAGCGCAGGACCCGAGCGGGACCCGCTGAACCTGCCAGCAACCCGGCTGCTAATGAGTGGGACCGGAGGGGTGCGGGGAGCTGCGGGGAACCGGGAACTGGGTTATTCATTTTGTCACAAAATCCTTAAAACTCCCCTAAAAACGGGGACATGGTGAACAGAGCGACTTTTCTGCCTCACGGAACATTAGAAAATGATTTCAGGTTTGTTTAACGATGCTGAGGATTTATCTTCGGCTGATTATCGATGCCCTTTAAAACAGTCAAACAGGCTGATTGTGATTGGCAACACTGTGATCAACGCGTACGTCAATATCCCGCATTTAACACTGCAGGTCGTTCTTTAATATCAGCGGCAGCAAAAACAAATTCATTAGTTCCGGCGACCAAGTCCTCCTCGCAAATCCTCCCCCGGTGAAGTGAAGCGAAGCTTTCCTTCTCTTTCCCCGTTTTTAAAACTTTGCTTTTCATTCACTGGCTGCATCAGGCTCAGAGGTCAAACTGCTGCGGGCAGCCGGACTCAGTGTCAGCCTCAGAGAGCCTGAGCAGCAGCAGCAGGTTCATTTCCCCCGTTTCACACTCCTACAATGTGAAGTCAGTGCTGATCAGCATAAAAGATTATGCGACTTGTTTATTTCAAGCCAAATCAAATATTCGGCGATAAACAACGGGGCCGCCATCTTTATTTTTTAGATCATTTTCACCACATCTAAAATTTGTTCACCTCTAACACCCATCTTGTTTGAACTGATTTAGACCTACATCACCTTTAAAAAAAAATAAAAAATTCGAAATGATGACGTCCACGTAGCTTACTGTGGTTTAAGTCGCGCGGCCCTGTGTCTCGGTTGTGTCGACGCAGCAAAGCATTGAGGTTGAAAAAAAAGTTCAGGCCTGCAGCGTCGGAGCGAGTTCAAGTCTGCAGGATCAGTTCATTTCTAAACACTGCAGTCCAAACTTAAAAAGACATCAGCCGCCATTTCATGACACCTGTAGTTAATTAATTCAGAGCACAGAGCACCACGGTAGCTTACAGGCTAACTCTGGATTTGCGTTTATGTCTGTGCCATTAGTTTACTCCGTGAGTAGATTAAAAATACAAAAAACAAACAAACAAACAAACAAAAAAAGATTTTTTTTCACGGCTACTTTTGGCAAAAGTATATAAAATAAATATTTGATAAGATAAAAATGTTCGCCCAGTTTTTGCAAAAACTCTCGCTTTCAAAATTTTCTTATTGCATGATTGTTATAAAGAAAATATATCTGCCTTTAAAAAAAATAAAAAAGGCTAAATAGGCCAAATATTTTGCCACATTTTTATCTTAATTTCCACAATTGTTTATTTCTTTCACTACCTGTTCTAAATTAGGCTACTTTTTAAAAAGTCAGCGTAATTCCTCGCTGTTGCAGGCTATGAATTCAGGCTATTATTTTTTCATGGTGTTGTTTGTACACATGCAGTGCATTTCCGCTGCTGCATTTATTCACAGTTTATGTAAAGGTTTGACGGTTAACTGCAAAACATCTTTAAACCGATGACACATTTTTCAGAAGGCCTAAATGAGCGAGTCTTCAGTTTGACCTTAAAAGTTCTCTCTCTCTATCTCTCTCTCTCTCTCTCTCTCTCTCTCTCTCTCTCTCTCTCTCAAATCTGGAAAACACTGAACGTTCTGCTCTGGGCGCATGATGGACGCTTTTTGGTCCGGTGTTATTTCTTAACACCAACATCCTTCAAAATGTTTGAAACGTGTTTCTCTGAGAATGAAACGCGTGAGATCTTTTTCTTCCACGCCGGCGGACTTTCCAGCAACAAGCCTTCGTGCAGGCCTGCAGCCAAACTCAAGCTCCAGGCAAACAGCAGCCCAACAACAACAACATCAACAACAACTTCACGCTGTGACTCGCTTTGACTCTTTTTATGTCCCTAATATCTCACTGTGTTTATTTAGCAGCCCAGAGTCAAAACCTGACACGCCAACCCAACAAATGTAAATCTTTAGCTTCATGCTAAGTCCGGAAATCTTTTCTCACCGAGTCGTTTAAATTGTTTAATTTTGTCACTGATAAAAACTCGGCTCCTTTGAGAAATTTTCTTGATGTTTACATTTGTGTCAAACCGACACGAACGACTCTCTCTACGGGCCCCGCGTCACGTTTAGAAGCTGTGTGTACAAGCAGCAGCGCGGGATCATTGAGCAGAATCACTCACTGGGGTTAAAAAAAGACTCCACATTCACATTCAGATCGTGGCGCTTATAGCTACATGCCCTGACGTGGGTTGGGTCATTGAAAGTGGAGCCATGTTTTGACTCGGGACTCGTCGGTTTGCGTTGCCCTGTAGTGAAATGACGGCGATCCGGACGTTTGAGCGGTGTGGTGCATGTCTGCGCACTGACCCGGGTCCATATCCAGACAGTGCGCCGGGTCCTCTCCGTCCGTGGCGAGGCTCTCCATGGACAACTCCAGCTCCTTCTCCTCCCAGCCCCGGAGCTTCCTCTTCTTGTTGGAGCCGATCAGGGCTTCCACGGAAAAAGCGTGGGCTCTTGAGCTCAGAGCTGCGGCAGATCGCCTCCTCTCACTCATTTCTCTCAAATCCACCCGACGCGGGGGACGCAGCGAAAAACCCACTCCGTCCGTCCAACGCAATGAAGCAAAACAGAAAAAAAACCGCACACGTCAGTGTTTACAGCGGGACGCAAACTCACCAAGTGTCCAAGTAATCCAAACTTTTACTAGAAAGGCTGCGTCAAACTTTTGAAGGCAGACTGTGCCATCCTGGCTGCGCATGAGATCAAGTCCGGAAGAAATGACAGTTTTGATGCGGTCTGTCGCTTTGCGCGTCTCTCTGTCCTTCCACTCCGCGTCTTTCTTTTTCTCTTTCTGTCCCCCTAACTTCTCTCTGATTGATACTCACTTCTGGAGGAGTTTTTTTCTCCCAGGCGCATGGGCGGCCCTCTTGCTTTTTGTCAAACCCGCGCATCCAATGAGAAGTGTGGAAAGACACCGACACAAAGTGTTTGGTCCAATGGCGGCGGAGAAAGACGCGCGCCCTGGAAGAGGAACCGTCATTCGGACTGCAGTAACCTATAATGAAATGGCTCCAAAGCGCAGCAGATGGAAAAATACATCATCTTGTAACCTGTTTTTTCTCATTATACCCATATTTGCTTTAAATGCACATTTCTGCACCAATTACACAACAAAATGATAAAACAATGCCAGTTTGTGTTAAGGGATGAAGGGAATTATTGACCTCAACACTCTCACTGTTTTTACACCAAGAGATCCCGCAGCTTCGCTTCACTTCCTCTGTAGGCCCAAACGTTTGTGAGGTTTGAGACTGACTGTCAGTCAGCGAGGCCCTCGCCTTACAGCGAACATCCAAAAGTCATTTTAATGTCCGTTTTCTCACTAAATTGGCTCTATATGTCTGAGATGCTTACTCCATCTTACCAGGGATTGTGGGAAAAGTTAGGATACACTACAGCTTGGGTGCGCCACAGCTGAGGGAGCCGGAGCCGAGCTGCAGGACAGGTGGGCTGAACTCAGGGCTACATTGGCTGGACAGAAAACGAGCGAGAAGATTAGCAAGTCAAAACTTTCGGCTCTACTCGGCTCATTGAGCGCCTTTTCCCACGGATCTGCGGGTCGGTAACAGAAAAATACACAATTTGGACAATAAATTAGAGTGTTTACGGAGAGCGAACGACTTTTACTGCTCAGCAACAACCTTAATCAAGGGCATGTAGGACAAATCTCTTAATCTATTAATCTGTTAGCGAATAATTTACCTGCAAGCCATTCTTACCGAACTATAAATCCTTTAATTTGTTCAAATAGTTTGAAGCCTTATTCCCAATAAATGCTGACCGAAAAAAAATTAACTCATGGCCAATTATTCCATTTGTTAATACGCATTTTAAGTATTTTGAAGAGAAAATATTTCTTATAGCATTGTAAGAAAAACTACGTAGCATAGAGAAGGCGATAAGATTAGATAATAATCTTTAAATACACTTGGTAATTAATATATTTTTTATTATTATTTATTTATTTTTATTATTATTATTATTATTATTATTATTATTATTATTATTATTATTATTTGTATTATTATCATTATTAGGCTAATAATACTAATAATAAATGGAGGAGATTTTCTCTCAACATCTCTCCAGTGACTAAATGCTGCGTTACGTTCGAGTTGCTGTGCTGAGACTCCTGCAGGCCTCGCGCTCAGGACGCAGCGCGCACACACCGATGAGGTCTAACGAGGAGGAAAAATTATTTCACACATTTTCCGCCAGCGGCAAACGGAAGGTCACGGTAAAACAGCTGACGAGACTCGCTGCTCTTTTTAACCAGATGTCGAATGAAAATCAATTGGGGGCACATCCTTTAAAAAACGCAAAAAACAAGAAAACAAAATAATGGTCAGCAAACTGCATACTAACTGAGAAAAACAAACACACAATAAAACATCCTTTCCTGCATATCAAACGCTTGTTGTGTCACATAAATTCCGTTTCTCACTGACATTTGTTACTTAAGGTCACTAATAAATTACGGAAGTGACTCTTCGTCCTTGACAGCCAGCAGGCCTTCAGCTTAACGTAAACAGGTGTTATTCTGCGGAGGGATGAATGTGTTGCCTGTTTTACGCAGTTTCATGGAGTTATAATACTTATTGTGAGTGAGACGTTTGATTTGACATTAAAATGAAAAATCAGGGAGACACAACAAGTGTGAAATCATAAAAATGTCATTTTGATAGAGATTGAAAGCGTGCACACTTAATTGTAAAAACATTTTGGATGAAGATTGAAGTGAATGCTTGTGCGTAAAGTTCTTGCAGAGTAAAAATATTCTGGGCGAGCGCGGTGGGGGGGTGGAAGGAGACTCGTTAAACACAAGCGGTCAAAGTTAAAACAAACTGTTTCTTGTTTGTGCCTCTGACGGAATCTCGTTAACAGAAACATTAGTCACATTTAGACGGTTTATTCTTCTTCTTTTTTAGCTAAAATATCTGCCGAAATAAGCTGGATGAAACATTTTGAACAGGTTTAAAGCATTCAGATATTTTCTCCTTAATGTTCTATATTCATCTGGCAGCTGGTTTTTTCATGAAACTCTTGGAAGTTGTTTAGTTTTCCGTTTTTTACCAAACTGAAAACTTCTTCGACCCTTAAGGCAGAACACAGCCATAATCCGCACACTAGTTCCCTTTTAAAGCATCTATCCGGCACTGTTGCTAACAGCCTGTTTTAATGTTTTAAATTTTATTTTTATTGTATTTTACTTTAATTTTTCTTTCTCTTATATAGGCTGGTAGGCCTACAATTTCCACCACTGCGGTGCCTGCTCTGCTGCTGTGTCGACTTGACTTTCTTCCACGGGGATCAGTGGAGGCATATCTGAACTTCTCTTAAACCCAGAAAATCTCTGAAGAACCTTTGCTGTGACTGTCTGACCTCGTCCCACTAGACAGACACGTGGAAGGTGGATGGAAACGGTTAAACGTGACGTTAATGTTCAGTTAGTAAAAGAAGGATTTTGACCCCGCCTGACCCGTCTGGGATAAAACATGCAGCAAGCAGTAAAGCATCCAAACTGACTGACAGCAGCTCTTCGGTTGTTTCAGCGCCTTCCAGCCCGGGCCAAGGACTGCGACGCGGGGCTGCAGGCTCCCAGCAGCGGCCTGCAGTGTGAGGAGCAACTGGCACTGCGCTGCAAGACTGAAGCTGTGAGAACCCAGCATGCACGGACAAAGTTACACTCACCGGATGTTGTTTTAAGGTGTAAAATGCTAAATAAGCAGCAGCCGGTCGGTCTAAGTTGAAGAGGCGTTTGTTAAATTGCTCCTTTAATAATGAAACTGTGTGATGATCATAGATAAAAGGCCAGAGTTGAGCCTCGGACATGACTGTTCAAACGAAACAATGTAACAACAGCAACAAACAAGAAAACATTAAAGAAGGAAATAAACAGTCTGATAAAACGCAGATGATGTGTTTTGAATTTTGAGCTTAAAAATACAGCGAGGCCTACATGTCTGAACTGTCCAAAACACTGTGAGAAAAGTTAAAGAAATAAAATGGAAGCACTCCAAACCAGCCCAAAATGTAGAAATGAAATAAAAATTCCATCTAGATCCATTCGAATCAAATTCTTAGGATTTTGGAGACTAAGGCTATAAAATTAAAATGTGCAAAAGTATTTTTAATTAGGCCTATTTGACATTTTTTTTAAAAAAACGGAACGTATCTAGTCTATATAAAATGGTTATGATACTCGGACCTCCGGTTCATTGCACCGACGGAGCCCGTCAGGACTCAACGTTTTTTGAAATTGCGCCAAAGAGCAGTGTTTATGTGCAGGCTGCGCGTAATTTGTAGAGGTAAAGAAGTTTGAATAGTTTCCGACTCCGCTCACAGTTGGACACGATTAACCTAAATGTTCAACACCAGTGAAAACTCTCGTTTTTCTCTTTATTTGATCTCCACCCTGACTGTGGCTTCCTCCGTTTACCGTAATTTCTTTAAAATAACATTTATTGCAACACCATGAAAGTTTTTACTTCTGCGCATTAAAACGGATCTGTTACGGCGTCGTTTTTGTATTAAAACGGACTGCTTTGCTTATTACACCAGAGCGATATCACTGCAGTCTCACGTTACACAGACATGCGTTTGACATCACGCCGCCGTCTTCACAGGCCGCTGTGATTCACAGCACCGGTGCTGTGTGTGTGTGTAGTCTATATACTTTTATTTATATGCTGTCCGCTGCTTATGCCAACAGGAAAAGGGACCAAAGGGAAATAAACCGAGCGAGGATACGCTCTGTTCCCAGGTAAACACCGAGATGGAAAAACCGCAGCGCACACTGGCTCCAGAGTGTGTGTGTGTGTGTGTGCTGCAAGGTCTCAGTCCCTGCAGGAATATTACAGGACTAGAGAAGTGCATTTTTCATTGGAGAAGATGGGATGAAGAAGCAGGAGGAGGATGAGCTGTGGGGTGACAGCTGCTACAACAAAGGAAAGAAGAATGAAGAACTGTGTGAGGAATAAAAACGAGGGAAAGATGAGAAAAAAAACAGGAGGAGAACAAAGAATAACCAAGAGAATAAAATGAGAAAACAAACTATGAAAACTCACAAAGGCAGTGTGCCAATTCAATGAGTAAAATAAATAAATGCATTTGAAAACAAAGAGAACAGAATTAAGCGACAACACTAACAAGCAGAGTTCAAGTTGACTGTCTCCACCACATACACATCCGTCTGTCACTGATGTCAGTGCTAAGCTTCAAGTCTTCACCTCTGAACTCCTCCTGACGTCTGATGGTGAGTCTGGAAGCTGCTGAGCAGAGATGGTCGCCCTGCAGATCAGCAGACGGGTGAGCTTCTCTGAGGCTTTGGCTGTAATGTACCAACAGTTTCCTTTCATCACAGTGTTGTGCATCTTGAGTCATCAGTGCTGTACTACACTGTGTAAAATGAGTACGCAATAAAGCAACAAGTTGGTGAAAAGATGAAGGTCTACTGTGATCCTCAGCGCAAAGGAACAGAAAGGTAACATACTTTATTTTGTGCTGAAGATGACATTTTCAATAGCATTACTTTATTGTATTCATTAATTAATATCAATGATCTGTGTTGCACCACAGAACCCTTTAAAGTTGATAGCCGACTTACTGGCTAAATTTGGCCCAGATCAGGGTGCGGGTGGCTCAAGACCATTCTCTAATTCACAGTGAATAAATTGGGTCCCACTGAATCTCGTTTATTTATACCAAAGTGACTGATGTGCCAGATTTTCACTGCTTGGTCTACAAATGAGGCTGTTGGGAGCAGACAGTCAGCTGATCTGCATGATGCCCTCTGAGGCTGTGTGAAGTGCAGTAGGATTAAACAATGAGATCTGCAAGACGACTATTTGTTTCAGAAGGGGAAAAAGTCACGCAGTGCTTCGGATCATTCTGACCCCATTAATGCATATTTCACACTAAAAGAGCTCCAACGTGCTTATGTGACGGTATGCTGGAGGAGGTTATAGACTCAAGGACTACAATGCATTTGCAACATTAAATGCGGTCAAATATCTGATTTTTTAGTCATATTGGCCTTGTGCCAATCTTTCTACCAAGTTAATGTAGGTAAAAAGTCACATTCATCAGTTGGATAATTTGGAAATAAAAAGAATCAAAGTAGTGCTGGACCATTCAAATGTTTATTCATTTGACTCGTAAATATTAGTAATGTCTGTGTATTAACCGGCTTCGGGCTTTCTAGCATTTTGTGAAAGTGGCCAGAGGGCAAAGGAAGTTTATGAAGTCGTCCATCATTATTTCTCTCTTTTTCATTGCTGATACAAGACTGTAATGTCTGCACTGCAGACAGCACACAGCATCAAACCAAAGGCGTCCACCTGAATTCAAAAACACATAAGATCATTGTTGTAAATGTTCAAAAATCTTTTCTTGAAATTGGGCCATTTTTCCTTGGTTCTCAACTTTCTTTCATGTCTTTTGGCTTTATAATATATTTTTGATGAACTGTGCTCACAGAAATCTGGTTTAAGAAATAACACTCATGGGTAAACTTTAAACTGCACTATTTAATTCAAACCACCAATAAATCTGGCGTTAATCTCCATTCATCCATCAATTATCGGTAACTGCACATCCTTGGTAGTGATGCTAATTTGGATGGAACTCCAACTACTGGCCGATGGCCGGCTGCACTCTGGATAAGTCGCCAGCTCATCATTGGATTGATGGAGACAAGCTACCATTCACACTAATAGTCTCACCTTGAGGCAATTTAGAGTCACTAAATTAACCCAACCTTTCGGATCTGGAGCACCCAGATGGAACCCACGCACACACGGGGAGAACATGCAAACTCCTCAGAGAGGCCTTCTTGCTGTAAGGCTACAGTGCTGACCACTGCACCACCGTGCCAGCCCTGGTTTGTGTCTTATATCCACAAATCTCTTTCAGTTCCCCTCACTATTTTGTGTTTGGGTTTCCATAATTCATAAGTCTGATCTGATTTTAATCTAGGTAACAACATCTGATTGTGCTGCAAGTGTAAACAGAACCATGGACATGAACTGGATCACATCTCAACGCCTGTGACCTAAATTGAATTTTCATTTGAACAGACAACACAAATAAGTGTAACGTATTAAATATATGCTGCATCTTAGAAAAGAACATTTTTCATATCTTTCATAGCAGTTTGGCTGAGCCCTGTTAGCACTGAGGACAAGAGGACACAGAACTGTCAAAACTTACAGGCAGACCTTTGAAGAGGGCCTTCAGAAAGAGCATGACGTACATTCTTATATTTAAACAAATATTACGTCTGCATTAAAAGACACAGTCTCCTAATTTACCGCAATGAGACGGTGAAAAAAAAAAAAAAAACAGAAGATCATCCACCAATCAGTGTGGCTTCATTGTCCATGATCTCAGCAGAATCCCACTCGCTGTCGGACCTCCCTGAGGACCGGTGCAGCCAGTTCCCGAGCCCTGCATGTCCCCTGAGCCAGCACGCCCTCCAGGTGCGCGCGGTCTGAGCGCAGCCTCTCGATCTCCTCTCGGATAGGCGTCAACCTTTGGATCACAGCCTCAGTTACAAGCTTCTTATAGGCACCTGTGTCCAAGCCTCCGGCCTGGGACACTGCGTCCTCTACAGTGATGTTTGCCATGGCAGCATGAATGGTCACCAGGTTAGACACACCTGGCCGCTTCTCAGGGTCAAAGGTGACCTCTGAGGTAAAGTCAGTGACAGCACGGCGAAACTTGAGGGCAATGTCATCGGGAGAGTCTGTGATAGTTACGGTCGCCATCTTTTGGGAGTCAGATTTGGACATTTTGGCAGAGGGATCACGTAGGGATTTGATCTTTCGTGTGGAGCCTGTGGGAGGAAATCAAATTGAGAAATCCATGAGTATGTTTCCAAACAATATTTTCCTTTCAAAATAAGAGATCCAGCAACTGAAGAATGCAAAATGACCCCAGCCATCAAAGATAAGCACTTCAGATTGGAAAACTTCTATCGGTTATATGTTTTAAAAACCCATTTTTTCATAGACTGAGGGACAAGGATGAAAGAAATAAAAATAAGCACAAACCTGCATTTCATGATAATGTTGTAGTTTAATCTTTAAAAAAGAACACTGTCTTCTATTCTTTTTTAAATTCATTATCAATTGTATTAAACTGTGTTTAACCTTGTGTTTTAGCGTCGGTACATGAGAGGACATCACTAAACATTCTGTGCATTTCTTGTCTTTTAAAAAGACTGTTTATTTTGTTTTTCCAGAGTGCCCATGCTCCTCTATTAATTTCTGCTGTTTTCGGCCAGTGGTGACGTCAGCAATGAGCCCCAGCTCTCAGGACTGCACTGTTAATCATAATAATGCTGTAGAACGTCGTATGTGGTTGTAAATATCCTTATTATGAGGCTTGATGTGCAAAAAAACCAAACTTCTCCTTTAACATTCAGGTGTACCTGTGAT
>JAQLOL010000005.1:1347647-1366102 GCA_029783665.1 Naso thynnoides | reverse complement strand
AGAGGAAAGAAAAAGTGATTGGGATAATGTGATTAAAAAACATAGAGAGAGAGAGAGAGAGAGATAGAGAGAAAGAGAGAAGAATAAAAGTGTGACTAAACCCAGTCAAGTTTTTTTTCCACTGAGTGAGTGTGCTGGAGGGAGGGAGAGAGGGCAGGCCCAAAAGGAGCGTTTGATTAAATCTGCGGTTGACGTGTGGGACAGGTGAGATTGATGAGGTTCCTCTAAGTTTCACACTGTGCGGAGACCAGGGGTACAGGAACAGAACGCTGCAGTGTGGCGGGCCAGGGCTCGGGGCCCGCTCGCGCCGTGGGGTCTCTCGGCTGATTAATGGTACTGGAGGCCCTTCAAAAACAGCACTCCCCGCAGTCAGGGCCCGACAGTGCTCCAAAAATAACCAGGCAAGGGAGGCAGATCCAGCCTCCAACCCTAACAGGCTGCAGCTTCTGAAGGAACCAGACTTCAATACTGCCTGGGGGGAGATAACCAAGAGGAACAGTGCCTACTAAAGACAGGAAGCTGTAATGTGGCTCATTAGAAGCTAAATGTTTAATGACTTTTCTTGTTTATGTGAAGTGACAAACATGACAGTTAATATTCAATTAACTGTAGTATCATTTTCCCAGTTAATGCAATTAAAGCCAATTATAAAGAGAATGCTCAAAAAGTTCAACCCCAGTGAACACCAATGTAACAACTTCCTAAGGCTGATTTAGAAACTAGTTCAAAAAGACTTACTGCTCATGTTGGCTTGAAGAGCAGGCTTGAGCAGGAGGAGGAGACGAACTCTGTGTTTATCGTCAGTGAAGCCTGGTGCTCAAACACAGTCAAAGTTGACAGACAATGTTTCTCGGATGTAAAACTTTTCATGTGAAGACGTCATCACTATCTTCATGCTGCTGTTTACATTCCTCAAGATGCAGATTTAAAAAATGCACAATAGAATTTTTTCCTGCCTGTACACATGGACATATCTCACGCTCTATTTAATCACGACACTGTGAATGCAAACTTTGGGCTGACTAAAAATAAAATAGCAAATTTTACTTAATTTGCATTAGTCCTTTAATTTAGCTTATGTACTTGATTCTTCTTCTCCTTCTTAGTTTGTGTTACAAGACATAGTGTTGTGTGCATGTCTGGAACAGCACTGCATCATGGGAAGGCAACTTTCAAACTTAATAATTCCATCCCAGTACTTCATATCAGCATAAAAATGATATCCTCTGTTGCTCTCATCCCACTCTACAAGATTTTATACTTCACTTTCACTTTATACAACATTTGAAAAGTTACGTCGAAACCGTCGCTGAAAGGCATAGCCAAAATACTGATACCAGAGCCACTTACAATCCAATGCCCATCCCTTTATGGACCTGCCTCCCATGTGGGTACGAGCTCCTTCCATCTATTGCTAGAGGGGACCTTTGGGAGTGTTTTGGGTGAATTGTCACCTCTTCTTGCACAGGGACATAGAGTGCCTAAGTCACACCCCTCTACTTTTGAGCCATGGGACCTTAATTAGGAGAAAAAATATGAACAAGAGTCAACTGAAAGTGACAAATTAATTTAAGATCCTGTTTGGCTTGTGCCCTGAATTACAAATGTGATGGTTGGCAATTTAAAAGATATTTTTTCATGTAAAGGAAGTCAAGTTTTGTTGTCAAACAATAAAGTGTAAAACAACGTCTTTTGTGAGATCGCTCGGTGAACTGCATGTCTCATCTCGGACAATTTTCCTCATCAATACAGACATGGCTGTTAGCTTAGCAGGTTTCACAGCGTTTTTCCAGGGTGAAGGGTAAAGTATCAGAAGAGGAGAAAATCTTTACAAATCATGTTAAGAGCAGCAGCTACTCAAAGGGAGAGTTAGTCATTCCATGAGTCAGAGGAGGGAAAACGTTATGACGTCAGTTACGCAACTGGTGCTGTAGTCTTTACAATTACGCACATGTTCACATGAAAAAATTAGCATTTCAATTGACGAACATTGTATGTGTAATTCAGTTCACAAGTCAAACAGGATCAAGAAACAGTTTTGCTTTCCTTATTGACTACTGTTTATACTTTTTCCATACTAATGTCCCATGGGGTCCAACAGAAGGGGCGTGACTTAGGCATTCTAGTTGATCCAATGAAGAGGGGGGCATACCGCCGGATGGGGCAAGTCACTTCCTCCTCTTGACCTGGGCTCCTTATTATTTAGTTTTATGAACTCATTCAAGTTGACGGCACTACGTTACATGTTCTAAAATTCACATTATACACCTCATATGTTGCTTGAAATTATCAAGTTGTTTGAATGGAAATTCTAATAGAGAGGACATCTACATTAACATTACTGACTTACTTTAAATAAAGTCTTAGAATCTGTACTAAATAAGCATTTAGTACAACTCATAATACCTATGTGACTTTACTTAAGTCAAACTACAATTCAACTACAATTTTTTTTTTAGGGCTATCGATTTGCATGCTTTTTTAAGGTGACGTTAACTAATCAAGAGTTTATTGTAGAATTACACTTTTTTGGATTTCATTGTATTGAGTTACAGAACGGCTCCTCAATTTTGAGAATATATCTAAATGTGATTATTTGAACTGATATCGTGATTGCGATATGATTTTCAATATGAGAGGGGAAGATCATTTTTAGATGATTATTCTCTTTTTCATTGAAAAACATATTTAAAACATTATGGTGTTATTTCTGGTAGAATAACAAATATTGTTCCCCCTACTATTTTAAAATTGCAGTTGTCCATAGTACCATTTTGATTAAATTTCAATTAATTATGCAGCCCTAAGTCACAGCTAAACATATTGGACACAATGAAATAAATGACAAGTCTGTGTTTTCCTTTGCAGCTAACGTGAACACGGCCTAACTGTTGCAGTGAGCACTTTTCCTGACAGTTAATAAACTGTGACAACACCGCTGTTACAGATTACATCAGACATAATCTGCCTGCTGTATGAGGGTACTGCTAATGCAAAGTGAACATTTCCTTCAACATCACATGACAAGCATTTTCCTGACGAAACATGAGTTAACCTTTATTATATTTATTATGAAGAAGTCACAGGAAATGCATTGTGTCAGAGATTTAGGCACTTACCACTATTGTTCATCAAAATTGATTTACAAAACAAGACAAAAGTCATTTTCATCATTTGTTGACTGTGGGTGAGTTTGAAATATTGCAGGAAGTGCTGGAACGAAAGGAGAAATCTTAGTGAGCTGTAGTGCACAGTTGCACAATTCATTGTAATTTAATCAAAATCACAATGTGAAGCACAATATTTATTCAAGGAGAAATGTGAGTCAAGCTACCATTTTAATTCAAATATTAAGCTGTTTCGAGTCGTCCTGGCCTACATCACATTTTACAGACTTAAGGAAACATTTGGTACAGATTACCTGCAAAAATCACACCATAACAGTTTTTGTTTTTTTCAGTAAAATTGAGTGTAATGAATTAAAAATGATCATTTCCTTTAATATTACAAAACATATTGCAACTGCAATATCATTCCAAATAATCACAATTAAACTTTTTTAAATTGTGCAGCCCTAAACTGCAGACACTTCTCAGACAGGTCTAGAACTTTAAGTCCCTCATTAATTTTTATCAGGTTCCCTGTTCGTATTGAGTATAAATCAGAAATACTGCCAAAGAAGCATCTTTGCTTTTTGCTTTGACACCAAAGTCTCCGTCATCATCCTGTCGATAAAAGTGTATTATATATATTAGAGTCTGTGCTGCTGTTTTGCGGCTGCTGTTACAGAGAGTCAACAATTTCAGTTTGTAATTTTAGTGTTTGTCATCTCAAGGGGCAAGTAATGTTATCGGTGTATGCCCACACTCTGTGTAAAACCAATAACACGGACAAGCCTGCTAAACACGAAAATATTTTCTGCAGTTTGAAACAATTTTAAATTCTCATCCTATGATTGCTACTAAACGCCGTCCAAAATAAACAAGTTAAAAGGCAGTTTTAGTAACTTTCTTGGGACTTATCAGCTCAAAACAATACTTCTGACTTGAGTTCAGGCCTGTTAAATTTCAAAGCGGTTTGCTAACAATATGTCAGCGATCACATGGAATGCAGCTGTGTGCAGCTGCTAAAAGCCAAGACTAGCTTAATTCATGAGAAACTTTTTCCACTGTTAGATAAACAAATTCATGCCAGAGCTACTTGTTTCCATTCAGTGGGTCCTTCCAAATTGTTTCATTATACCACTTCCTTCTTCTGTGTTGACAATGGACATGTTTAATTTCGTTTCACTGGCCAGAACAAATTGACTGACAGGAGAGTTAATAATACCCAAAAAACAAATAAAAGTCATAACACAGCAAAAAACTGGCACACACCTCATAAATTTATCAATATGTAATTATGGTAACACTAAACGGCAAAGTTAGACCAGCAGCCATGCTGTTAATTTCCCCTTCCAAAGGCAGCGTCTGCTGACCTGAGTGCAGCTCAAAGGCATGATACCAGATACTTGCTGAGTTTTAATTAAAAATGTCAGATGCTCAGCAAAAGGCAGTGTACAGGAAAACTATTATGATTCACCTGGAACCAATGTGCACACTCAGCTACAGACTGATTCTGTAATTTGACTTAGCTCGATTTGAATCCTAAAAACAGGAATATGGTGACATATGGGATAGTTTTAAGAAATGGGTAATGTGCAAAGCGTCTGAGTGAGGGCCCTGGCTGGAGTCTATGACAGACCTAATTACACAGAGGGGACTGCTGAGAATTAGTGGGCTTTTCTGACAGTTGAAAATAAATAGGGCAGTTAATGAACATCCTCAAAGGGGAGGCCATGTTTCCTCACGCTAGCTGGGCTCTCCCATGTGGTGCGGGAGCAGCTCTAATGGTTTTAGCTGACACCCGAGTAAGTGAATTTGGAGCAAAGGAGAAGAGAGAGGCAAATTAGAAGTCACTTCCTCTTTCCTGAAGCTCAAGGCTGACATGACTGATATCAGTCAGTAACAGGACCACAGGCGAGGGAAGGCTGGAGAGGGAGCCCTGTGCTTACAGCTGAAATGCGGCCAGAGGAGTAAGGAAGCGGGGCTGCAGGGTACACAACTTTGTTCCTCTAAGCAAACACTATCACGAATAAATTAGCCACTTTAGTTAAATTAATTTATGCAGTTCATCAAATATTAAAAAGCTAAAGCCCAAGGCCTGATTGAAATAATAACTGGGGTAATCGCCTCAGAGCTGACAAACTTCAAATTCACAGAGGGCATTTTGAAACAGACTTAGTCCTCATGTTCAAATTGACCTTGCTATGTAAATTTTAAATTGGAAAAAAAATCAATTGTCCCTCATCAGGTTCCCTTATCAATAATGATAATATTTTTGGCAATCCCACAAACTTTTCACATGTGATGTCTCTCTCTCTGAAAACTAGCTGGGGAAAAAAAACACATTAAACCTGCTGTGAAAACATGCTTGAGTCACTCAGAACTGCAAAAAACAGCACCACAAATTTTAAACTGTTGTTAATTATTACAGCTTCACTGATATTTTCTGAGATTTGCAATTTACAGACATTACAACAAGCGAAAAGATTTTCAAAAAGCAAAGCACAGCTCTCTTACAAACATCACTCTCAAAATTCAAAGCATCTGACAAAGGTCACACTTCATCTTTGTGTCAGTCCGCTGAGGTTAGTGACTTTTTAAACACATTTTCCAGGGAAGAAAAACCTCCAAAAAGCATCTTGTTTGACGCACATCACACCTCAGGGCTTTGTGAGTGTGCTGGTGTTTGCACTCAGCCTTCCACATTTGGAGAAAATTAAAACAAATGAAAACCAACACTTCATTTCTGATGTTATTGCTGGTAATGAAGCACTGCTGTGATGCTTCCAGGCCGGCCCTTCCTCCCCTCTCGTCGCACACCTCTCCAGCCTCTCCAGAGACTTCGTCTTGACAAAATACAGACGGGACGGCAGTGAACGCTTGTACTGTATTACAGCTCGTACATCAACCAGCAGCAGGGCTTTGGATAGACAGTTGAGGTTTTAACTTCACCGTAATGCAAGAACAGCTCAATAATTAGCATGGTTGTTGTACTGAAACACACTGGTTATTTTAACACATGCCAGGGGACACATTGTTTGCCTTAACACCCCATTTACTTCTCCAAGGCAGCCCTGCAATGGTATGGATCCCTAGGCTGAGTTATAGTAGGCACCTTTCCTAAATTCATTGAAATGAAAAGGTACACTCAAGGAGTGCTACTGAGAGTATGATGTCACGTGCCAAACTAGGAGAGAAAAAATTCACAGAATAAACTTTCACAAATAAAGCTGCAACAGGCAAAAAAGAGAGGGAAAGCATCAGGCTCAAACTCATGCAGGGACACAGAAATTCCTCATAATCAAAGAAATCATCCTCTCATGGCTCTATAAAACCTGAGTCAGCTAAAGTCCAGCACAATCCAAATATTATTAATGACATTTATTTTCCGTGATGACATTTTGTAATTACTTTAATTGAGAGCGTAAGAGAAATTCACTTCACCTTTTCTTAGTTAGTTCGACTTAAGTTTATTATTTCCCAGAATGCCTTTACCACAGGGACTGGGCAGTCACGCTTGCTGCAATTTTGAAAAAAACAAACTTCACTCTTTGATTAAGAGCAACTGACACCAACGCTGACAGTTGCAATTTGGGTTTTAAATCTCTAAAAACACTTTCTGCGGTCAGACTAAATGCAGCTGCTCTGAATACCAAAACTTCCCGCAAAAAACCCAAAAGTATTCTCTATGTACGTTTGAAGAGACTGTTACACTTAAAGGCACCTTCCCCTAAAAATATACATTTTTTATGCTATTTTTTGAAAAAGTGGAAGATTCCAATTCACTTTTTTCCTTAACAATATCAATTCCAATACCTGAACTCTGCATTTAATAGGCATGGGTCAAACTAAATTTTTCATGCTTGTATAATTTTTTCATATTTAAACCCGGTACACAGTGTATGATGGTATGTGTGCTTTTAAAAAAAAAAAAGAAAAAAAAGAAAAAAGAAACACGGGCTGCTGGTGATAAAAGCATAGAATTAGAGACGGTAAATGGAGACCCTGTTTGAAAACCTGATGATGCCAATACACCAGTGGACTGAATGGAGTCACATTACAAAGAAGCGCAGTTTTCTGCCTCCACGCTAAAGAAAAAAAACTGTGGATGATTAAATTCTTGCACAAAGCTGCTGATTGCAACAAAAGAAAATGTAAAGGTACTTTATTGGTCAAACATACAGCGTACAGTGAAACGTGTTCTCTGCACTTAACTCATCCCTGAGGAGCAGTGGGCAGCCACAGTGCAGCGCCTGGGGACCAACTCCAGATTCTAAGCTAGTAACTTCTTTAAGATAGACCTAATGTACAAATTTTGATGGTGGGGAAACCAGAGCATCTGGAGGAAACCCATGCAGACACGGGCACTGGGAGAACATGCAAACTCCACATAGAAAGACCTTCTTGCTATGAGGCGACAATGCTTACCACTACGCACCATGTCGCCCATACACAGCAGTGCTTTGCGCTGAATGCTAGCTAGCATGCTCATATTACAATGCAAACATGCTGATGTGAGGCATGTTATGTATACCATATTCATTCTTTAAATTCGGTGTGTTAGAATCAGGGTTGGGAAGGTTACTTTGGAAATGTAACAGGTTACAGATTACTAGTTTTCCTACTTAAAATGTAATAAGTAATTCAAGTATTTCAATTATTTTATCAAAGTAATGTAACTTATCACATTTGATTGCTTTTTGACTACCTTTCTACATTTATAAATGTTTTTAACCGTCAACCATTTTGAAATGTTTAAACCAGGCAGTGTTAATGGCAGACGTGCAGTGCTGCAAAGCCAAACTAGAGAACCAATCAAAAGCATCAAAATAGCATCAAACTTTACTAAACGTCCTTGATTGAAAATGGCAAAAGAAGACAATGTGCACATCAAAACATGCAAAGCAACAAAATGAATATAATTCAACATATAGCCTAAGCTTTTTACAGAAAATATTCAGGTGTAGTCCTCTTTGTAATCATTAACATTTTTATAAGTAACTGTAACTTAATTACACATTATTTCTCTGTATCTGTAACTGATTACAGTTACACTCATTTTGTAATTAAATTACATTATTCCATTACATGTAACTAGTTACTCCCCAACAGTTGTTAAATACCTCTAATAAAGTAAAGAAGTACAGGTGGACCATTTACTTTTGCATGTAGGATCATAAATGTCAATTCAATAGGTGTTCACAAATGTGAAATTTATGGTGATGGTCGTGAGGATGAATGAAAAGTCAAGGTATCCTCAAAGTCATTGAAATTTATCTTCTGGGTTAGCCAACTGTATCTTATATCTGTACAGTCATTCATTCAATACTCTGACAAAGTTCACTAAAGGCAAAAATGTCAACCTTCTGGTGGTGTTTGAGGAAAAGTTAGGGGATTATCAAAGTCGGCAACATTCATCTTCTGGTTACCATAATTGAATATAGATGAGATAAAAGCATAAATCCACTAGTTTTTTGTGATATTTCAACATTAGTCTTTGGTAAGATAATATTTTCTTTAAATTTACTATATTGTTTTTAATCATAGTGTTCATTTTAGCTCATAAAAGTTGTGAGTTTTTGATTTTGACAATAGTTGCCTACTCCCTCTCTAATCCTTTAATCTGTATGTATTTCAGGTGCTTCCTGAGACCTCCAGCAAAAAGTCAACATTCTTATCCAAATCTACAAAGTAGAAGAAAAACAGTCATAAAGCTACTACATTGTGCAGTATTTTAAAAGAAGCAGTACTGAATACGAAGAGCTACTGTACTGACCGGAAAGTGGAAAATAAATTACTTCTGTACTGAAAAGATGTCACAGATTCGCTCTTGACCCTGTAAACATAAAAATTGAAAATCCTCTCAACAGAGACATCTTGGTGTCTGTCTGCTTAAGCAGCTTTTCGAGAATATCTAACTTCCTTATCCTGTTGTCTTCTTGATGTAGACAGGATATAGAGGCAGGACAAAACACTGGGAGGAATTTGATGGACCATTGAAAAGTGGGATGTACCACTAAAATGGATGATTACTGTGATACAGTGAACAATACAGAGTTAGAGGCGAACGTTGGCCTAGCATTAACCTGTGATCAGAGTTGCCAACTTTCACGCTTTGGGCATGACACACACACATTTGCCCTTTTCAAACGCACTCACCAAATTTGGATTCCATAAACATTTTAAGCGAGTTTACTATTATTCGAAATAGCTCTGGACAAGGTGACTAAAGTCATGTAATGTTTTTTTTTTTTTTAAACAGGGAGAAAATGTGATTGAATTCCAATATGAATACTCAACTAAAGCTTTTAATTTTTGTTTGTTTGTTTTGGCTAATAAAGCTAAATAGATAAACAATTTTACCAGGAATGTGATCCAAAAGGATAAAAGTTAAACTGAAATGAAAAATGTTATTTTTACACTTTTAGATCACATCCCAGGTCGTATTGCTCTCCAAAAAAATACAAAAAATCTGCTTCTTTGTATTTGTACATCAAAGTTCAATGAAATTTCCTTCCAGTAAAAGAAATATCACATGACTTTCATCATCTTGCCCAGAGCAATTTAAACCAATAGTATCACTGCATTCACCTGTAAACAATCATAGATGAATTTTGCTGTAGGCTGCACAGGTGTTCTAATCACTAACTGTCAGTTGCTAGGTTACTCTCAACAGTCCAATGAAATTGCTCCTAACGTTTTGTCCTGCCTTCAGATCCCGTTTAAGCAGGAAACATTTTATGATACGGAAGTAAGAGACTCTCAAAATGCCGTTCAAGGTGGATTTGAAAAAGACATTTTTCATTTCAGGTGGACCAGAGGCAAGTCCACAAAGAGTGCTGAAGGGAAAGACAGCAAATATGACCATACTGATAGAAAAATGCAAACAGACACATAAAAGGGTAGAGGTTGTATTGTGGTGATTCCTCTTCACAGCACCCTGGCGCATACCCCAAGTGTCACACACCTGACCAGATTAGCAGCTGTGAGTGCTGCATCTCAGGGCATTTTGCAGCTTATCACACTACTTTGCAATGACATCTCATCTCCCTAGCGCTGTTCCGCTGCTAGTTTCATGAGATATTATGAAATAATATGAAGAAAACAACAAATGTGTGCCGACCTTGTAAGCGAAACCCAATAGTGTGAACTCTGAATGGCAGTGATGAGTACTTCAGTGTTCTGTTTCTGATGGTTTTTGTTGCTGCCTTAGCCTGTTTCACATCTGCTGTATTTCTTAATGACCTTGATGCTTAGTGGTATATCGTATGATAAAATTAAGTGTGAAAAGTGGTGTTTAAATTCTGAGATGCTTTTATAGTTCTTACCCATTAAATAGCAACTTTTGATTCTAAGCCAGCTAGTGATGGACATTTTTAAGTTTGTAAAGAGCAGCTGGTACCATACCACGTGTGTACTCAGAATCTGGTGTTATGTATTCACATCTCTTTTTGAAAAATTGACACATTACTCACCTTACTTCTGTCATTATATACCAACAGTCTTTGATAAGTCCAAAAGAGTCTGACAGCTCTCAGAAATGCAGTAGATGAAAAGGAAAGAGAGAGTATGAGTCTGAGCTGTTTCAAGATGTAAGAAAGTGGGAATGAGACGGACTCTTTAAATCTGCAAAACAAATGACACACGCCATTAAGAAGCCTCTAATGGAATGGTGAATAATGCAGAAGCATTATATATAGAAAAATTTTAACAGGATTGCACATGACAAACACCAGACCAGCAGCTCTCAAATACAATCTTTTGAAAGCAAATAGAAATAATCCCACTGGTTTTACAAAGCTGATGATCAGATTATAAAGACTTCAGCTACAAGCACTGCATCTCATTGTATTGGGCCGCCGCTTTTCTAGAGGAAAATTCATGCAAATACGAGTTATTTGTTCATAGATATGCATTAATAAATGGGCAAATATTCTTTGTTTTGACGGAATTTTTCCCATTAGCCCCTTATAATACCAGGCTTCAAGGCTGCTGTATTGTACAGTTTACCACTGTTACTATCCAAAGATTTCTGAGTGGAAGATAAATGTCAATCTCTCACCAGAGTAGGTTCACACACACACACACACACACACACACACAGAGAAGAATCTTCAGTGCAAAGTGACAGAGGCACTGAAATAGAAAAGAGAAAAATATTTTTATTTTTCTGCTTTACAAGACAAATAGATAAAATCTAAAGGTAAATAATAAGGTTGTCCCTGACGACATGGTACGTACAATGCAAAGACATTAATTACACACAACAAAACTACAAACTAGGGCTGTCAAATGATATATATTTTCTTAATCATGATTCATATAAATTTCAATAGTTAATTGGATTATTCATATTTTTAATCAAATGCTTAAATTCCATTATTTAAAGTCCATATTAACAATTTTAAGTAATTCTTAACAGAGTGTCTTGGTTGGGTATTGCGA
Organism: Naso thynnoides; assembly: GCA_029783665.1. Taxonomy (NCBI): domain Eukaryota; kingdom Metazoa; phylum Chordata; class Actinopteri; order Acanthuriformes; family Acanthuridae; genus Naso; species Naso thynnoides. The sequence goes on along the minus strand of JAQLOL010000005.1, from coordinate 1,354,553 downwards.
CGGTAAGTTGTATGATGAATATGAACACGCCAGCCGAACAACGTCTTCAACAGTGTTCATCGGTCTGCAGTCAGTTGTCACCCACTGAGCAATCGCTGTAGTTAACTTCTCAGGTTAAGTTTCACCCAAAGATCTGCGGCGATTCTCACACTCTAAAATGGTGCTTTGGTGAAGCGGTGTACCTCCGGTCTGACTGACGTAAACTTCACCTGCATGTTTAGCTTGTAGGTGGTAGCTTAAACTTGAAGTACTTCAGTGATAATGACATTCCACCTGCACAACACACATAGTACTTTTGCTTTGTCATCTGCACCATCTGAGATTCTTTTATAATTTAATGTGTCATTCAAAAGTCCAGTTTTGTTTTTTGTCCATCACTGCAGTTCAACTGTGCTAATTCCACACAGCTTCTTCTACTGCCTAAGCATGCCGCGCTGTGGCCTCCGACCAACTAAGAATGTGCAGAAGGGACAAAACAGCATGCGATAAATTGTGATTTTAAAAAAATTAACACATTATTCTCTGACTTCAATCATGTCACAATTAACCCGCAAACGCTTATTGTCCTACTACAAATGCAACCTTTTGTTTTTACTCCTAGTTTTCAAAAGCTTAAGTAAAAGATCCAAGATTTTTTGTGCTCAAAAACTTCTTTAGCTCAAATTCTGTTCAAAAGTTTGTTGAATATTAGTGAAAACTTCTCCTTTGCCACGATAATCCATTCACCAGACATGTTGGCATATTAAGATTCTGATCTAACAGCATAATGATAGCACAGATATGCCTTGGGCTGCTCCCAATAAAAAGACTAAATGATCTTAACTCTTGAAAAAAGAAACTGATTAGGCACCAGCTATGGACTTCTCATGTGCCTTTTCTGTCTGCAGGAAGATGCTGGATGTTGGCAGGAATTGGAACAAGCTATCGCACACATGGATCCAGAGCATCCCCAACATGCTCAGTCTGTGACATGTCTGAGCAAGCAGGCCACATAACGCCCAGGCCACACATCCTGTGTGTACCTCAGCAGGGCGTGTGCGTGGTGGAGCTGCGTCTCGTGAGTGTGTGTTGTCCACGCAGGCAGTGTTCGTGCTGCAGCGCTGCTTCTGCCAGCCCTGTCTTCCTATAGAGCTCCTGTAGAGTTTTCCATTGATAAATTCCATAAATAATAAAGTGTTTCATGCCATTTTATTAGAAATTTCATACATATTGCATTTCAACTGCAAAATGTGTGCTCAATTTTATTAATTATTATTTTAAAAAAAGGTTATCCAGCAATTTCTCTTCACTTGACCCTGTTAATTAAAAAAAAATATTGACAAGTCATGTCTGCACCGAAACTATAGGGAGTGTTGCTGGTATGATGTTAATATGATGGTCAATAAATTATTTCCTTGTCTATTTTAGCAGAAAACTGCATGCGGCTTACAGAAAAAATAGGCGAGACTTCTGAGCTCTCGTGTTGCGTCGCACCAGGCGTATGTGAGAGGTAAGTGTAACCCCCCCCCTCACGTGAGCTGCGTGGCTACTCTGTCAATACGGGCACCGAAAAAATACACACTACTCATGCAGGATGTGTGGCCTGGGCGTAGGAACAGAGATGTTTTCAGCTTTCAGGAATAGTGTGCACAGTGCACATCCTTGCAACCATGGGCAGAGTATTATAATGCCCTAACATGAGGCGTTGGTGATGTGACAAATGGCACTCCAGTCTTGTCATTGTATTACTGTTTCAACATGCTATCAATAAAACACAACGTGCTAAATGTCTGTAGCTTATGCTTGCCCCACCGCCACCATGGGGCACTCGTCACATCGCAAAACACTCATCCACACAATGCTACACAAACTGTCTGCCATCTGTCAAATACAGTTAAAATTAAGATTCACATGCGAAGAGAGCACTCCTCTTGAGTGCCAGATGCCATTGAGGTTGGTTATTATACAAAACTGCTGTCAAGTCACTCTGGTGAGGGCATGCAAATAAGCTTGACTGAGACTAAGAGGTTTCTGACAAAAATTCTTTGCGCACAAACCAACTGTTGCATCAGTCGTGAGTCAGTTTAGACTCTTTTTAGGGACGCTTTCCTCTTACTCTGGTTCCCCCATAATGAGAGCTGAGAAATATGTAAGTCTGTCTTAAGTATGTCTTTTTGTTTTATGTCAATTCAGCGACTGGTCGCAACATTCATTGCAAAGAACTCCAACAATTTCACATAACTAATGTTGATGTAATTTTTTCATCAAATGTGAATTCTTCCCAACCACCTCTTTCATTTAGCCTACATAATATGTATTCTGTTTGGTTTATTCATTAGATTACATTTTGTTTGTGATTAGTATAAAGACGAGAAAAGGAGATGGAGGACAAAGAAAGAGAGAGGGAGAGAGAGGCAGTTGACATGGCACAGGTTTCTGCATCAAGCGTAACACTTTTGTTGTGGCTCGGCCTTCCTTTTACATGACAATGGCGTAGCACCCCTGAAACCGCAAACATTTGACATTCCAGAGTGGAATCATTTGAAACCGCAACCTTCTTCCGGCTTTGTAAACTGGCAAGCGGAGTGCCTGTCAACGTGGCGACAATGCTAATGCTAATGCTAATGCCAGTGCAAGTCAATGCATTCCGCTCTAGACAGTACGATGACAGTCTGTTGAGGTGAATTTATGTGTTTGTAGCATAATTTTAAAAGCCAATCTACAGCTAAATTTCTTTAATTTGTGGCTGCTTGGGGCTTAGCAGCAACAGGAAGTTAACAACTCTGGCGGCTATGATGGTATGTCATTGCAAACTTACACTGCCAACTACTGGCCTGGCACACATACTACTGCGCTCTCTGTTTGCATAAACGTAGAAATATTCTGAAGACGCAAAGAGAAGACTTTTCCCTTTTTTGGAGGGCTGCTCTTGTGCTAATGTGGCCAAAGAGAGGCGCACACAGGAAGAAACACATTAGAAAGACAACGATCATTCATATTCACAGTAGAAAATTACATGTGTTGGGGCTGAACCCCCCTTAAGATCTGATCCTAGAATCGCCCCTGGCACAGTTGTGTCAAGCAGGTAAAAATTCAGAGTTTTGAGGCCTATGTTAGTGCAGTTACACTTGGTCTGTCTGTGGTTGTGGGGATGCAAAAATTCCAGGAAACAGCATTTAATGGTAGTGAATGAACATTCCAATCACGGGGCAACACTTCTGGTGCATTCCTGCAGAAGCATGCTAATTACACTCGTCCGCAAAACTTACAACACCCATCATGTTGGGTGATAAACTGCACATTTTAAAGTGGCCTTTTGTCGTGAAAAATAATCATGCTGTTTAAGCAGCATCCTGATATGAAACATCTGTCTGGGGGCTGGCTTAGTTCGGCAAAATGCTCACATACACAGATTTTAGCATATTTGTGGACAAACCCAAACAGCCTGAGCCTTTAGTGCGCACAGACAAAGTCAGTGATCTTTGATTTTAAATCAAAAATGTGAGCGAAAACGGTGAAAAATGTTGCGTTTTTATATTTGAATGACAGAGATAGTACAGATAGATAGATCCATCAAGTGATGTCACATCTTTGCTGCACCTCCCTTGCAGTCTCCTGAAACAGAAATATCTGAATATTCCCCCCTCGCTCAAAACTTTTTTCTCCCTCCGCACTGCCTTCAGTCGGAGCGCCGGGGAGCGGTGTGATGCCGTTGAACGTGTGGTCGCTGTGCCGCCGCCGGAGCGCTCTGTCTGCGGTTCGACACCAGTAGAAACGCGCAAAGGTGACCAGCAGCGCAGGAGCTCTATGTTGAAGGACTGCACCTTGAGAAAAAGTGGCTGCCCGGAGCCCGTCAGCATGCGGGTCCTGTTGAGCGTTCTCTACCCCGTCCTCTTCCTCACCATCTTCGGATTATATCCCTCAATGGTGAGTTTCAACGTTCTATTTCGCATTAATTTCCCAAATTGTTTCATATTGTTGCTGCAAAGATTGCTCACAATGAACGGCTACGTTTCACTCGGGTTTGAGGACACACTGCTTTAGCACCCCTCGCTCCGATAAGTGGCGTTTTGTGTTATGGATGCTGTCGTGCCAAACTTCACTCAAAAGTCCCACAATTTAATGTTGCGTTATTTACCAGCAGCAACGTAAACCTGGTTGGATTAGATTTAGGAGGCTGTAAAAATCCACAGGCAGCATTATCCTTCGGTGCAGGTCCAGTGCGTCTGGCTGCACTTGCTCCCATAATAATAATAATCATTTTAAACACTGAGTAATCAGCATGATGCAGCCCTCCTCCACACAGGTAGGCTGAGAGAAGTATGAATCAATTCTAAAACTCACTTTTCTGAAAATGCAGTGCTAGTTGGTAGATTATTTGTAAGACGAATTTTCAGTGGGAAAAAAAGTAGATTTGCACGATATTTCTAGTAAAAATGCGAAACACTGCAGAGAACCAGCATCTTATTCTCATGAATAGCATTTTTAGTTAACTGTGCCTGTGTGGAAAATCAGAAATTTGCGGAAACATGATTTCTTTTGTTACTAATCACGTTTTGTTTTTTGTTTTTTTTATCCATCTGGTCCACTTGTGGATCTTTGTAAGCTTAATGGGTTGTAATGCAATAGTGAAAGCAGGCACATTAGGCATTTCTGCTGAGGTTATTGATTGTTTTCTATGTAATAGGTAACATGGTAATGATTTAGAGATGCTTCCATCTGTGCCGTGTAGTCCATACAGTGCAGGGGGATCTGTTGTCCCAGTGGCATCGCCTCTTTGTCCCCCATCTGGCGCTGTCTGTCCTCTGGCAATGTTTTAACGCTGTGTTCCTGTTTCTGTCAGCATTGGGTTTATCTTTGTGCTTCCCCTTAAGCAAATCTGAGGGAAATGGAGCTGCATGGGCCATTTTGTGCCAAGGGAAAGATGGAATAACTGTAACTAAATCTGACAGTCCCTCATGATAAACGGATAAATCAACGTGTTGCTCAGGGCTGCAGGGTCTTCTGGTGGTGAGGGGAGTAGAGATGTCCACTCTCAGCTGCTGAAACTTCCCCACACAGGCTCTCTGGCTATGCAGCATCCCACAGAGAAGGGCAAAACGTTATTCGTCATTTCAAATGCAGCTTTCCAAACCTTTTTGTGCAGACAGTAATGATCTGATGAGAGTGCACTCAGTGGCAGACAGTGCTTTTATTCGTGGGGTGGAGATCCTTGATCCTCTCCTAGCATTAAAGCAATTATGTGATTAATCAGTTACTGTATAGACAAGTAATGTTTGATGGAAGTTCAAGTTTATCATTTCATTCTTTGTTGCATTTTTTAAACAGAAATACCAAATGTCTTTTGTTACAGTACAGTTCCACAAATACACGGACGAGCAAATGTGTTTTATTATAAAGAAAAGCAAGTGTAGTAAAGTTTCCTTCCTTTTAACAGCTTTTATAAGCTAAGGAATTATGTGAAAAACTAACGGATACATTTACCAACAGCTTAATATAATTGCAGCTGTATAAATCCATGGTCTACAGGTCTTCTTTATTGCGTCAACAGAGAGCTCTGAGTATATGTGTCACTGTCCTTTACATCATAGAAAGCACCGTTTCCTCTGACTACCACTGAATCAATGAATACATCACTGCCATTTAGAAATATGAGACATTGCCGGAGCAAGAGCTGCATGCAAATTGCAAGCGTGGCCCCAAAGACCTTTTGTCTTAGTGTTTAAGAATGATTTGGAAAGGCAAACCTTTTATGTCATTACACTAAGCAGGAAATTATTGAGCTGTCATTCACAGGCTGTCAGAACATGAACACAAGGCTTTGTCCAAATTAGTAAGAGGTGGCAGTCTCCACCTCTTGGCATTTAAGTTTATGTTTTAGTACTTCCCTTTGTTTTTTCCCATAGGTTCAGTTAAGCAACTTTAAAATGACCTATTACAACCAAATCTAGTCAAGATAAAGTAGCTAAAGCTACGGTTAATGGTATGGATTTTCCCGTTGTTGTGGTTTGGCATCCGGTTAGGCTGATATTACCTCTGCAGTGCACACAATGGATCCCTGAGGAGCCTTTGTAGGAGAATAAAATATTTGCATAGTGTAGTTTTCACTTATGGTCCGTGCCAGCTTGGTAATTACACAGTGGCTGCGAACAGCACTGTATTGCTCTCATCATGATCAAAATGATGACTGGAATTTTTGTTTTATGATTACACATTATATGCTGCACCTGGAGGACATATTGATTGGAGGAGAAAGAGACAGTTAATGGACTTCAGGAGTGTGACGTCAGTCCGTTGCCAGAGTTCGTCTCCCTTCTCTGAATTCAACAGACATGTCTTTCCCCAGTTGTCACCGATAATAGCTGTAATTTGTCTAAAAATCCATTTTGATATTTTAGGTCGCATCACATTGATTTTATATAAGTTCATGTTTTCTTCACACTATCTTTAAATATAACTCCATGATCTGGTAATACCAGTGTTAAGGAAACAGGGCGAAAATGGAAATAGGGTTAGGGTTGGGCCCTAGTTTCGTGGCACGGCGCAGGGTGGCGCAGGCTGGCGAAGCCGGCGCAGTGCAAGTTTCGAGCGGTGCAGCCCTGCGCGCGGTCAGTTTGGCAGTTTGGTATACCGCGCTGCGCCAAAATGGGTGTGGCGGCACGGCAGGGGGAGGTGTCACATATTCATCATGGCGCAGTCAAAGTTTCGTGCGAAAATGTCTTGCTGAGGGTGCGCCAAAAGCTCGCCACCTCAAACCTGGTCTACTCTCGGCGCAAGGCACGTGCAGCCAGTGCAGTGGAAGTTTGGCTGACCTGCGCGCAGTGCGCACACCTCACCAAGACGTCACAGACAGGTTTCCACAGTTTCAGGCACATTTCAATGCAATAAATAATCACAACAACCACTATTTAATGCAACTAATGGGAT
>JAQLOL010000005.1:1335833-1347547 GCA_029783665.1 Naso thynnoides | reverse complement strand
GCGAGGAGTACCTTCTCCTGCAGATGCCAAGTTATCAGATGCCTCAAAGAAAAGGTGGCACAGGCTGTCTTTTGACAGTAATGTTGATGCAATAATAACAGTGCAAAACAAAACAAGAGGCAGTTTTCAGTGACAAACCATGACCACACCTGGCCACACTTTTAATACCTAATGCTAAAAAAAGACAGCAAACCCTTTATAAAAAAAAAACAAAAAAGCAAAAAAAACAAAACACTGAGATCTCTGGAAGCACACTGAAATAAATTGTTCGTACTGTTGGCGAAAATGTAGTTAACAGTGGCTAAGTGAAAGTTTCATCTGTTATGTCAATATTGTCAACAACAATAATGTCACCTGCTCTCCTTCATTAAGAAAAAGTTTTTTTCACACTTTGATCCACTGCTGGTTGCACCCTTGGGCAGAGGGTGTAACACTGACTAACAGACAAACTTGTGTGTGATGTCTCTGAAAATGTAACGTGACAAGGCAGCATTGAAGAGGAGGTCAACCTGCCAGTTAGACACCGCTGAAGGGTTTCCATTCATCTTAATAACAGTCAGCTTATATCTGTGCCTGCAGGTCAGTCAGCCAGTATCACAGCATGTCATGAAACAATGATTCTCATCGGAGCCATGAAAGAAAACATGCTGACTGTCTGTGTATGATGAAATAATTAGCAACTGACATGCAGACATGCTCCTGTACAAACAGCTGTCTGTCTGTTCTCTCATCTGCCCCACAGGCTCCTAATGTCACATATTCAAACACTTTGTTGTTTAAAAGACTAATAAACTACATGACCTACACCACGTTTTCAAAAAGACACACTTACACTGACCCCACAAGTTTAAATGAACTTTTATGCAACTCGCAACTTACATGTAAATTCCTGCCACACGGAGTGAAAACAGAATTCAGCTCTGGTGAGGTGGGTAACCGGGGCCACAGTGAGTGAAAGACACCAGCCGAGCAGCTTTTCAGTCTGTGTGTCAACGTGCAGCGAAGCGGAGAAAAACGGTTCAGGGAATATTTTCACGTACCTTGTTTTCCGAATTAATCCCGGCGGAGAACAATCTTGTCGGCGAATTAATCTTCTGAATGAATCTCAGAAGATGTTTCGAGTTAGTCCGTATGGAGAGCGCCATGTTGGATTGTGACGTCATACTACGGTAGCCTTGAGAGGACCAAAAGGATTGCTGCATCGTACCCATTGGGCAGGTCCGATAAAATACATGGCGTCTTTTTTTTTTTTTTTTTTAATCTGAGACTATGAACAATAAAATCAAGGGTGATAACAGGAAGTCATATTTCGTTTTTAATTTTATGTTTTCAGTTTAGTTAGGTCCACGCAGTTTCCAGAGGGAGTTTGATCTTTCAGTTTGGTTTGTTTAAAATATTAAATTTATTATGATTTAATGACGGTCTATTCTTTGATCAGACTAACTGTTTTATTCTACCCTTTTATAACATTTGTGGCGGTAAGATTTAAAGAGTTCAGAATAAATATTTGGTTGCATCACAAAACAACGCTGTGTAAAGACAACTGACTCACAGTCATGTAGACCTCCCAGTCTAATGCTTGTTGTTTGGACAAGTTTTACCTATTTGACAAAGAGTAAACTTAAAGAATTTTATACAGGCTACGTTTACTGTTTACTTCTGTAAAAGTCAGGTCCTCTCTAAAATACAAATCCCAGTCATTAGATTTTAGCATCAATAAAATGGAGACGGAATAAAATGTAGGCCTACACAATTAGAAGAAAAAAAAACAGCCATCTTGCAGACAGTTGCTGAAATTCATATATAGTATTTTGTCAGAAAGCCACTGGCTCCTCCATCTGGACCTCCTAATGTTTTCCTGAACTGTCCACCAGCTGCTTTTATTATTCCCTGTATCTGAGTCCTGAGCAGCAGAAGAGGAAGGTATGCAAATACTCGCGCACACTTTTTAACCACGTGCTTTAGGCTACAGATATGTGTCAGACGTGTGGTTTCCTTGTTGTCTGAGGTATCTGTTTAAATTGGGCGGTATCGTCTCTAGTCTGGCTGTGTCGTAATTGTTGAGCTTTCCCTGGGAGCAGCTGCAGATCTCCTCTATTCTATACCTTCCCTCATTACAAAGTGATATACATACTGTAAATGATTATACTACACACAGGGTAGGGTTACAATATGTTTGCCGGGCACACTGGCTGCTGACAGTCCCTGAGACCTGCAAGTTACTAACATCTGCTCCTGATTTTTCTCCCCTCCACCTATTGCATCTGGTTGCATTTGTAACACAAAATACAGACTATAATTCCATATTCATTATTATTTCCCGAGGCGAAGAGGCTAAGCTCTTTGGTGCATCAGATTTAGAGATTTGAGCCGGTATGTTCTCTCACGCCTGTGCGATGGGAAATTTAGTTGGAGGAGCAGAGGCTGGTTGGTGTTGTGTGTGTGTGTGTGTGTGTGTGTGTGTGTGTGTGTGCCTGTAAGTCCTAAGCTATTGTGTCCAGGCCACCCAGTAGAGGTCGATCCTGCTCTTCATGTCTTTTCTTCTTTTTTCTTCTGCTTCCTCCTCTTCTCTTCTTTGTCCTTCATTTTATTAAGAGGAGTGGAACTTTTTCTTCTTTGTATTTTAATATGAAATATGTGATTAATCTGCAAAACTAGAGCGGAAAAAGTCTAGATTGGCAGAGATCAAAAGTAATAAAACACCTTAGTATAGTGGTGTAATACAGTTTGGATTTAAAGCATGTATCCCCCAAAATTGCAAAAGGTTGCAAGCTGTTTGCAGTGCAGTTTAAAATCATTGTTCATCAAAATACAGTAATGCATGCAGTAAATCCAAATGACCTGGATGGAGAACTGTATTATTTACTGTACATGAAGCAATTGAAATGGACATCACATCGGTACAAAACAATGCAATGCTATGCAACATTAACATCATTTAGGAGCCATACAGACTTTAAAAACTTCCCTAAACAAAGTAAAAAGAAAATTACATTTTCTGCAAAAGTTTAAATGAAGTTGTAAACAAATAAAACATTTACATCCAGTTTTACTTAACACATTACATCATTAGCTCCACAGTGCTACTAGAGATGGAAAAATTCACAGTGATCTCTAATGTGGGTTATAAAATAAATAAATACTTTTTTAAATGTTGTTGCAATTTTTTAAGATCTTTACATCTTTAAATCTTTGAAAATACTCTAATAGTGAAAATACATTTACATAAGAATAAAAATGTAGATAAATGTTCAAACTGGTAATAAAGAAGGTTGAAAGTGCTGCATCTAATGCAGTAAAAACAAGGCAATGTGCTGCTGCTGCTGCTGTTAGACTTTAGTCCTCTGAGTCATAATCATTTTTTTACATTAACTTCTTCTGCCGCATGATGTAACTGTTGAACTCACAGACTTACATGTTTTTTTAGGAGGTAAATGTGTTGACATATTTTCAGTCTTTGTTTCAATGGGAATTAAAATGAGAAAAACTGTCCATCACTCAGTTTGAGGCAGAGAAGAAGAAACAGAAATTCAGCAGTCTGATCTCCAGAGAGCAGGGAGAGGCCGTCCAGGTGATGAGTGACATCCTGGGCTTTCATCGCAAGTCTGCTCTCCTTTCACCATCAGGCTGATTCATTTTTCATCCTCATCAGGCTCTCTGCACCTCCTGCTGCTCCTCCTTTTCCACCCCTACTCCACATCTTACTGTAAATACTTTTATCACTTCCTTGTAAATATTGATCTCCAATGTCGTCTACTCCTTCACTGCCTTGTCTTCCTCCTCATGTCCTTGGCTTCTTTATTCTGTCTCCTTCAAGCTTCTCCATCTCCCTCAATCAGATCAGGCCTAATATATCTCATGTATCAGTGACAAATTCATAGAGGCTTATAATAATAATAATAATATAATCATATCTGCAGAATATCCAAATATATACACCCAACATAAATCTACATCTAAACATAATTGTAACACAGTCTCACACGTAGTTACTCTCTGCAGCAGCCCTCCGGAGGTGAGGAGATGCTGGTGGTGACCGACACTCCACCTGTCATAATACAGCCAGGCAAAGCATGATGGGAGGGTAGGGAGCTGCTGAGTGAATGGCTAAAGGTTTGTGCGTGACTGTGTGTGTGTGTGTGTGTGTATTCTTATGCTGAAAGGCAGGATCTCACCTTTGACACTACAGGCATTGGGAGTCCACAGGAAATCTACCACCCAAGTGGATGGATGGACGGACAGATGGATGGATGGATGGATGAACAGATGGACGGACAGACGGAAGGATGGATGGACCCTGACAATGTGTTGGCTAAATAAACAGAGAAATAATTAGTGGAGAAATCAGTTGAAATGAAAAGCAGACTGATAAACAAAAGAACAAATGCTTGGATGGATGGACAATTATCCAGATGTACAGCTGAGTTCAGGCTCATTTGCGCTCTACATTAGATGTGGATACGAATACAGATGTGGAAGGAGCTCTCTGTCTGCACTCTGCGTTCATGTTATTCCTATTTCTATGACTGCATGTATGTCTCCTGGATGCTTACAGATACGGATGAAACGTAGCAGTATCACTGGAAATCATGGCGGGTTGTGTAGCCTGCGGTTCAAGCAAGTCCAGTGAAACACAATGAAGAAGAAAAATTTTTAAAAATGGCAAAATTTTTTGCAGAAAGGCCATGCAAGTTGGTACGGAATTACGGACACATTGATGATGTTACCTCACCTGGTACAGGGACAGACAACTCCAACAGAACAGCCGGGAAGGAAGAGATCGGACAGGAAATAAATGTCAGTGTCAGGTGGACGGCCAGAAGAAGAAATGGAGGTCGGTGCCACACCAGTTTGATCTTTAAGAGGCGCCCTCTACTGGATGTATTTCATTACATCCATCCAAACATAAGGCACACTGGAAGTATAAAAGCAGTGACGGTTATATTGTTTAAAAAGGAAGAATAACTGAGTCTTTAATCACTGGAGGGTAGATTTGGCAAGAGGGATTAAAAACAAAGAAGTAAGAAACTATGCAGTGCAGCAAATGTGTCAGGGACTGAGCTGTCGGGCTGACCGCACACAGCCTGCAGCATCGCTTACTCACTGGCCCGCTGTTTTCAGCCTTGGAATCCTTGGCAAGCATAATAAACATTCAGGACATAGCAATTTAGGTAAATCAATTAGAATCTCGATTAAATTAACAGTCTATGATTGTCCCTGTGAGGCACAGTGTGTATTTGTCATGTCGATGCATTTGTTTCTCGGACGTTTAAAATATGGCAACAAATTAACTTGGGGTTCAAAGTGGCATTGTAATAAAAACAAACATTTTGGGGTCATTAAATTTGGTGTTTGGTGTCCAAGTGCACTTTAAACACTGATGCCTTTAAATTAAAGACATGATAAAGTCATCATCTTCACAAAAAATAATTCATAAGGACAGCAAAAGTGATCACTATGGTCTATTCTTTATCTTATTCCGTCTCTTCCTTTTTTTTAAAAAAAGTTTACATAGAACAGGTGTAAGGTGTAAGCACCGGTAATCAAATTAATGATGCTGTATTTCATTTAAGTTTCCCTTAAGCTTAGTCAGAGGTCTATGAGATGCTAACCTTTGCATTATTCAACTATGATTTCTTTTCATTTCTAAGCTCAGCATAAACCTTTAATGAGGTATTTATTGTGGCTAGCAGAGACCAAACTCTATTGATCTTCACTGTATCATGGTGGAGCCAATGTCTTGGCAGTAAATATCTCAAAATTACAGCCACACTTCCATGTTGCCTTCTGTCACGAGACAGATGTCGCTCCTCCTCGAGAGCAAAAATGAAAAAAGCACACACATCCAAAAACCCATGTCGGGTGGTTGCTGGACCAATGCAAGAAAAGCATGAAAACAAAAAGAAGGGGTCCTCAACACCATACGGCTCCAGTGCAAAAAATTTATTAAATACCTATGACGTTTCAAGCTGCAAGCTCTTCCTCAGATGTTAAGATTACTATAGAGACAGACACCATATTTAAAAGTCAGTCATAATCACACACCTGCAATGTATCAGCCCCAGTTAACAAACAATTATCCATTAGCACTGATTGTGCAGCAATTACTCATACACTTATTAAACATAATACATAAAGTGGTATATACAAAAGAATCATTTATACAAAAGTATATACAACTTATATGAGTTTATTTAGGAGTTCAGGCTGTATAGGCCGTCATAGCACATAAAACAACAAGTTAGAGGCGCTTGTCTTTAAATATAGAAATGTAAAAAGGTAACAATGCTAGATCTCCAAGTGGAGGGTACAGTATTGACACACATAACATGACCATCAGCAATGGAACAAAAAACACCAGTATGCTGTGGTCATGAGACGCATCTCAATAAGCACATCATAAGACAACTGGTCCGAGGAGAACACAGCAACAACGCTGCCACTCAGCAGAAATCTCTGAAAAAATCTCATATTCCTCTCAAAAAACATCTCAGCAAACACCTCCTCCTTGAGAGCTCATGGTTAAATAACACGAAAAATAAAAATCACCATTCTCAGTCTAAATGAGGTACAACACATGCATACACACACATACACACTTCATGTGTGTATGTGCTCCAGAGTCATTATTGGCCATTTAGCATGATGAAAAATGTTTAAGTGAGAGGTTTGTTTGTAGTTTCTGGGAACCACACATGCTGAGTGTTCCAGGGGTTTCCAGCACACAGACTCTGACTGAGTTGAGGGCTAAAGAAAGTGTCAAAACTAATGAAGACTGCAGAGATGGAGTCTGTGTGCGTGTGTGCGTGCACTGCAAATGCATACATGTCTACTGTATGTGTGTTTATTACCCGCTTCCAAAATAACAAAAGGATCGGGGGGATGAGTGGATGCCAGTGTAGCATGTAATCAGAGCCAGATCCTACAATCCATCAGCACCGTGGTCCATCAGAAAATTACTGACATCAGTAGACGGAGACTTCTCCTGATTCCACCACAGCAGAGACCCAGTCATTAGTCAGCCTGACAACCCTCATTTATTCCCTGTGACGTGAAAAATAATGACTGTCTCCCTGCATATGAACCCCCTCTCTCCCCCTTTCTCCCCCATCCCCCGCTGTCTTCCCCTCAACAGCCCACCAAAGAAACTAAAAGTCACACAGACAAACTCAGTTAAAATGACAGTTTATCCTGGTTTCCCTGTAGTGCAATTCCAAGAGACTTTGTTATTTCAAAAGTCGGATGCCTCGGGATATGGTCATCTTTTTCTTATTTCATTAACATGAAGTTAAACTAATGTGTATGACTTTTCAATGTGACAATATTATTCTATATACGTACAGTACAATAAAAACCTAATTTGGATTAAGCTCTTCCTCTGGATGCATGAATTTCACTGCTTTCATGCAATCCCAGTTTGTTTCTCTGTTTTTAGATCAAGGATTTTTTGAATATTGGTTACATGGAAAGTATTTTAGTTTTTTAATAGAACTCTATAGCATACACACATTCACGCATACATTCAAACACACACAGCAGTCAACAGTAGGCTACAGAACTGACCAATTCTAAATAAATAAATACCTTACTCATATATGTATGTGCTTTTCACAACATAAACTAGATTTTTAATAGGGCCTTTTAAGAGGGTTTGTGCGTCAGAACGGGCTGTTTAAGAGTGCATTTGTATCCGATGTCAAGGGACGTTCTGACAAAAGCGATGATGTTTGACAAACTGGGATGACAATGTGTTTTTCAAAGAGAATTACATCATATGATTAGGCTGTGGTTATGTCGACCTCTTATCTCGAGCATAACCTGTGCTGAAGCAGATTAGGTGAGCAGCATAAGTTACCGTGGCGATGTACCCCAGTAAGAGGGAAACCACCAATGAAACCCTTTAAACCCAGTCTTAAACCTGAAGCTACTTCGCCAGCCACGAGTCGTGCTTCGTAGTACAGACTGCTGCTCTTTACTGGATTTGAGGAAGTTTACTTGTGATCAGTTTACAAAACACATCAGTGAAATTTCTCATCCATAAAGTCGTTTAACTTGCAAAAAAAACTTGAAAACACTTACACTACGTCAGAAATCCAACTCTTGTGTTCAGTTTAATATATTTACTTTTTCTGCAAGTAAGAACCTGAGGCTGACTTTCCTGAGAGCTTTCTTTTTAAAAAACTTTTTCAACATGAGCATGATATTGTGAATTTGGCCACTGGAAGCATGTTTAAGATGTTTTGCAAGCATCTAATTTTCAAATAAGTCAGCCAG
Organism: Naso thynnoides; assembly: GCA_029783665.1. Classification (NCBI taxonomy): domain Eukaryota; kingdom Metazoa; phylum Chordata; class Actinopteri; order Acanthuriformes; family Acanthuridae; genus Naso; species Naso thynnoides. Next base: position 1,339,273 of record JAQLOL010000005.1, on the reverse strand, counting down.
AAACATTATTTGAAATTCCTACCAAATCGTGGCAAGTGGCTTGCAGGCTACAGTTAATAAAAGTCTGTCAGCATTATTTCAGCCACAGAAGCCCCTAAATGCCGTTAAATTAGTCTACTTCCTTTTAAAATAATAAAACTAACATTTTTTTAAAAATGAACACTTCATTTAATTGGAAAATCTGCCACTGTTAAAACTGTAAAGTGAAAATAGAAGAAAAGAAAGTAACCAAACATGCAAACGGAGATTGAGGGAGACAACTCAGCAAATGACACCACATTGTCACGTTTAATATCATAAAACCTTTTATTTGTTAAAAAACAAAAGAAAGTTAAAAAAAGGGAAACAAAACATTTTACTGAATAAAATTTGAAACTCTTGTACAGGCAAATTTTCTGTGCATTTTTCATCACAAAAACTGATGAAAAACTTCCATAATGTGTTTTAAGGCTTGACGAGTTGAGTTGATAATCTGGCTGCTAGCAGGCGAAAGAAATGCATTTAATTTATTCTGTCTTATCAGAAGCACCTACACACCTGCACATACGCGCTTCCACATGCACACATGCACACAAATTCACTCAGCATGCACTGAATATACAGCATATATACTGACCTCTGCATATGCACTTTGCCAAAGCTGGCATCACTCCCTCACCTTCAGATATGTGCACAAAGTAACGAAAACCTGAACCAACAAATGTTTTAATTATTGAAGACTGGCAACATGGGCCAAAGTAAACCCTGATCTGTAAATGTGACCTTGTTATCCAGTCTGCTTTCCTCTGTGTGTTTGCATATTTCGCCTGCTTCTCCTTGAACGTGATGACTGATTAAGAGCTAGAACACTGAATAAACTTTCTGTCCAAATATTAGCAGCCTGACAGGTGTGTACAAATATATGTGTTTGTTCATGTGTGTGTGAGTGTGCATGTGTGCGCGGGGTGGGGTGGGGGGTTCATAGCAGCCACTAAAAACAGCTGCAACATTCTAACACCTAATTTACTCTCATTTAGAAGCAGGAAAGAGTGAGGGAGAGGTCGATGGCATTTGCTTTACTGTACATGCAGATGTGAAACACTCTGCATTCTGTTTCAGAAAGCTGCTTCAGATGGACACATCTGTGAAAAGTACACCTAGCTCGCTGCAGCTTGCAGAAACTGGCACCGATATTGTGGATTTAAAGGAGATATTTTGTATTTTTGACGTGATGTTGTGGAGAAATGTAATAGACAGGTAAAAAGTTGAGGAACATTCTGACCTGATGGGCGATGGTGATGGTTGAGACAGGCTGTTTGCTCTTTTTTTCCCAAAGCATCACAGAGATTTAATCTGGTTTATAATCACCACGCCAGCACCCACATCCACAGCATGCAGAGCTAAAAGTATTTCCCTTTTAAAATGTCATGATTTACTTGGACTTTACCCGGAGTCAAACCGCAAACCTCCCATTAACAGAGGGAAAATTAAACATTAGCAGTATTCTTTAATACTAAATTACAGCTATTGCTTTTATTTAATTATAATGTATCTACATAAGTATCCCAGACCCTGTGGGACTCTGGCTTCCATTTGCCTCTGAGTATGATAAGGACTTAAAGGATAGGACTTAACACATCAGACGCACAGAGGAAAGTCACAAAGTACATGTTAACTACTGAAATAAAATGGCCTCTAACGATCATTTCATGTAAATTGAAATCCTAGAGGTAGTGGAAGAAATGAAAGTGTGTAAGTAGCTCTCCAAGATGGCATGTATAGGGTGACATGACATGCATGTACAAAGCAAAGAGCAGATACTTCTTCTTCAAAAGTAGTTAGAGCCGTGAAGTGGAGATACTGCATAATGTTTAACAGATTATTCACTCTCAACTCCACAGCGTGCACATCCCTACCAAGTGCGCTAAATGTAAAAATGTGACCTAATCTTCTCTGGATGATGTTAATCTTTCATGTTTGGAGGTATGTGTGAGTGGACTACTCACCAATTTAGCTAGGTCACTTTTGTCTCCAAGAGTTTGGGCAGGGCAGTGGATCTGCTATGTTCCACTACCAGGATGTAAAATGCCAAAAACATAATAGAAATAAAGAAAGAATCAACCAACAAATTCTATTTTCTGTTTTCTCTCGGGTTTGGTGGTTAACTTCAAAATGATCTAATCAGATGCTTTTACACTGGCTGTACACTCAGTAATCCATTTTCAGTTTCACCCTAAACCTCGGCCATCTCTGCATGTTTTGTCTGTTTCTTGCTTTTCCTGTGCGTGTGCGTTCATGTGACTAAGACACAGGCACGGTGTTAGCACATGTGTAAGTGTTTTTGTGCATGTAGGTCTGCTCACATGTGTAATAGATGTGTAATATCTGTTTCAGTGCCTCATCACTGCTGTCAGCACATCAGATCTCCACAGTGTGTCACGGAGGATTGTTTTACCAAAGTCATACAGCTGGAGCCTCCAACAATCTTTCCACCAAACCCACTCATTTTCATTTACATTTTAGCCTGACTTCTCCTCCATCCACTCTGGTGAACAGAAAGTCTGCAGGAGGACTGCAGACCGTGCTCATTATGTGAATGAGTGAAGTGTTATTGATCATCTGCTCGAGTGTCTTTCTGTGCATCTGTGAGGGTAAAAAAAATGACGAGTGTACTTAGAGTATTTGTGTGTCTAATCGGAAGTCTGTTGGATTCCTGTGGGACCAGAGGATAACTATGCCAGGAAAACCAGAACGGCAGATGCTAGTCTACGTTTTTTTTGCCACACAAATCAGTTACAAAAGCTTTACAGGTGCAAACTCAAACGCTGCTAAAAATCAGTCGATGAGTTATGAAAAGGCCTAATGGCTAATGTGAAGGAGCGGTCAAGCCATAACGAATGAAAGTGTGTGTGCGTCTGTGTATGTGTGTGTGTATTTGTGTGTTTGTTTCTTCAAAATGTGGTGGCCATGTTCCATGTTCCGTGACTTGATGTCCCATTGCCCAATTTTAGACAAATGGCATGAACACACACACACACACACACTTGACCTTCACACCAAATTTCAGCCTCCTATGGCGAAAAACTGTGGCCTCCAAAGAGTGGGAAATTTTTGTGGACCAACCAACCGACCAACCAGCAGAGCGACCTATAGAGCTGCTGGTTACAGCTAAAAATGGAGCCACATCAGCAGTGTACATGTAAAAGATGTTCAGTGCTCCAAACTGTCAAAAGGGGAACTCCACAAAAATTAATTGTAGGTCTGTTTTCTTTGAGTTTTCTAGCTGGCTTTGGCACTTGGTGTCACTGGGCAAGAAATCAATAAATTTTCAGCTTGTTGTAATTCAAGCACTCTGAGAGAAACTATATAGTTTACCATGTATATAGTATACTATATACTATATGGGTGTGTGTGTGTGTGTGTGTGTGTGTGTGTGTGTGTGTGTGTGTGTGTGTGTGTGT
>JAQLOL010000005.1:1323738-1334291 GCA_029783665.1 Naso thynnoides | reverse complement strand
ATAGTATACTATATACTATATGTGTGTGTGTGTGTGTGTGAGTTTTTAAACTGATATTTATTCTTTAATTTTTAATTCAACACATTAACAAAACAAAAGAGACAGAACAAAAAAATCACTAAAAATGGTGTTAACACCTCTGATTGAATACATGTAACATTAAGTCCTCCCAAAAATAGAAAATAGAAGACGTTCAACGTGGACAAGAAATATCCGACATTTCAACCCAAGAAGCCACATTACAGGACCAAAAAACATTAATGTGGTAATATGTGGTATCTTTGACATTAGTTTGACACAGGCTGTGTATTTTATATGATAACAAAAAGTATATATATTAAAACCGTGAAAATCACACTCTCTTCTACAGGGTTCTACAGAGTGTCATTAGGCAGAGATTCTCGTACACTGGGACGAGACTACATCATCTACTGTATCAATAACATTAGACAATATAAAACAGTTTAAATCTACAGTTAAATTGGAGATTATACATTTTACTGACTTTGTTTTCTTTGCACATTCAAAGAAAATTTATATGCATTTTCCAGAAGATGTTTTAAAAATGTATTGAATTTCTATATAACTTTTTTCATGTGGGAAGTGGTGGGGTGGCAGTGTTTCAGTGTATGCCAGAAGGACAGACTATTTATTAAAGATATAATAATATAAAATTATTTTTGAGTCCAACAGTGAGACATTTTCCTTGTGGTTCCATCTGGAAGCAACATCTGAAGAAATGAAAAGAACTGAGTAATGCTTTGCTGCCATGAGATGATACATGAGAGTCTCCAAGCAGACATGTTTATGAGCAGATGCATGATTAAGAAGAGATGGTGTGACACAAAGTTGTTCCTCATTGTTGATTATAAGTCATCCTCCAGGAACTTCCTCTCATTTGTTTCTCTCATCTGTCTCAAGTGTCATTCACACTTCAGACGATGCTGTACTCAATGATCAAATAACAAATGGTTACAGAGTGACAATGAATGCATATTGGTGCAACAACACGCAGCAGAAACTCTGAACACATTCCACATGTTCTTACTGCTCAACAAACAACAAACAATGATGAAGTGGTCTCCTGTGTAAAAGTCTGCTCTAGAATCAGATTAGCTCTGCTTCACCTTGTGTGGATGAGCAGCGTTTGACCTCACATTGACCCAAGAAATCAAACTGATATTAGTTGAGGTTGCACGTGTCAGACACCCGTTAGTGTGAGACAGAGATTAAACAGCCGTTTTTTACAAGATGGTTCTCAACTTGTGTTGGTACATTTAAATATTCCTTTGATCTTTGGCCAGATTCACTTACATTTCTGCCACATCTGACTTTCTAAATTAATAAAACATTGCAATATGACAATGCCAGCTAATTCAGATACAAGTAATATATCACATGTGTTCTGATACAATTTGTCTTAGGGTAAATATTCCAATAAATTGGAGTTTATTAAAAAGTATTTAATATTTTTTTTATGGATTAAAACCGCATTTCTCCCTCATTGACAGAGAATTAATCATAATTTGGAGACCTAAAGTTATAGTTTGAGCTCAGCTTTGTGGTTTGATGGTCCTCAACCACACTTCTCTTCCTCCTTACTATTGGGCTGAGCCACCAGCTGGTCTCAGGATTGATTTTTTTCCCCCTCCCAGTTTAATTTAAAACTTATTCATTTAGAAAACTCAACCTCGTGTTCAGATCCTTACTGGGTCTGTATACAACTAATACTGGGGTAATTTTTGCTCTTCTTCTTCCGGTCACTTGTTTTATCTACTTACTTTTACTTTTAAGCAATAATTGCAAACCAAAGTTTTTTTTCTCATTGAATTAAAAGAGAAAGACTGTTCTTAATGTGTCACGTGGGTCATTTTTTAAAATCCTAAATAAAAAGAGTAACAGAGTATTTATCATAGAAATGTAAAAAATGCAGTTTAATTTATGAAAATAATAATTTATAAAATAATCTTGTTGATCACTCTTATTGCCTATATAGTCTTCATTTCATTTTATACAATAAGTTTGTGCTGTGTTTAAGCCAGAGCAGGTGGCTGATCCCTTGTATTTTAATCATCCAAAATGCAAAATGTCTGTCCTACATAATCCTGCATCCTGCAAATTAAAGAACTTTCTTTACATGAGTTCCTCTGCGGTCTTCCTTCAGCCTCTACATGAATTCCTCTGCTGGGTTTATTCAGCTGCCTCCATCGGCCTCAGTGACAAGGGATTTGCACCCGCAACCATCCGGGGCAGACTGACGAGCCTCTGCTTACTGTCTGATCTCAGCAGCCTCCCACCCACCCCCATTAATTATAATTACATTTCCAGCTTCCTCCACCTCTTCTTCTTCTGCTTACATCTGTTCAAAACAACTCACTGTCACCTCATATATTTGCCTGATTCTTGCACTAACCTGTCATTGGACCAAATGATTTATCCTTGTCAGGGAGCTACAGAATAAATAATGTGCTGTAACTGCTCATTGTTTTGTTTTAATTGAGTTTTCTGGAAGGGGGACGGTGGGCAGTCACTTCTCGGCAATGTTTTATTAGTTTTTATCACCACAGACACAAAAACGTGTGGAGTGAGAGAAATATGACAGCATAGATAGAGCCAGAAATCGAACACACACGGTCAGAGTAAATTTTTCCTAACAGGAGCGGGTTGAACAATTCTTGTGAGGTTGAATTTTTTTTTTTCAAACTGATTGAGCGGCCAGGGAGTTTAACACTGACTCATCAGTGTTCATTGACAAAAGCTGCAAAAGCTGTAAGTTTGCCAGTGATGCACAGTTTCTCTTACACTGGGGTGAAAACTTTTATATCTGAAAACTGCTAACACATGGACCTCAGTAAAACTGTCAGTAATCAACTAGTGAGCCTATATGCTCTATATTTGCATGACAAGAATGAATTACCATGATTTTATTTCATTTCCTCTTGAGGAAATCAAAAATGTTCCTCTCACCTCATGCTGCTTGTGCTCATGTCCCGCCGTTGGCTTTTAATTAAATAGTGAATATTTTTTAGTTTTTTCCTTTCCTCATAATACACGCATAATGTTTTTTCTTTTTTTTTCATGTTGGCTGCTTTCCTCCCTGCATATATCTATAGAACTTTATCAGTGTATGTATTTTTATTTTATGTACTGATGGTTTTACAATTTGGAGGGAGTGAAAACAAGTCACAAACAAAACAGTTTCATATTTAATATATTCATTCAGACCGCCTGGAAAGATCTTTTGCTCTCCACCAGTGCCTGAGAAAAACATTTGGCTCTTTAACCGCTTAATGCGCCACTATGTTTAACCAGCTAGTTGCTAACTTTGTTTGCTGATTGCTGCAAAGGAAGTAATGTACAGGTAGCAGTTGTTTCGTATGGAGATTTTCACCAAAAAAAAGATAATAACTACATAACATATGTCACTGACACAGTCTAAAATATTTTTCTTCAGTAATTTACTGAAAACAAAAAAGGTAAACCAAATGTGGGTTTTTGCAGGCACTCAGATGAGGAGAACATATTTTAGAATCATGAAATTGACTTCTGCCACGAAAAATTGTCTGAGTCCAAAAGCAGCGTCCCTCTTGGCTCTCAAACACCCACAACAAATCAAATCCTGCTTCATACATCAGGATCAGTGTGCTTTCAAAATGTTTGAAGTATTGACTCCTGCCCAGAAAGAAGCAGGGAAAGAATACATCATCAAACACTGCGGTACAGTGTCTGTCCAGTTCAGAAGAGAAAATACAACAGCTCAGAACAATTCTCATGAGGATGAACAACCTTCATGCTGTTTTTTTAGGTTTCCGTGATGATGCGTCCAGACTCCACAGCTGACTAACCTTTGATGAATAAGCAAGAGACGTTTCTGGCAGCTGGAATCTTCACAGGGATTCCCTCCCGGCTGCCAGCAGTGAAAACTTTGACCTTCCACACTCACTGTCTTTCTACTGTATGTCACCTCAGGTTGGCAGTATGAACAAACTAAGATACTGCAATGTCTACTGGGATTAAAACGCCACATGCAGGCAGAATTGATATAAACTTAAAATACAAAATTTAGGGAACAACCACTGGTCTCAACCTTCCTACATCCTTACCCGCCCAGCAGCTCATCTCTGAGCAGAAAAGACAAGGAGAAACAATTAAGGTTCATGATGGAAGCTAACTGTCCGTAACCACGCTGAGAGCAGAGGGGTAATGAGTCCCAAAGATTGTGCCGCAATTCACGGGTGAACGGAGGGGAGCAAGCTCCGCTAATGAAAACGATGCGCGGTGATCAGTGCATAACGCACTCCCAGCTTGGGGATTGAATATCATAAGGAAACCCATATGGGGAAAAGTGGGAGGTGGAAGGTTTATCCTCCCGAGAAGGTGCGTTGGAGTGACACCACATCTGTGTATCAGTAGCGTACTCGTTCACGAAGGAGATCCATCTTCTTCGGATTCTATGCTAATCAAGCCCTGGGTAAGAAAAAACAGAAGAGATTCGGGTCATTGAACCAACGATTGCGAAACAGAGCAGCGTTGCCTTGGGAACCCGAACACAGCCGACGTAAATAATGTGATCTATTGGTGCCATCTGGAAAAGATTGGGCCGAAGGGTGCCTCATTCTTTGCCTCTTCTCTTTGCTATATGTGAGGGGATCCATTACCATGTTTATTTGTGCAGCTAAGCTTTGGTCGGCGAATAGGATTATATAGTCAGGGATTGAGAATAGACCCTACACAAACAGTGCTATTAAAGCAGGATTTCTGATATATCCTGAACAATAATGGATTTACAAGGCAGCAGTTTTTCCTCTCTCCTTCTCACAACCTCTTCATTTTCCAGAAATTGAAACCAGACCCACAGAGAGGAGCGCAGCTCTTCTGCTGTGTGCAGTGAGGGAGAGAGGAAGCAGGCCAGATCAGTATTTATCATAGCCTTAAACACTTATATACTAAATGGAGAGAGGAGGAGAGAGAAAGGGAGAGATGCACCCCTGCACTGTCTGATAGTCCTTTAATGTCTCATGCAGCAAGATGGGGTGAGAGAGCTTTAACAGATAAGTGTTGTTGTGTTTTTCTTAACATATCCCATGTTTGCCTCCCTCCAGTACTTTCCATCTTTCCTGCCCAGTCTTTGGCTCTCAGCCTCAAGCACACTGAATCCCACAAAAGAAGAATACCTTTCAACCGGTCACAAATATTTCATTGAATTTCATTTTACAAAAAGAGAAAAAAAATCCTGTTAACTTCAGCAACAGTAATAAAACTAAATATCTCTGGTCCAGTTGGGGACCTTTCTTGAATGCATTGCAGACTTAAGCAGTTGGTGGCCACAGGTCAGTTCATTATAAATTACAGCTTCATTATGTTTTTCTCAGAGAGCAAAAACTAATCAGTACTACTATAATAGAATACTACCTATCTCCTAGTTTTAAAGGGATAGTTCATTTTTTACATGGGGTTTCATGAAGCACTTCTGCCTGAGCTCTTTCATCAGTGTCACTGTATGGAAAAGCAGCACAGTGCGACGGCAGGAAACAGCAGAGTATTGCTATGAACAGTACCAACCGCAACATGTCTTTTAGCCACCAACAAGACCACCTACCTACGGCATATGTTCCTTTAGTGGCCGCTGCAAGTTTAAAATTTTTGAGCTTTATATTTCCATCAGACAGTTGTTTCATTTGGGACTACCTGCAATGATGCAGAGAAATATGTGCACTAGAGAGAATGTAAGTCCCAAATGAAACAACTGTCTTATGGCAGTCTAGATTGTTAAAATTTTCAAACATGTAGAGGGACATATATGCTTCAGGCAGGTGGTCTTGTTGGGGTGTTGCTGTTGGTACCGTTTACAGCAATACTATGCTGTGTTTCCTGCCATCGCACCGCACTGCTTCTCCATACTGAGAGTGAGCTGACAGTTATCTCCTGCAGGTAATACAATTACCAGGTATACATGTAAGTGCCTCATACAACCCCTATCAATGAAAAAAAGGAACTATCCCTAAAAGTATGTCAGTTAGTTTGGTGGCAGACTGATAAAATTAATGATATTCTAAATTTGAAACTAATAAAATAACCAAAAACAACTGACACACAATGGACCTGAGGCTTTGACAATGTAATCAGTGGGTGAATTGTAATGTGTCACTTAAAATCACAGGAATAATATGTCTTTTTTACAGTTATACATATTCACACCCTCAGACTTAAGACTAGATTTGATTACAGAAAAAAATCATCAAGATTAAAGAATAAATCAATTAAAAATAAAAAAATAGGCTGTAATATATATTTCTTTTTAGCGTTTTTTATTTTCTTATTCTCTAATCAATTTAAAATACTTTTTATTTTCAGGTCATTTTTAGTTTGATTTTTATTTCCTTTTAATATAAATTTAATTTAACTTCTTGCCTGACAAACTGATACCAGTAATCTATGAGGACGCAAACATTGTTGACAAACTCTGCAGTCTGCAGTTGTGTCTCTGCTATTACTTATCCTCAGCAGTTTTATTAAAGTAAAAAGCTTTAGTCTGTTTTTTCTGCTTATGACTGTTTCTCCCACTGTGCTGATTTTGTTTTTTTGTTTTATATGTTTGTCATTTTTGCATGTGTTACATGTTGGTGCAATGGTTCTACAATACTTTGGCATCAATAATTTTGCTATTATTAAAAACTGATGTCAACATGCCTAGGATATTAAAAACAACAGAAAGATTTTTAGTATTATTGAAACAGTCTTTTAAAAAATTATAATTTAATTTAATTTAATTATAATTTCCTTCTAGACTTGGTGTCTTATTTTCATTAAATGTACGAGACAATAAAAGTTACATCACAATGGATTATTGAATGTCCCATTTGATTGTGAAAGAGTTTTACTAAATCTGTTTTGTACATAATAATTAACTTATTTATTTTTACAACCTCTGACCTAATTTTTCCCTGGTTCTATTCTTTCAATGTTGTCCAGATTTTTTGAATTATTTTGTAAATTTTACTGCTGTAAAAAAATACATATGAAACTAGCATTAACATGGCATTGCTACGACAAAAAACAAACATGAAATTAAGCAGAAACATAGCTGCAGTGATAAGTTCCCTGTTTAACAACAAATTTAGCACCATCAGTTAGAAAATGACAAGAGTCTCACCATGTTGTCTTTGCTAAATCAATCAAAGTGTAACATAACTTGATGGATTGTGTTGATTTGTGATGAAGATTGTGGACCTCAAAGCCGTCATCCAGATGTGTGTGTGTCAACACCTGGAGGGACCGGTCATCAAGAAATGGAAAGAGAGAGACGAGCTGTCAGCATCACACACACACACACACACACACACACACACACACCAGCATACACACAAACTGCATAAAGACAGGAGATAAGAGAAAAATACAGAACTGTGTGAAGTTGACTGAGACGCTGCTGACAGAAAAAGCAAAACTTCATAATAAAATTGATGAAAGAACAACATTCTGATCTGATAAACTTTCACTTGATGATTACTTTAACACTACAGTGGTTCAGATTTCATGAATTCATCCAGTTCATGAAAACGTGTACGAAATGAAGAATCGAATGTTTCTGGTGTATTTTAAATAAGTTAAATCCAGCTACTACTTACATAAACTAAAAAAGCTCACTTGTAAGTTTTTGTTTAACTTAAGAGATGAATATTGTGGTAAAGTGTTTGTAGTAGTTTAACATTGTGACTGTGTGATGATGATGATGATGATGATGATGATGGAGTTGAGCTGTTACATGTTGCTTGTCTGTTTATTGAAAATAAATTATAGTGAATTTAACTGTAGATGAAATTAGCATGCAGTTGTTCAAATGGGACAATGGACAAAAAAAAATGCTTAATGATGCCACAACAAACCATTTTTATTTCAATTTGTCAAGAGAAGGTGTAACTAATATGAGTAGCAGTACCTAAAAGGAGCAGAGTCATCGCTGATGTTATCAGCAACACTTGAGCTTTTACTGAAATTACCAAAACTAGAAGTTGAATTGTGGGCCACAGGTGAACTGGCTCAGCTGATGTCATCAGCTGCCCTTAGTTTATCACAGATGTGTCATAATGGCAGAAGTTACAAAAATTATAGTACAGTCATCATCACACAGTTTGTTAAAAGTCATTTTTATAATTAATTATTAATTATAATTAATAATGAAAGTTATCCTTTTGAAAGCTGATTATATATCTAAAAATGTCAAGGTAGGAGTTCTTGTTGGAATTTTAAAAAAAGGAGGTTACAGGTGCTCTTTGCATAAGGATACATGTTGACTCAGAAATCAAACAAAAAGGAAACCTTACTAACAAAACAAATCCTGATGTGATTCAATATTAAAGGAATATCTTTTTTTTTAATGTCTAACTGGACCAATAAAATAAAGGCAAGTGTTGAAGAGAAGCCTGTGGAGTTGCTTTTTGAAAGTTTTTTTGTAAGCTGATTATGTTATGTTCATGTGAGAAAAAAAATCCTATTTTCATATATTTTGCAATCAGATATAAATGTCAGGTCCAGTTCCAATTATACCAGATCCAGGGAGATAAATAGAAGCAAAATATCAAGAAATAAAAATAAAAAAGAGCACCAGTTATAAAATAGGGGCAAACTCGATGAAGAAAACATGTTTGACAAGGAAAAAGTAAAAAGTTTAAGAAATGTAACTTAGCTGAAATGGCACAAACATTAAAAACGGCCCAAAAGATCCAGGAAATAAGGATGGGTGGAAACTTCTGCCATTTTATATTCTGTGTTAGAATGTGATTACAACAAAACAGAAAAATAAGTCACTAATAGAAACAATAATAGAGAAACAAAATCCTGGAAACTGTCCATACGTCAGGGATGGCAGGAACTCAGACTGTCAGCAGAACAATCAGATTAAAGAGACCTGAACAAACCAAGAGCTTCTCCGTGAACATCAACACACACCAGCCAACATAATCAAGACACACACTGATTATCAGGCCTGGTGATTTCTGGTTGTCCCCTCTGCTCTCCAATGGTCTGTGGTTAGACATCATCTGGATTTTATTTCTACCCAGTAGAAGGACAGCAGGAGGAAGGAGGAGTGGGCCTGAGGGAGGTTGAATAGAAAGAGTGAGAGATGAGAGAAGAATGACAGATGAGGCTGAGCTCTGCTCTCTCTTTCTCTCCCCCTAATTTGGCTCCCTGTGTTGAGCCAAGAGGAAGTGGAACTGCCATGTCTCCTTTCCCCCACAATCCCTCACCTCGGCTGGCAGCAGATGGCCTGGGGCCTGGGCCTCCTCCCCCTGGAGCTCCATCTGAGAGCGAGGTGCCAGCTTCAATCTTAACAATCTCTCCTCACTTCTCTGGGATGGCCAAACCTCAATGACAAGAGACAGAGGATTTTTCCCAGGAGGCAGAATCAGGATCCCCACAGTTAGTTATCCCTCCTTAGCAGTGTAAATGAGTTGGGACTGACTTCCTTCCTGGTCTGCATTGTAGGTTGACTTGTTAATTTGACACCTTTGTGCTGACAGAGTGAGAGAACATGGTAAAAAAAAAAAAGTTTCTGAATTAAAATGACAAATGCTGATGTTTTGATCTAATCAGTCTTTTTATGGACTCAATTATGTATTTATTTATGAAGGTTTGTTTTGTTCATGAAGTGAAGTGTTAGTTTCCCATGGTTTGCAGTTCACCCATCAGGCAAAAAATCTGGGTGTAAACTTTGATTCAGACCTCAATTTTTACCAAAATCGCCGAATTATGTATCGCTTAAGTCACTTAATTGCAAAGATTTGATCCTTCCTCTCATTCAGTGATGCTCAAGTTGTCAGTCGTGCTTTTTCTTTAGGTATTTAGATGACTGCAACTTTGTATTTGCTGGACTGCCCCTAAAATCTATCAGTTGTCTAACTTGTACAAAATACCGCAGCTATGGTTCTCAGTAGAAAATATGATACCGTTTCCCCTTATTATTATCATTGCTTTGGTAACCAGTGGTTTTTAGAACTGTTTTTGTTTTGTTTTGTTTTGTTTTTTAATGTAGTGGCTTCTATGTAAATCACTGAATGGATTTGTCCCAGCTTCCATCACAAACCCTCTCATCCCTCACACTCCCACTCATTCTCCAAGATCTGCCCGCCAGCTGATCTGAGTCCCCAGACAAGCTGAAGCTTCCTCAGCGTCCTCAGTGGAAAACTCTTTCAAAAACTATTTTTAATATTTCAACACTGAATGAGACAGTGTTCCCTGTACATCATGTTCTGAATGTTAGGTTAGGGCTAAGGCTGTGTGTCTGTGTGTGTGTGATTTGGGTTCTTTGTCTGCTACTTTTGTCTAATTGTACTGTTTTTTCTGATGCATAACAATTTTGTGTATTTTCAGTTTTTGTCTTGTTTTTTATTGTCGTTTTTTAATTTTATAATTGTTTTTCTAATAATTACAACATCAATAATAACAATGATTATTATTTTTATTGTTGTTGTTTATGCCTCCACAAATCAAGTCGATTCAATTTGCAGTACATTTATTGTTTTGACTTTTAAATAACTAAAATAAATGGGATC
>JAQLOL010000005.1:1273220-1291013 GCA_029783665.1 Naso thynnoides | reverse complement strand
ATGATGACAATGACATCTCTGTGTCAATTACAAAATAACTATTATCGTTATAAATCATTGTATACCATGTGCTTAAATAAAATCAGTAGAGAGAACATTTCGTCATGTGTAACCAAATAATACTGGTGCTGAATGTGGTTGGAAAATATCATTTACAAAACAAAAACAAAAAACACTGAGCCTGTGATACAGCTGATTTTATCCAAGGATAAACATGATACTACATTAATTTTAGAATAATCCTCATGGAAATGTTACAGTCCACAAAATTTAAATGTATATAATGAAACAAAAGTTATGTTTGGTGAGAAAAAAGTCTGATAGTTTAACTGAGAGACTTAACTGCAGGATTTAGAAAAGGTCTGCAGTCAAGTACAACAACATTTATGCGACATCAAACTCACAGTTTGACACACCATGAAAAAAATGAGCACGACCACAAGGTAAATGACATCATACAAAGGTATTTGTCTGAGTATTCTGACTAATTTCTTTGAGAGATTAAAAAAAAATAAGGTGAGAGATGAGTCATCTTACAGAAAGAAGTGAAAACTTGATCGTATTCATACGTCGGACATAAACATTGTCTTGTATTGTTTCCCTAAGGAGTCTAACCGCACGCTGTTTACTACCTGGCATTCCTGTGTACCTTATGAAATCAGTTTCTGTGCATTTAAGCTGTTCTTTTTCCTTCATATAGGAGGTCTCCACGGTGTAACAATAGTCCACAGCCACGAGACACTGGTGAAATGGGGTAAGATATTTTTTGGGCAACAAGATCACAGAAAATTAAAAGATTTCATTTCCTTATTATCACCATACATGCCCAAGCTTCTGCCCACGATCTATTTCCACTATCCCTTTATGATTCCTATAACTGCATTATATGTTCTAGCTTAATGTTGACTAATTACAATTATTAAACATATTACACATTGTATGTTTAATAACAATTGTATTTTTAAAGCTCTTAATAGTAGATTCAACTTGATATGAATCGTAATACTGTAATTGTTTCTGTGTGCGTGTGTGTGTGTGTGTGTGTGTGTGTGTGCGTGTGTGTGTGTGTGTGTGTGTGTGTGTGTGTTGGGTGAGGTGGAGGAGGGGGCTATTCTGTTTACTTGGACTTACTATATGAGAATAGTTTTTGCAGGAAGTACTTTCAAGAGGAGAAGTGGTTTGCTTAAAAAGGAATCACCACTTCCTCCTTTTCAGGCTGCAGAACAAAAACTACAAAGCACATAACAGGGACTTTGGTAAACTGCACAGAGTAGTCAGGGCCTCTTCCAGGCATTGCGTCCATTCAACTGAAGTGTTATTTGTATACAACCAAAGAGGAAGTGCTGAGTAGCAAGTGTGAAAACCATTAAAACCTTATACCACACCAAGCTGCCGAGAATTTTGGTTGGATATGTTTAGATAGTTTCAACGTTTGAAAGAGCATAACTCCAGCAAAAGTAAGTGGCTGACATTTTTGGAATTAGGCCTACCAGTTTACTGTGGAGAAATGCTGAAAGGAAAAAAATGTTTTTTGATTCAAACCACCTAGTATTCAAAACAAAATTTGTAGTCATGGGACACTTAAGGACTCTTTTAAAAGTCCACTGTTAAAATTGTCTTCATAAATGATTTTTTCTTCATGGATATTGTCTGCCATGATGAAAAAGTTTCTTAAGAGTCTAGCATGCTGAGCACGATGGCAGAAGGCTGTTTTTCTCCTGGGGATTGTGGTACTGACCCTTTCTAAATGCAGAGGTACAATCTGTAGTTAAGAAAGTAGGAAAATTGCCTCCCAGCCCGCTAGTGGGAGGCAGTATATTGGAGTTTGGAACCAGGAACTGAATACTGCACTGATCATTAACATTTTGGTGTCTATGTATTAGGTTCACGATTAAAAAAACAAAACAAAACATAACACCAATTTCGGATCTAACATAAAAAGTCAGTGGAGTGTTCATTAAGAATTGTGGTCACTGGTGCTAAACTGGTACATATAACACCTTTAACAAAAATATCATAATAAATCTTGGCACAAATTCAGCAAACTGCACATATACTATTTTTACTGTCATTTGCATTAAATTAATTCTTCATAATATGTAATATAAAATCCATGATGCTGTTGCCTGAACCACTGCTTTGCAGGATTATAGTGTCAGTTTGCTGAGAATGTACGAGCTTGATGCATCAGTGGAGACAAAAAAGAGTCCCGTGTTAATCTGTACTCTGGGTTTTCAAATATCTGCCCATGGTTTAGCAGTCGTATTGAGAATCCCTGGGCACTGAATGCTTAACCATAGTAACAGGTAAAAAATCTGGAAGTACAGTTTACACAGTATGCAAGCAGACTTGTGAACCCAGAATACAAATATACATGTGACGCTGTTTTTTTCTCAGCTGACACTAAGAGGGAAGTCATAGTACAGGATGCAAAACGACACAAAAAGCACAAACTGTTCCTCAAGTCAACTTTGTCCTCTGTAGTGGAGATGACCGTGGGCAGAACAGGCTGAGCCGCAGACTGTCTCGCCTAGGCAGCAGACATCAGTCCCGGGATCCACCGAGACCTCCAGCTCAGCCAGAAAGACCTCCTGCTCCACCTGACATCCCTGTTCAACAAGGTGTGTGTTCAATGGTGCTCTGTAGCTTGATTTAAGAACTTTACTCAGCTACAGTTCTGATCCAACAACATACTGAGAGGGGCCATTCGGCATGATTAGTACTTTTACATTGAATATTTGCTTATATTTCTGTACATGGCAGGAACAGAAAAGCAGGGAGGTAGCTGTAGTGTAAGTTTTAGCACCTGTTCTATGATTAGAAAGTCATGATACAACAGTCAGACCCAGATCAGACTTTAAATTCAGTCCAGTGTTACTTTAACTAAGCAATATTACAGTGCATTTTGCACTAAGATGCTTAAGGAGAACCCTGTGCCTTCAAAAGTGATTTTGACTGAGCTTGTAATGTAAATAGTGGGGAGACAGGCTGTGTGTCATTTTCCTTATTCCTAATTACCTATCCGCTATTGTATTTTTAGATGACAGGCCTTCTCCACCAGCCCCTGCCCCAGTTCCAGCTTCGCCTCCTCTCCCACTACCAATGGAAATGCCGCCTCAACGCCCAGACAGAGCCACAAAGCCCAAGCTCCCCCCTCGACCACTGTCTAAGGTGTTCAGCAGCACTGAACATGGAACAGCTGTCTTGCAGGTATATTTGTCCCTAATTAACTAAATTAATGTGTTAGAGTTATGAACTTATTTTGGGGCACAAAACATACATAACACTTTTCACTTGGCATCAAAAAGTTGATTTTTAATCCCCTTCATCAAAATGGTTCTCTAGCAACCGTCTTTGAATCATTTTTATTGGAAGAAAGGCATCCTCCTCCGGTTTGGCACTGTTTGGCACACACTGAAACCAAATGGCAAATTACCCCTCACATGCAACACCATTCATACAAAAAGAGGCCAAAAACAGAAGAGGCCATCAGTCCCAAAAGCAGCTTCTCAACATTATATTTTTTGTGATTTACTCATATAAAATAAAACCTGCCAAGCCCATCCTGACAGATATTGTTTTCCCACAGGGCTTCAATACTTTCCGGGCAGATGAGACTCTCTGTGATGTAATTTTGGTTCCTGGGGACAGCAAGGAAACTTTCCCAGTCCACAGAGTCATAATGGCTTCATCTAGTGACTACTTCAAAGCAATGTTTACCGGTGAGTTTACTTGTTTTACCAGCTGAAAGAGGACAACTAGGAAACTTGAGTTCAACTAATGATGAAAAACATTCATTGAAAAGCTTATTTGGAGAAATTCTTTACATGATATCACACCTTCATTTCAGCAAGCTCAAACCATATCTACATGCAACACAGTCAGTGGAGGGACATTTTTTATTAAATTAGTGGGCAAGAGTGTCCCTAGGCAGCCATTCTCATATAACCAGGGGAAAGGGTATTTGTCATACTATCTACCAAATCAATTTCACCATCATCAGCCCGTGGAGGTTTGCTCGTAGTACCCAAAATTCGGTGATTACAAGCCTGAATCTCCCAGACAAGTGTGTCAGTTTCCCAGTGGTACTGGTCTGCACCGTCTTAAGTCAATACAAAAATGACAATAAACTGCACCACATCAGTTTTAAAGGGGAAGAGCAGACTTGATTTGATAGGCCATGATCAAAGACGGCTGTCGCTTACGTAGTAATTATCTTTTCCTCGTACTTTAGAAATATGATACAATGTGCTGTGTCAGTGGTCACCAAATTATCAAAAGCATTGCCGCAGCTATGCATTCCCAGCACACAATGCTACAATAAACATCAGGGCATCACCAAAGTCAGTTTGAAAAATATCTTATTTTCAGGCGATTATACACTTATGAAAACATATTTACAAATATTTTATCTAATTTCCACCGTATTCTACAAATTGTTCCTTCTGAATTGTACACACTGGACCTTTAAATGAAAAGTCGGAAATAGTGTACCCACAACCCACATATTTATAGTTTTCAGGGGTTTCAAACTTTAATAGCATTAAAAATAGTAAAAGAAACAAGGATGGACTTCTTTCTCATTTCTGCAATAACATAACTGCACTTGACAGCAGCATTTTCACTGTCCTCATACTTTATATGAATTAGCAGCCACTGTGTCCGCTGTGTCTTTGTATATTGCTGGCTGTGCATATTAGCGTCATAAGCCAAATCTTCTACAACAATGCAAAATCATTCATTCACCTTGTCTTTGACTCTGTGCCTATTTTTTTCCTGATTTTCAGGAGGCATGAGGGAGCAGGAGATGAGAGAGATCAAGCTGCATGGGGTCACTAAGTTGGGTTTAAAGAACATTATCGACTTCATTTACACATCCAAAGTCAGCCTCGACATGGGTAATCTCCAGGATACGCTAGAGGCTGCAAACTTCTTGCAGGTCATGCCTGTCCTCCGGTTTTGTAATCAGCTTCTGAGCAGTGAGGTGAGATGACTCTGTTTCAGTGTAATGTCACACTCCTGTGATGTTGCATCAGTTTATTAATAGGAGGTTTTTATAATCAGCAACACTGGAGGCTGGTCTCATTAAGCCACCACAGTCCTCTGAGTGCATCACCGTCCTTAAACGCCCTCTCTTTTAGTTTCAAAAAGTACAGAGAAAGACATTTCTGGGTGGCCTTCATTTGTGATTGTTAATAGATGCAGCTGCAATGGAAAAAGTCATGCAGAGTGAAGCATATTGTATTTTGTTCTGTTAATTTACCCCTTTCCTGTGTTTTTAATTTGATGCAGATCACTATTGATAACTGTGTGGAGGTGGAGCACATTGCCAAAGATTTGCTTCTGGAGGACCTTCAGCTGAATATAGGTGACTGTTGGGAAACTGATACGGGAGCAAAGTGACACACAAAATCTTTCTTGAATCTCTGTGATTACATAGTTGGGTTGGAAATGTCTGAGTCATTCAACTCTCAAAGATCCTCATCGATTCCTAAAACAAGCCCATTATTTAACCTAATTTTCTTTTATTAAAACAAACAGTAAGAAACTAATGATTTGTGCGTTAGTATAGTAGTTGGGTCAAATGCTAAAATAAAATGAAGAATTATGCATGTTGTTTCTCTGTTGTAACACAGAAAACTTTGTGAAAGAGAACCTCTCAGAACTGGTGGAGTGTGGCCGCTACCTCCAGCTCTCTGAAACTACCATGGCCAACGCTCTGGCCAGCAACTCCCTGCAAGGTTTCTCCGAGATGGAGCTCTACCACATCGCTCGAGGATGGCTGGAACATGACTCACCCAATCGTCGCTCCTCTGTCCACACCTTGATGCGCCATATTCGTTTCCCACTGATGAGCCCAAATGCTCTGATTCAGATCTCCCAGGATGATGAAGAGGGAGGAGACTCCATGATGCGCTCTGAGACGGCCTGCGTGAACCTTCTGCTTGAGGCCAGCAACTACCAGATGATGCCTTTCATGCAGCCAGCTTTGCAAACTGAGCGGACTCAAATCCGGTCAGAAGACACTCACATTCTGGCACTGGGCGGTGTGATGCGACAGCAGCTGGTAGTGAGCAGGGAGCTGAGACTCTATGATGAAACATCTGGCCATTGGAAAGCCCTGAAGCCCATGGATGTGCCACGTTACCAGCACGGTGTAGCTCTGTTAGGCGGCTTCCTGTTTATTGTTGGAGGTCAGAGCACACACTGTTCACAATGTACACTTAAAATGAAAAACACATGAAGTAGTTAGTTAAAATGGGTATTTAATCAGAGACAAACACAAATTGAGGAATCTAAATGTCAGCCTTGGTCGGTGAAGACTACAGGATAGGACTCTCATAAAACTACGATCCCCAAATTTGAAAAATTCTAGTATGAAGAAACATAACCCAGGCCAACACACAGTTTGCTTGATGAATATGAACAAAGTATCCTAAATCAAAGATTTGCCTGTTTTTAATCAATAAGCTAATAAGTAAAACCATTTTGATAGGAAGTCATGGTACATCATGTATTATCAACACTAAAGTATTTAGAAATAAGAGACATAAATTAATGTTTTCTTAAAAATATGTTTGACTTACAGGTTATCATTTATAGGACCCAACCGATAAGGGATTTTTGGGGTACCAAAATTACCAATATTACAGTGGAAGAAATTTCCGATATCTGATACATTGGTCAATATTGTATGTAATGGAGGCAGGTTATCTTACAATTGAACAAACTTTATTCTTAACATCAGTGCACTAAATAGTAAGCAGTTATTAAATAACTGAGCACCCTCTGCTGGACAAATGAAAGAATAACACAGTTGTAAATCACTTGTCCAAGTATTTTTTCCAACCTTAAATACAGTTTTTTATTGACGCATAGCTGAGAACTTATGAGAACATGAGAGAGAACACATACTCTGATACCAGTATATCTGCAATAGCCAATATCGACCAATAATATGGAATACAGATATGTTGGTGCACTGAATTATTGCCCTGATAATATATGCTCCATTTTATTTTCTGCTTTGAAAGTGATTTTTGTTGACTTCTCAGGCCAGAGTACTTATGACACCAAGGGTAAGACAGCCATAGACAGCGCATACCGCTACGACCCGCGCTTCGACAGGTGGCTTCAGATCGCTTCACTCAACGAGAAAAGGACGTTCTTTCACCTGAGCGCTCTGAAGGGAAAACTGTTTGCAGTCGGAGGAAGAAATGCCTCAGGAGAAATTGGTGAGCTGCTTCTCTTTTTTAATCTACTACCACTGTCAACTGATTGACTGATCTGTCAGTTACTTTTATTGATATTTAATTTATCAAGATTGTTCATAAAGAATGCTGTTAAAATTATGCAAACTCATCTGTTGTCTTGTGTTGCGAACACAAAGTGCACATGTCATCATCTTTGAAGTTGATGAGTTAAACTTGTTGGCAAACAGCTCAATGCAACATTGATTTAGTTGTTTTACATTGTCAAATCATATGTTGTTGTATAAAAATGTAAATTATAGCAGCTTTATATTTATGATTTAACTGCTTTTGTTGGAATAAAATCATGCTTAAATAAAGTTCAACCCCAAACATCTCTTCAAATATCACTTTGACCAGACACGGTGGAGTGCTACAACCTGAAGAAAAATGAATGGACATTTGTGACCAAAATGGTGGAGCCTCACTATGGACATGGGGGAACAGTCCACGGTGACCTCATGTACATTTCAGGTAAGGTAACACTGTTCAAGGCACAGTCAATCCTTGTTGTTTTTAAGTGTCTTAAGACATAACCAAATTTTTAAGAAAGCACACTCTTGCTCACAAATTTGACCATGTAGGCATCAAAAGTTTAACATCAACAGACTGTAAGCTGTCAGTGACTTACCAAGGGAAACACACAGTGTACATTTGACCTGGAAAAGCACTGCTGAGAACACAAAAAACCTTTGAAGCAGCTCCAAAATGTGTCATAGTGTGCCATAATGTGAGGAAGTTGAGCTGGGGAAGAAATGTGCTCCTGTTCATGCGGTTTTTGCACATTGGGCTGTTTGTGCCTTCTGAATTTACTTACAACGTTCTGGCAGCACAGGCTTGAGCTAAAGTTAACAAGCAATGTGTGCAAAGACAGCATGTAGTCCAGTTCCAGATACCTTGAGAGCTGATTCTGTGGTGATTTCAAATAACTCCATCATGAAGCATAGACTTTCATATTTTCATTGTTCGTCATTTTGCAAAATGTGTTACAACATAGCAAAAGGCACTTCTGTAGATGAACACCATACCTGAAATGTTTTACTCCACTGAGGTCAGGGACAAATGACTCAATTCCTGTGTTGTTTATCTTTAAAGTTTGGTTGATTTTGTGGAATCACCAAAAACCAGCATGTCAAGCCAATTTTGTTTATATAGTTTAGTATCACAAACCTCAGCTCAACTCAAAAGGGGCTTGACAGTCTGTACAGCACACTACAGTGAAACTGATATCTGAAAACCACTGACATTTATTTTTCACTTTGATGAAGAAAAAAAAACATGTTAAGCTTAATAACTTAATTACAACACAAATCCACATGTATACATGGGCACCATCAAATACCATTTACTTAAAGGTACTGTAAGTGATTTACACTTTGTTAAAATAAGTGTTAAATAGCTCCACATGATAGCAGCCATCGCTGATAATAGAGTTTGGTCAGAAATGTGGGTCTCAAAGTCTCTCCGTTCTGCAGCAAACTGAAAATACATTTCTGGAATCCTCTCTCCTGATTGGACGAAAGTGGGAGTGGGATATCAGATATCTGTGTACAGCAGAGCAGGGGACCCATGTTACTGACAAAACACTTAATATAAGTAATGTCTGTCTGAGTGTAGAGCTACTAAAAAATTTCATAGGAAAGAAATCTAGTTACTACTAAAAGCACCTTTAAAGTAACATTGTATTCATTCAGCTTTACACAGTAAATGTCCTGAGTCGTACAGAATGTTGCAATATTGTGGCACCAGGCAAAATGCAGATAATGTGTTTGTGCTTATCTGGAACATTAAGGTCAACATGACGACATTTCATTGTTAACCTTCAGTTAGGCGGAAGCCTCTCAGCATAAAAATGTTTGAGTGCGAAAGGCACCGAGGTTTCTCAGACTATTCTTATAAAATACAAATTTATCCTTCCTTTATTATCATAAATTTCTCTCACAAACACCCTCTGTCCCCAAGGCTGAATATGCCATCAGTTTGGAGTCCATCCGTCAAGTCTAATAAAGGACTGAGGGGATTCTTGAGTACAGAATATGTTCAGTAACACCTTTAACTGTTTTTTGTATAAGCCACAACGTGTCCGTTTTGACAAGTTTGAGAAAAAGGATGGCTGACCTATTTTAAACCATTTCCTATTTAGCAGCAGACTCTCATGAGCAGCTGTCAAGCTGATCTCAGGCAGGTTTCTTTGTAACCTTGGACAGGAAACCCCATTTTCATGTTGAGAGCAGAAACACAAGTTTCACATGCAGGACTGAGAAACAGGAAATGCAAAGACCTGCGGTATGAGAGGTTCACATTACTTTATAACAAATTTAAAAAGAAAAAAAACTGTCAACAGCTGTGAAAGTGTTGGTGATCATTTATTTGTATATTTTAATACAACACACTTTGTGCTTAGACACATAATACTGCATTCACATCTCTTATTTATTATTTCACCAGACAGTTCGTAGTTAAAATTCAGGCTCAGTATTAAAAGTATACAAAAAATCTAAAATTAAGTATAAGTGAAATGTTTGTAGTTAGAAGAAAATTTAATTTTTTGATACTTTTGGTAGGTATAATATCGAGCATTAGCATTAGCATTAGCACCCATCCAACCATTAACTGCAGGTAGAATTTGGCAGCTGCATTTAGCACATTTGCTTTACCGGTCTCATTGGCTGGATTTAAACTTTACAAACCAAACCTAAAAAAGACCAAATATCACCAGAAAGAGGGGAAAGAAATGAAGGGCAGTAGGGCTGGACAAAATGAAAATATCTACATTATTAATGACTATTAATTAAAAATGGAAGTGTGTTAATAATTTTTCTAATTGCCAGTGGTCATCCCTACAATATTGTCACATCAGAAAACAATATCTAATGTTGGATTCTGTCTCCCGTCAATGAATTGCCTTTAGGAGATTTTGAAAAATCAAGACACATACAGTGTAACGAGATAAAGGGTAAAAATATCACAATATAACTTTCAGCTCATATCGCCAAGCCCTTAGGGGGCAGCATAACAGGGGGCAGTATTATGGACAGTGCAACTCCAGAGCACTTTCTACTCTGACATTCTCTGCTCCAGTGATGACTGTCAGTGAATTCTAGTGCCGTAAGAAGCTCTCCTGCCTTGAAAATCATCTGTGATGCACCTTGGAGCACTGTGGTTTTATAACTGAGCTATGAGCAGGAACCACGCCTGTACTTTCTTAGACCGTGTGGAAATCTGCTGTTTCCTAATCAGCAATGATAATGAAAGGCATGAAATGTGAGTCTGACAGGCAAAATACATTTAAAAATAGGCAACAGCCATAGTTGGTTAGTTTCATTAATACAGAGACTGCCGGAAATTTTATAAAATGAATTAAAACATTTACTTGTGTATACTTCCAATAAATAATGCTGTTTATACAATGCATGTCCAACTTTCTGCATTACTGAGTCAGGGATCATTTTTACTTGAATGTGTTTTATTTTCAGGCCGACGGGACACTGAAGAAAATATCAATATTTTACATTCTGCTATCCTCAATTTTGAGCATTCTGTCTTATGCTTAGTCTTTTACAAACTATGCAATTCTGAAATTCTGTTCTCACAATTGTAAGTTTAAATTTACTGAATTAAAATGCTTAAAACAGAACACTGCAAAACAAAACAGTATGACAAAAAGAAATGGCAAAGTTCTTGGAATGTGCTATTTCATGTTGCAGATTAATATAAATGGACCAAAAGGGAGAATCTGTCAAACTGTCTATATGACATTGTGTGGTGACAAAACAAAGCTTGCCTACATTAAGTCAGTAAGTCAGTTTAAAATGCTCACTATGTGTTTTGGAAATTGATCAGCAGCATAAAAACATAAAGTGGTTAGTGCTTAATTTGTGAAAGAAAGTAAACACTCTGTGGTTTTGTAAGTCAAGGAAATTCTTTTGATGTTATCAGCCCTTCTAAGTATGGCTGACTTAACACATTTTTCTATGATGACTTTTCTTAATATGGCATATTTTCCATTGAAAGAGGCGGCCAAGACAAGAAGGAACACACTGAGTGATCATTTGAGTTGTCACCTTTTTTTTTATTTTGGATGACTAAAGTGGTTTGTTTATGCCTATTTGTGCAGGAAGTGTATTTTTAAGTCCCCAATTGGGTTCTTTGGGGTTTTATGCTTGGTGTCTATGATAATCATTGATACAAATTAGAAATTTAAAAAAAAACCCTCAGTATAAAAAAAAACCACAGTCTCCTTCACTGTATGATCTCATTTCATGGCATACTGTAAAAAAAAATAAAACATTTATGAGTGATTAAAATTATCAGTGCATTTGTAGAAGTAAGATCTTCAACTGGCCATCAACACATGCCCGATTATTTTATACAGAAGTGGTTACTACGAGACTTCTTTTACATATACTTGGAAAAACTGCTCAGTCAGTAACTTCTGTGCGTCTTTCTTATTTTTGGGGGCGTGGTAAGAAAGAAAAGCATTTGTTCACAGAAACCTCTCTGTGCAAAAACCACAAAGACCTTTAGAGGGACTTCATAGAATCATTTCTGCTTCAGCTGGCCATTCAGAGACAGAAAAATATGAAATGAAAGTTTCAAATATCAGTACAAAAGTTCTACAATTAAAAGAAAGACATGGCATTTAGATCCTCCATATGTCCTCTTCTTTAGAGTGTGAAAGGAGGTGTGTTGGACATTTCTGTACCAATTATAACAAGTTTTTCTTTGGTGCAAAGTCTAATCATTTTACTGCACATGACTAAGGCAAACTTAAATTATAGCGGCAAACTATTTCCACACATCGCCACTGACCTGCCATGTGCCCTATTGCCTATCTGTAAATATTTCTTTTTTATAAATCACTGTTTTATTTACTGTATATCTCACACAGGTGGCATCACCCGTGACACATTCCAGAAGGAGCTTTGGTGTTACGATCCTGCTGATGACAGATGGAGTCGACGAGCCGACATGACGGAGCTCCGTGGGCTGCACTGCATGTGCACCGTGGGAGACAGACTCTACGTCATGGGTGGGAATCACTTCCGAGGCAGCAGCGACTATGATGACGTCCTGGGCTGCGAATACTACAGCCCAGAGACGGACCAGTGGACAGTGGTGGCGCCAATGCCAAGGGGCCAGAGCGATGTTGGTGTGACGGTGTTTAAGGGGCAGATCTACGTGGTGGGAGGGTATTCCTGGAACAGTAGATGCATGGTTGACATTGTGCAGCGATATGACCCAGAGCGGGACATGTGGGACAGGGTGTTCAACGTGCTGGAGCCTCTGGGGGGGATCCGTGCTTGTACAATGACAGTTCATCTGCCCGAGGGGCCAGTGGCTGAGGCTCAGATACAGGAGTGTCCGCTGCCCACAGCTAAGAGCTGATAGAGTACCACAAACCGGGGGTTTCCAACTTCTGCCAGATCAAATTAGAATTGGCAAGGTTAAATTTGCCTGCATGTTGTGGTGAAATGATGACAAAACAGGAAATGTGTGGGCTGTAAACACAAGCTGCAGGTCTAAGCATCGTTAGATCTAGCCAACATTAGCATTTAGCAGTTTGAAAAATCTGCTTCTTCCTGTTAAATACTTTACTGTCTTTGGTGCCATTTGATGTAGTTGCATTAACTGTCAGACCTGCAGCATCTCTCTTTCTCTGATGCTTGTCTTCTCTCACTCTGCAATTTCATTGTGTAACAGGAAACACTCGATCCATCCTCAATAAAAGGTCGAACCCACCCTCTGTTTTAAACTGGCTGGACATTGATTTATTTAATATTGACTATGGTTGTTTCACCGCTCAAAGCTGAATCAGATAGACTTTCGAGGCAAACAGGTCAGAATCATTTTGACAGAAGGTGAATTCATCTCTTCACTAAAAGAAAAAAAATGGCCCCCAATATATTTAATTGTATTATCATAATAACTTTTAAAAGAAAACGATTTGAATACAAAACAAAACAAAACAAAACAATGTTAACTTTATTCTGCAAACAAGCACTCTCTGTGTAATTCATAATGGCCATATATTAACGAGTGCATGTCACTGACCTTTAACTATGGTGACACACAAACTGAGAGGATTAAACTGAATTCCCTGTGTCTTAATGAAGGGTGAAGGAATTCGTCAAGAGCCCTAATATGATGTATTTCTGCTTTTTTTTTTAATCAGTCAGGCTTTATTGGTGTAGTACTCTCCAAAAAAAACCCCAATACAATGTATTTCAGAAGTGCTTTACTCTATGTAAACAGTAACCTCCAACACCATCACACATCCCATCTATGCAAATAGCAAAAAATGACTAAATTTAAAAAAATATAGACTAAATGAAAAACAAGACCTAAGGAGAAGCTGTCATAAATCTCATAAATTTGCAATGAGGAAACATCAATAATAAATTTAACAAATACAATTAGGTACTAAAAGGCTAGAGTGTAAAACCAGAAAGTCATATTTTCACAAAAAAGGGGAGATGTGCAAGAAGAAATCCTTTCCATTAAAAAAAAAAAAAAAACTAAATAAAACATAATGTCAGTTTTGGTCTCTGAAGCCTGATTTTGGGTTCCTTAATGTCTCCCATAAATCTTTGCAAAGAGAGACGAACTGCATCTCACTGAGTCCCAGTTTGAGAAATAATTCAGGACAAACAGCAAGAAGCCTTTGGATTCCATTGCTGTACCTTGTTGCTATGAAATGTTTAGACAGTTAGTATCAAAGCCCCTGAACATGAATATGGACAGCATTACATGTCCTCGCCAAAACATCTTGATCACCCCCTGGTGTCTGGCTGCAGTGCAGGTCACAAATCCTGACCCACCATGGTAGCAGATGGGACATGGGCCAAACTAAGTACACAGAGAACACATCAAATAATTTGGTTTTAAAGATGATTTCTGTCATTGTAGTCAGTTCTATCACACTGATGAATATTCAAATGTTTTTCCTTCTTCTGTAAAGTTTGTTTTTTATTGGTTATTTGATGCTACAAACAAAAAACAGGGAGTATAAGGTCATGATTAGCTAACACTGTCCCGTGATTTAATCAGATGTCTGGGCAGGACCTCAATACCACAGCTCCATCTCTTGATCATTACTGTTCAGATTCTGGCTCCCAATGATGTTACCAACCCAAGATGACGCCCGTATCAGTGACATTTTGACTTATTTTTGCACGGTGGGAGGACCTGGAGATGTAACTGCCACCGTCTTTGCCTTCACTGGTTACAGAAAGAAAAACAGATATTTATGATTTTATATTAATACTGACATGCAGTGTTTTGAGATAAAAAATATAATGTTAGAATGACCTTTATGTTACAATAAGAAGCAAATTCACTGTCAGGAAGACCAACGTTCCACCCTACATGTGCTCATGCATAGCAACACACACATGAACACACACATGAACACACTCTTTGGTACATCTGATGCAAGTGAATGATGATTAACGCCCTTGGGACTCCATCCTACCCCCTCTTATGGTAACAGCAGACAGAGGCGATATCAACCACTATGCCAAGGACTATAAACACTGAAAAGGAGACAGATACTACAGGCTATGTAAAAAGGTGATGCTTAAAATATTATTGAAATGACTGAATCAATCTTTAAAAAGGTGCCCTTAGCTCTTGTGAACTTGCTTTAGCAGGTTTCATATACAAGAAGATGTGAGACATGTCCAAATTTAATAGTAATCTGCATCTACATTGAGAAGTAGCCTACTTTTTATAAAGACTCTTTGAATATTTTAAGCTCCTGCTTTAAGTTTCAAACAACAAAACAAAAGCCAAAGTGTTGTTCTAGATGTTTTAAATATTATTATTCTGGTTGGAGTGACTGCCTGCAAACAAAAGGTCATAGGAAACCTGCAACAGACAAACTTTCCGCCACACTGCAGTGAACCATCTACTGAGCAAACCACAGCCACTTGTTATTCATCACTATGTGAAGGAAGACAGTTTTGGCCATAAGGCTACGTATGTCACCTTGAAATGTCTAATCTTGTTCTATTTGGTTGATCTAGCCTTGGACCTTCGTCACTAGCAGGAAATATTTGGATTAATTAATGTTATAGAGGACAGATCTGATCTGCCCATGTCACATTTAAAAGAACCCTGTAAAGCTGTCCTTCAGATTTTGAAACAAAGCATTAAAAAGAGTCTGATGAGGAGTCAAACAACTGCACTTTAACACCAGTATCTCCTTTATCTGTCTGATGGTTAAGAACACTTTAAAGGTAAAGGTAAAACAAATAAAAAGGAGATAAGCAATGTAAGAGTTTTGTTCAAGGAAAAAAAAAGCCACATTGCGGAGGCTGAAGTATTTCAAGATGGGCTGCATCTTAAATTAAAACAAAAAAGGCACATGGCATGAAACATGAAAAAAACCCAACAACTACATCACCCAAAGATCAGTTCAAAAATAGTGACAGAAAAAGCACCCGAATCCCTTACTGAAGTAGGGTTATGGTCATAATTTGGAAAGGGTATTAATGCATCATAATTTATTTATTAATCATAAAATTAAAAACTTTGTAGTTTACTTTAAAGCAACACATTTTTTATATCTATATAGGAGCTTATGTTGACAGATCATATGTTTCTAGTTCATATCTTAAAGAATCAACATGAAAAGGCAGTAAAGCATCCATTAGTCTTTGTGTCATGTTTTGAAATGCTAAGGAAACATTACGGCCGAGTTTAATCTCCACAAAGATCATCAGTTCATCGGTTAAATTTCTCAGAGTGACAGCTTAAGGAGCCGGGCTGCTACAGTGAACAGCCTGGAAGGACTCACCGCCAGCTGCAGCTCCAAGTCTGAAAACTGCATGACTGATATACAAAGATGCACCATTTGGATAAACTGGCTACATATTTCAAATCTACATGGCTGCATTTTCACCTAAAATATATATATATAAAACCTACTGAAGTGAACAGCCCTACATCAACACTTTAAAATAGCTTTATGCCTGCTTGCAGTCAATGGACAGTGCGTGTAGCTCTGCCATCTTGGAACCCTTTGGGACCGCTGGGTACTGCAACGAAAGGGTAACCAAAATAGTTCTGGCACGGTTATTTGGTACCCTTTGATACCATTTGACAGTGGAAACACAAATAATTGTGTACTATACCGTACCAAACCGAATCTTACCTCTTGGCTATAAAATGGCAGCTATAGGATATTTACCAATCCTGAGTACAGAGGCATTGGAAAACACAGATCTCGCAATACTCTCAGCAAAGGTCACTTACTAATAGCTGTCAAAGGTAATTATGACATTTTACCAAACAGATCACAAAAACATTATTAATATTTACGCCAAAGCTACTAACTGCATCTTTAAGCACAGTACTGACAAAATCACACCTTGTTTGAGTATCTCTATTTTTTTCAAATGTTCATTTCTTTAACACTACAGTACAGAATTATTTTTATTATTATTATTGCTGCAGGTATGACAGCTAAGTTATAAACTCAAGACTTTATACATAAAACATACAATTAGTTTTTAAAATGTTCCTAGATATTTTATGAAAAATACATTGTTCTAAGTGGAACTACCCATCATTAGGCTATGTTAATTTGTTAAAGCTGCTGTAGGTAACTTCTGCGAACGAGTTAGCAAGCTAACTTTAGCCGTAGCATAAGACTTGCTGGAAAGCAACTCCACTTCAGCCATTTGCGCCAGCTCACATTTTATTTCATTTTTGTTGTCTCTCTCTCTTGTATGTCCAGTTTGAATTGAGACGAAACGGTTGTAAGGGAAAGTTGCTGCGCAGTAAGCTTTTCTGTCTTAGCTCCAGGTTGAGCTGACTGATAGCGTCACTTGCAGACATTCTGTTGTTGGCAGAGGCGAGTCAAAGCGTGAGGCACAAACAGTTAAACAGCTTGTAGCAACGTCACCTGTTGCTAAGTAGTACAGTGAAGAAAATACGTACAGCTTAATTGTTTCACAAAACCTTTGTACTGGTGGCAAAGAAAATATCATAGTAAAAAGAGGGCTTACCGGAGACCAATTTAGCAGTGAATGGTGTCATTTTTCAACCACTGTTTGACAGTTTAATTAGGTTATACATCATGATGACAAAAAAGTTGGCTAGTTTCATTTATGTACATCTTATGTACAGTATGTCCGTTATGTACAGTTTGCTGCTAATACTTCTATACTCTACTACTTTTTGAAATATAATAGTTTGGAGATTGCTAGTTACCCTATTTAAAATGTAGTAAGTAATGAAACTATTTCAGTTACTTTACCAGTGTAATGTGACTCATTACATTTTATTACTTTTTGATTACTTTTCTAAAGTTCTAATTAATGTTTCCATCTTTTAAATATTTCAAAATGTCAAAAATATCAAAAACATCAGAGTAGCATCAAACTTTACTAAATGGCCTTGACTGAATATTGCAAATTGTGCACATCAAAACATGCAAAGCAACAAAATGAATATTATTCAACATATAGCCTAAGCTTTCACTTTATTTCGTTACATGTAACTAGTTACTTTCCAACACTGGTTGTTTTGTTCTTCC
>JAQLOL010000005.1:1251146-1268956 GCA_029783665.1 Naso thynnoides | reverse complement strand
GTACCATTTGAAAATCCAAAATGGTAATTACAACAGAAAACGATAAAATAGATTTACCTGGTTAAAGCAATGCAATTCCAACTGAGCATGTTTCAACACATTTGCACACTGCAGAGCTTTGATTATGTAAAAGAACATTCATGATGGAACATCCAATCGAATAGTGATTGATTTCTGTCAGACACAACAGGGTGACCCCTCCTCACTTTCTATGAAACTCCTCCATCACACAAATGCAACCTCCCAAACACACACACACAGGCACACACACACACACACACAAACCGCAGCAGGCAACCAGGCCAGAGTCCAGCATTTTGAACAAACAGCCATTGAATACCAATGAGGTCATGGATTCACCGCCAGGCAAAGAGCTCCAACCACATGCCAACTCAGTCAAAAAAAGACTAGAAAAAAAAAATCCCATAGAAAAAAACCACACACACGAATGTGATGACTGAGTAGAAGGACTGAAGAAGTTTTGTTGTGGATCTGTTCATGTTAAAGTGGAGCTTCACAAGAAAAGTGACATATAAACTCTGCAAGGATCATTAGAATCTTTTCTTTTTTTGAATCGTTTGGACTGTTTTATGTGGATTCCTGCCTTGCTTCATGACTACTGTTTGCCAGTTAAAGGCAAAGTCGTTTCAAGGGTCACAGAGCTGCACAGAGCCGGGATTTCCTCGAGCCAAAAGCTGATCTCAATCCAACAATCTGGAGCTAAAGAGAGCAGCTGAGTACAGTTAAGCACTAACAAAAGCTTCAGGGTAGCTCCCCATTCAGCTCTCTGTTACTACAGAAATGCCTTGGGAACAAAAAACGGTCCTCCGCTGTGTTTTGACAGTCTACATCACAACTCTTGTGGTTGGTAAGTGATCTGCTCAAGAAGGAGATTTTTTATGGTTTTTTTGGATATTTTCCTGCAACAGATCTATTTATATGTACCAAGATATGTGAGTGAAAAAAGGTAGAGAACCTGTTAAAATCTCCTTTCAGTAAACAATGATTTTGTGAATACTTAATACTGCATGAGTACTTACTGTAAGACAACACTTTGAAAAATTATATTGTCAAAGCAAATTAATTGACAAATGAAAAATAATACATCTTAAATTCTAACATTATTTTTCACTGCACACAGGGTCAACTTTTGTAGTTTCAGTTGGATATTGTGTACAATACGTGCTGTGCTTCAGCCTGCGTAAACACTGAAAACAAAAACTGAGTACAAATACACTGACGTAGAGAAAGTAAATGTTTTTGTTTCCTCTCAAAATAAAAAACAGCATTTGACCATAAACTCACCTAACATGTTATTTCTAATATGATAGGTGTACATCTGAATTGTTTATTCCATATTATAGTTGGGGGGAAGCCCCAACAGATTGTCTAAACTCAACATGTGAGAGTTTGCTGTGGTGTGATGCATAAGATCAGCACTCAATGTTCAGGTGTAGAGGAGAGGCAGAAGGATGAGGAGTGCGCTGACCTGAACAACACCACCTGGAATGAGTATCGGCAGCAGAGAGCCAAGTTGCAGGTCCAGTACCTGCTGCTGACCAGAAGAAACATGGACTGTGCACAAACGTTTAACCAGGAGTCTCTCACTGAAACACGACCGTCCTACTTCAACACGTCCCGTCCAACTAAGGTCATCATCCACGGGTACAGGTGAGGAGAGGACCCTCAGCGGTCCTGAAAACTTTATGACGTAATGAGCCTCCGACTATGACCAGTGGGGGTCAGGAACACATTCTAAAGAAGCTACGACAGTTTTGGCTTATTAACTTTGGCAGATTTCTCTTTTCTTAAGGATGCAAACTCATCAGGGGTGAAAAGATGCCAGTCCCCAAAGAGATGTCATTTTTTTGTTGTTGTTACTGTTGTTGTTTTTGTTGTTGTTGTTTATTTGTTTGTTTTTTATTTAAAATTTTGGCTGATCCAAAAAATTCCCCACTCTTTGGCCACCACAGTTTTCGACCTTGGAGGCTGAAATTTGGCATGGAGGTTAAGCATGTTTGTGTTCATGCCAATTTGCTATAAGGGGGTGTGGCAATGGGAGTGGCTTATTGCACAAGATTCAGTGGAAAAGTTGGTCATTAACCAAAAGGACAGCTGATGAACTGTTCGGGCCAAAAGACATGGAACAAGGTGCAGATCTTCTTTACGGACTCATATAACATGACCAAACTTTATAGAAACAAACACACACACACACACGCACTTTCACTGGTCATGACTTGCCCCACCCCTACACTTTAGCCCTGCCCCCTTCCATAACTCATCAGCAGTTTGTTGTAGAACGCAGACTCTTGTGGGAGGCATCATTGCAGAGATTAATTTTTAGCTGCTGGTCGCAGCTATTGTGAATTTGCGGCTGTTATGTTACAGTCAAAGCTTCTTTTGCGGTTTTTGAATGAAGCTTTGACTGTCTGCTATATTTTATGACATCCCTATGTGTTGACTCTATTAAATTTGCATGACACTTGCTTTGTTGTGTATTTATTTATTTTAGATGCTATAGAATCTACAGCATTATAGATATAGAATCTATCATGATCTATAGATCATGATTGTTGTTCTCTCCTCTCACTCTCTCAATACTCCTCCCCTTCATTTCTCGCTTTATTCCGCCATTCTAACCCCATCATCGCTGACCAAACTCTTCTCCATTCTACCCCTGTAGGGCCCTGGGTAGTAAGCCGTCCTGGGTGAGGGAGCTGGCCCAGACTCTGCTCAGGGTGCAGGATGTGAACGTGCTGGTGGTGGACTGGGTCTATGGAGCCTCCTTCGCCTACAACCTGGTGGTGGAGAATTACAAGGAGGTGGCCCTGCAGATCTCTGTCCTCATCAACCAGCTGAAGGTAAGAAAAGCACTCGAGATGGTTACCTACACGTATTATTTACTCTCAGTTGCTGATACCAGTGACAAATCATAATAATACTTGAATACAGCAAATTAGGTCCAACTTAATTGTTAATCTTCTTTTTACACAATAAAGAAAATCAAAGAAAATTTAGGAGACCATAGAAAAATATAAAATGCATGCAGTATTATGTCAAATGCCAGCAAATTAACAGTATTTCAACAATATGGAAAACATTACAAGTGGCATTGAAAATAAGTCCAGTAGAATATAATAATGTAAAGTCCTACATAAATGAAAAAAGATCGAGATCATGTATGCCTTAATAACAACTTTAATGATAAGCAAGAGATTTGTTAAATATTTTGAATTATGGAGACAGAGACTTGGTTACTGTAGCATAGTTTCCACAGAAATTACAAAAAGAGTTTTAGGTTACAAAAAAATGTCCAAGGTTGCAACTGTCCTCTCCAACAGACACGTGGATGTAAACTGGAGTCCTTCCACTTCATCGGGGTCAGTCTTGGAGCACATGTTGCTGGTTTCGTGGGGACACTTTTTGAAGGAAAGATAGGAAGAATCACAGGTGAGTCCATACTGCCTGCACTGAACAAATCAGAGTGTAATGAAACTAGATGTCTTTCCTGAGGACTGATTATTTTAAATTTCTTGAGAAATGGTGGCAGTTCTGGTCTTTTTTTTTTACCAGATGTGTGTCCATGGCAGGTTCATGATATTGAGGAGTCTGCTAGTGTGTGTCTTTTACTTTTTCTCTAAAACTATAAAACTGTAGTTTTTTGGCTCTGCTGACATTGAGCAGTGGATTGTTCTCTGTGCTCAAGCTCATGCAAGATTCTTTAAACTCTTCTCAGTATCAACTTCAGCCAATGATGGTGGTGTCATCCCTCTCCATGTCAAAGGTTGTAGTAATGCGTGAACATGTTTGGGTTGAGCACACAATTCTGGGGGTTGGGAGGGGGGCAGGTTTTGAGCAGTAAAATGGTGGAATTGTGATTGCCAATCCAGACCATCTTGGGTCCATTTGTGGGTTGGTCCAATATCCAGTTATGTCTTAAAGGGATAGTTCACCCAAATATGAAAATTCAATCATTATCTTCTTACCTTCATCCCGATGGAAAGGCTGGTGAAGTTTTTTGGTCCGCAAAACACTGCTAGAAGAACATTGCAGTCATGTCCCAAACAATTGTAGTAAATGGTGATCAGGGTTTTAACATGGAAAAAAACATTCAATAAACCATAAAATGTCTCCTTACTGCTTCCCTGAAGTAATCCAAGTGTCCCAAAGCCTCGTCATGTCAAAATGTTTTGAAAAATATCACTGATGCCACATTTTCAACCTCACTGTTCAGTGAAGCCAGTAACTCCTGAGATGGGAATTGCATTCACATGCACACACACACCAACTGGAGCTTGTGCGGGGGTGTGAGACACCAACGAGAGCTTGAGTTATCTTCAGACCTGTGTTTCTATGCTACTCAAGGTCTAGTGTCATCAGCAAACATCAGAGCACCAGACTCTCCCAGTGATTGATCCCATAGATACAGCATGTGCATATGTGACGTTTTTCAAAGCAAGCACTGCAATTGGTCCGCTTGGTGGATGGGCATTTTCTCCTACGCATTTCTGGCTCCTTCTTCTACTCACTTGTACTCCACACATTTTCTGCACGCCACAAACATGGACCAAGTTGAAGAGCATTTGATTGAAGAAGTCTGAAAATATGCATATTTATACAACTATTCATCACCACATTACAGCGACTGCCAGATGGCCACAAATTCGTAGCAAGAGATTGCCATTTGGCGGGGTAACTGCAGAGCAACGTGGACATGCCGACACACAAGTATAAATGTTTTCAATAGCGTAGGGCTACAGGTGCAGCTGACACAGAAGCATAAATTAGGCTTTACTCATATTTACTCACAATTTGCATGACAACTGCAAAAATTTTGTTAGTGATCAGAAAAATAAAAGCATACAGCTCTTGTCTTTCTGCTACTATGTCTACTGAACAAGCGGGAAAAACAACAGGCCAGACAGTGAAGGTCTCCACAGCTCAGGAGTCTCTCACACAGCCTGAATGTTTCAGTGTGACCTTGGAAGATTAGCCGGCCTCTTCCAAGGACAACAGCGCTTTGATAAGAACCACTCTGTAGCTGTGTGGAGAGGCTCAGTCCTCTCATCCACAAAACACACCACCCGACACAATACACCACTGTTCACTTGTTTATATTGGGTCTTTTTGTCTGAGTGGGAAGAGTGCTGCGAGTTTGAATGTATGAGTGCAATTCAGAGTAGGTACAACTGCTGACTGGAATTCGGTCATCGAAAGACAAAAAAAAAGTTTCATAAGACAAATCATTATACCCAAACACTTGTCATCTTTCAAAAAATTATTCACTTTAGTTGCTGACAGAGGTCAGTGAAGCTCTTTTTGAATAGGTTAATGTTCAAGAGCGCAGCAACAATGTGTTTTACTTGAGATGTCAGTTCAGCATGCAGCCGATGAACGGAAAGCTATTGTTCAGTTTTTCACTCTGCATTCCACTGGTTTCTGACTGAATCCAAAAAGTCTATGCAAAGGTCAAATCCAGCCAAATCCATCCTTTAGTCAGTTAATGTGTCTAAATCTGTTTTTTAAAGAAACTAATCTTGCTTTCCCATATTTTCTCCATACATGATGTTGCAATGTCCAGTGTTGTTGTTTGTTTACTCACGCTGAGGTGAAGCAACTCTGACCACGACTCCGATCAGAATCATAATTTGTGGAGAAAACATTTC
Organism: Naso thynnoides; assembly: GCA_029783665.1. NCBI lineage: Eukaryota > Metazoa > Chordata > Actinopteri > Acanthuriformes > Acanthuridae > Naso > Naso thynnoides. Next base: position 1,263,287 of record JAQLOL010000005.1, on the reverse strand, counting down.
CTATTTTTCCCTCTGATGTTCTTCAGTTGCTCTTCTGGACCCCCTTGTGTTCAACAGAGCTTCCTGTTAGACATATAGCTTCTCTTGTCATTAACCACCAAATAAGACCTCTTGCCCCATAGCTAACTGAGCTAGCTAGCTCCACAGCTAAGTGGGTTAACTAGCAAATCAACAAGTAAAACTATCTGCCCTTTGAAAACTCTGTAAATCACAGTTATTTTCTCTTAAAATATGATTTACTTTCACTAAAGTCATTGGGGTAAAAAAGTTTTGTGTTTGTACAGGACATCATTGAGGCTCAGCCTCATCAAATTTAGTGCCCCATATTGCTATGACATCAAGCACACTGGCAAGAGGATAAAAGCACTGCTAATAGTTGAACAACCAGTGGAAAGTGGGAGGGTGAGTTTGAAAGAGAAGGCCTTAAGCAGGAATTAAAACAGAGTCTTTCAAACAGAGGAGAACTGAGGCACTGCATAAGGACCAGTATGAGACAAAAGGATTTCCGAACTGGGAATCTTGCAAAGTTACTCCACTGGAATAAAATGTTAGAAATGACCAATAATAAACCTCTTTAATATTTATTATCTCTTACTGATGTCACAGGTCTTAACTGTTGCTTAAAATTGCCGCTTTTATTTTCACCAAGGGATGTTTGTGCCTGTAAAACCGAACTCGTGATTTTCCTCGCTAAACAACTATGTCAGTCACAGAGACTTTATTTCTAGTTAGGACACAGTCTGCAAAAAAACAAGCCAGAAATTTAAGCCAGGCTAATTGACCTTAGATGCTGCTATAATTGCCATTTCATATGAAAATAGCTTAGATTTGATTTAAGACATAAAACCAATGAACAACAAATTATTGTTCATTTCATTAAAGTCCAAAATATACTGAACACAAATGAAGAGAATTCTCCTTAATGATTATCTTCCATTGATGTTACATGTTATTTTTATTAACAGTATCTGTTTTTCAGACTGAGGTTTCCTTGTCCTTGTCCTGCAGGCCTTGACCCTGCCGGGCCCATGTTTAAAGGAGCTGACATCTTTGACCGGCTGGACCCTTCTGATGCTCAGTTTGTTGATGCAATCCACACAGACTCTGACTGTAAGACAATCAAACTCACTGTAAAACCTTAAAATGATGCAGATGTTTTCCATTTTTAACCAATATATAAGAGGCTAAGGCAACATGTGTGCCTCTATTGTTCTCTAATGTGGTGCCTAATGAGCTCAATAGTGAGGTCCGGGAGGTGAAAATCCCATTCATGCTCTGATTGCAGGCTTTTGATTGTTAGCCAGTAATTAGCCATGTTTGAGGAGAGATGAATACAGGATTTTTTGGGCACATAACAGCCCAAATTAACAGACTAATGTAAGACTGTAACTTCTGAATAACAAAGTATTACAAACGTCCTCTTTCAAAATACAAGTTAAGTTTGTAGGGGACAAAACATTTAGTAAAAACGCTGTTACAGATTCACTTTGCTAGGCTATGACTGCTTCTGAAGGCTGTTGGCAAAGCTCAGAAAGAAACTGCTGTGACAGTTTGCTGAATCAGTTTACGATTATGATGTAGAACATTATGACTCCTCTCTATTTTAACTGTTTAGCATGTGACAGCTAGAAATTTCTTTGGTTTTATCATAAAAGTAGAACAAATAGACACAGTGTACCTCAGCAGTGGACATGGTTGCAGTTTTCTGTTTGTGGTGCTGCTCCACTGTTAGTCAGGTCAACTAATAATTATGTCTTTAAGAAGCTGACTCAAGAAAATCTTTGGAAATTGTGGAAAGATAATTTGCATGTATCCTAAACTGTAGCCTCTATTCAGTTCAAGTTATATAGCTCTGCCTCAGTCAGTTTAGTTTTTCGCTGCAGTGGATAAACGAGCACATATTGTATTTCAGGATAGCGGGGTTTGACCAGGACATACAGCACTAAAAGCGACAATTTCTTAGTTTGGAGACATCATTTCAGCTTTGTTTTCTTTGTTTTTGTTTTGTTTGTTTTTTCCTCTTAACCTGATGTTTGTATTTAAAGTAAAAAGTACCATTGCAGCAATCAAATGTTGACAGCATTAGTATGTCTTTCTCTTCTTCATCAGATTTTGGCATTTCCATCCCTGTCGGTCATGTGGACTTCTTTCTGAATGGAGGAAAGGACCAGATTGGATGTGCCCGCTCGCGGTTTGCCTCAAGTAAGTTCAGCACTGACTAAAACCAAAAATCTTGGTGCTAACAGCAAGAGTAGCTCAGGCTACTTGCTTTTTCATCAGAATATAATTAATTAAATTGTAACCATACATGAATAGTTTGAACTCAGCTTGACATTTTGGCTGATTTTTACATAACTATAATTTAGAAAATGGTAGTCTCAGACATCTGGCTCCCTTAGTGTTTCTGTGTGTTGTCAGTTCTTGTCTATTTTCCAGTGTATGGCTATGTGATATGTGACCACATGAGGGCGCTGCATGTATACATAAGCGCACTGAGCAGCTCATGCCCTTTAACTGGGATCCCATGCTTCAGTTATGAGAACTTCCTGAAGGGACTCTGTGTTGACTGTGACATCTTCAAGGGGAGATGTCCAACTATAGGTAAGATAGTGCATCTCCAACTACAGAAGTGATGCCTTCAATACAATATTTAGCTTTGTTATCTTTCTAAAATAGAAAGGCTTTGATTTAGTTATTTTGGGCAGTTAAAAGGTAGCCTATTCACATATCTTTCCCCTTACAATCAAATAACTTAGTCCTAATGCTGAACGACTGTTGCTACAGTGAATGACTTCCAGTTGACCAACTGCTGCTTTAAAGGTGGAGTCAGTAGTATATTACTTAAAATACATATATACATATATATATATATATATATATACACACACACACACAAAAGTAATCCTGCTCAATCGTCACTTCTGGGCCTCTGTATATGTGTGTTGATGACTATGTATAAAGGCACACTGCCCTCTGCTTGTATTTTGATGTTTTGGCTGACCTGCTCGGGACAGACTGGGTTGGAAGGGGGTGTGTTTCCCAGAGCCAATGACAGCGCGCAGGTGAGGTATAGAGCATCACAGAGCACAGTGACTGGACACCATCCAGACTGGAGAAAGTTACGAATGTGGACGTAGCGCAAAGAAAAGAAAATATAGCCCCAGTGAGAAAGCGGATAAAACTTGTTCCAGAGCGAGTGAGTCTCGGTTTGGCTTTCAGCCGTTTTGGAACACTGAAAGAGAGGATGGGAAGAGCAATACAGAGTTGGGCAGCTTTGTGATGGACAGGCAGGTGATAAACACTGGCCGTTAGCTTGTTAGCTTGCTAAATTATCGACTTCACCATTAAACAAATATAATATTCCTATATAGCTTGCTGTGTAACCTTAGGTAAGTGGTATAGCAGTACATGTAGTACACTCTAAGTTTCGATACTTCTGGGAGGAGGGGCCCAGTTTGAATACTGTGTTTACAAACGGCAGCAAACAAATGCTACTGACTCCATCTTTAATGTTACAAGCTAATGCCTATATGTGATAAGCTAATGTGTTTGGCTACTGCTGCTACTGCTGCTGCATATTCTTGCTAATGATGTATCATTGCTTATATGTTCATGACGCATGAATGGGTAAAAAATATGGTCTTCCAGGATACTTAAGGTCCTTTTTTTTTTAAACTGTTAAATGAGACTGAAATTATCATTTTTAAGTTACTTTTTTACATCTGTTAAATAGGTAGATTTATTTATTTATTTAATTATTTATTTATTTATTTAGTCTGGCTCATTTGTAGGATGGTGAACTGTAGTTCTACTCTACAGTCTACAGACAGGAGAAGTTTACCCACAGGGCTTTAGAGGCTGTTTGACAATTAGGTTATGCAGTCGCCTCAACGGTTCCTTACCGTTCCTTACAGCAGTAGTGGACTCCTACTAAAGGCCTCTATTCTTCCCGACCTGTAGTAATCTTAAAAATACAGTATATGCCAGGTCTATAAGGTTGTTATCTGCCTGGATGGAACCTTTAAACTTAAACTAAAAAATATTTTTAAATCAAAATAGTGAATCAAAGACTAAAAATAATACACTTTTTGTAGTATATCTTCAAACAACATATGAGTCTGGAAAAGTTTCTTGTAGGCTTACTTGTCATGATGACACAATATGATTAACTGTTGCAGAGCACCAAACATTAAATAAAGCATTTAAAACTATCTCCACCTCTACCTGCTACAACACTAAAGTAATGCTAATACTTCAGGGCATTGTTAGGAACTTCTGTTACTTCAGTAATGATTAAATAATACTGTCAATTCTTTTTGATAAAGTGCACGTGAAAAATTGCTGTCTTCCTTCTGCCAGAGTGTAATCAGAATTGATATTATGTTTTAGCAAATAGATGCAGTGAATTGCCATCATAGAGACCAACTTCAGTAATTAATATAAACCAGTTAATTCAGTCCAATTGATATTTTTTTTTTCTATCCAAAATTTTTTATTATAACAAATAAAATACACAGAAAGAAGAAAATTACAGTTACAAATAATGGATGTTTCCACTAAGACGTGGAGAGACTGACAAGATGAGTAACAGGTAAAGAAACAGAATGAAATTTGTACATCTTGTTTCGTTCGCTGCTAGGTCTCAGCGTCGCCACGTGAATGTGGTGTCTGGCTACACTCATGCAGCAGGTCTGCTCTCGTCACAAGACAGCTTCTGGCAGCTTCTTATCATTTCCACCACTGATAGGCCAAAGCAGGCTGATACAGTGACACAGTTAGAGCACACACGCCCTTTTGATTTGTGGTGTGTGTGCGCTAGACCTGCAGTATGACTCTTACTCACTTGGTGTATGTGTTTTTGTTTTTTTTTAGGTTTGTCAGAAAACAGTGGGATAGCCATGTCTCCAATTCCCAAAGAGCAAAAACTTTTCCTGCTGACTTCTTCTACACCACCTTTTTGTGGTGAGTGTCAGGTTGTGTGTGAGAGAGAAAGGAGAGACTAAGGGGAGAAATTTATGTTTTAGATTAGGGCTGCACATTCAATTGAAATTTAATCAAAATCATAATATGGACTACTGCAATTTTTAAATCGCAGGGGGCGCAATATTTGTTCAAGGAGGAATCTGTATGTCAAAATACAATTTAATTCAAATATTGCAGTGCTGCAGAGTTGCCCTGACTAACACATCTTAGTCTACAGATTTAGGAAAACATCTTTGTTTGGTATAGATCCCTGCAAAAATTTCACCATGATCTTTTTAATGTGTATTTCAATGAAAATTAGAATAATTGTTTAAAAATTATCATTCCTTCTTGTATCGAAAAATCATGTCCCAATCACAATATCCGTCCAAAAAAATCACCAATGGATCATGCAGCCCTGTTTTAGACTTTTGTGTGATTATGTTTTGCATTCATTTGACAGGACACTATTATGTATCCGTTTTTATAGATGAAGGCCATATTTATATACACCCATTCAAATATTGAATAAAGCAGTAACATCTGTGGTCTATCGTAGGCAGAGCAGAAGGTCATACTCATTTCAAAGTCTCCTTATCTAACTTACACACATCATGTCCAGAATCTACATTTGTTAAACAAGCCACCAAACAAACATTCACCGGGAAAAAGTGCACTGCTTAAGTCAGTTTGATGTCATATTCAAGCATACAGCATATTAAAGCATGTAAACATACCTGCTGGTGTCACTGTGGTACAGTTTAAGTTTCCACACCACAAACACCTTGCGGCACATTACACGAAAGCTACAGCAGGCATTTTCTAGTCCTGCCTTCTTTGTAATTAAAAAACTTTTAGGAAGATGTTTAAAAAAACACAAAGACCATTATACACAGTGGATGTTTTTAGTTTGACTTAAAAAGGCAGCTGATTTCCATCAATATCCCTGAAATTAACCTGTAAAGTCATAATGGTCGGATCTTAGCTTTTATCAACCGCATTGGCGAGATCAGTGTTGTAGGCCTTGTGCTGGTCCAACGTTTCTTGCAATCAGTTTTTCTTGTCTACACAAGATTTGTACCGACGTTTGGTTGACAGGATCTCAAGTTTTGCTTGCCTCTCTTTGCTCTGTATAAATCAGAAGCTCCTCCCTAAAACACAGAAACAAGACTTTGTCAAGGAAGTCAAAGTTTATTAATGGTGAACTCAGAGTGGGGTTATTACAGTGATGATTCCAACGGTTCTACAACTTAACAATTTTAGCTGCTAAATGTTTCATTCATGTTGTTGGTGAAATAATTTTTCTCTCTAAAATTTTGGTGTTTTAAAAGTTGAGGGTTTTTTGTGAATGCCTCATACTGTGCCCGACTTTTATGGTAACAAAAGAGAATTTCTCCATATTTTGTGGGTCGAAAGGTAAGTACTATACACATGTTTTTCACTGTGTTGTTGTTCTTCTGCTCAGCTCATCACATCTTGCTGAAGCTGGAGGTTTTCCCCTTGGATAAGAGCGCAGAGGTTCAGGTGACACTGAGGACTGACAACCTGGGAAAAGAGCAGAGGCTCAGACTGTAGGTACCCCGTCTCTAATGTCACAATCTTAGACAACTGTCAATTTTCAGAAGTGCACCAAAGTTTAGGATGATAAAAAAAAGTTCCTCTGATCCAGTTTTTGTTACCGTATGCAAATATGCCGGATGGCATATTATCAACAGCTTTGGTACATTCATTTGATCTTGTTTGAAAATCAAAAGTTTTTCAATTACAGTGACAGAAAATGATCAGCAACTGTTTTAACAAGTCATTGTTCAAGTTGCTGTTCAAACACTTAAACATTCATGAGCTACAGCATCTCAATTGTGAGACTTTTTTACATTTGATGAAACAAAACAGCAGTCTGTTTGTTCACTGTTTACAGACATTTTACAGACTTAATGATTTGTTAAAGACATTGTACAAGACAAGAAGTGGCAAATTAATCAAAAATTGTTGCATTGCTGTGCCATAGGCTCGTGATTAAGCCTGAGCATGGATGTATTAGGAGAACTGGCTGGCTCTGCCCTGCTTTCAAGCTTGCATAGTGATCAGTCACGGTACTGCAGCGGCAAAATTCAAACACCTCTCAACAAGATGTATTACAATACAATTAAACTGAGCAAACAAAGGTCTAATTAAGGTTAAACTCAGTCCACAATCTTAATTACATCTTATTACAAATACTTAGATGAACATAAACTCTCACATCAGGTTTGAAGTTTAAGTAGAGCAAAATTCAGTGTGACAGAATTCTTACATACTCCTTTTGTTCAGAACATGTTGTATAACTTAACTGCAGAACTAGTACTGTGATTTCCTTTTTCTCTCTGAAAAGCTGAGTGGACAGCTTCTATTCTGAGAGGTGAGGTACTGTATGTTTCACTGTAACAGCCTGGCCAGGTGCAGGATACTGTGGCAGAAATACTGAGAGAGGAAACGTGCTGTGCACAGGCTCACTTCAGTTCAAGAGGTTTTACTCCTGTGTTTCGTTTCATTATTGCAAGATTCAATCAACACCTTGTAATTTTAGTTGAATGTATTTGTGTAAAACACAGTTTATATTTCTCCCCGTGAATCATAAAGAGTGAGAGCAGGAGTCCCAGCATTCAGTCTGTTTTAGTTCTATTGATTCTAACTAATAAACAGAGGCAGTAATAACTGTCCAATGTGATGAATGTTGATTATCTGAAAGTGTTTCTGTCTGTCTGGTCTTGTCTGGTTATGACAACATTATTTACATGTGCGCTCTGTGTGTGTGTGTGTGTGTGTGTGTGTGGTGTGTGTGTGTGTGTGTGTGTGTGTGTGTGTGTGTGTGTGTGTGTGTGTGTGTTGCAGTAAGACAGACACGACAGTGTACAGGACAGTGTTGGCCCACCCTGTGGCTCTGTGTGAGATCCACTCCATCGAGCTGAGGAACACCGGAGCTCGCTTCTACAAACAGGGAGACATCCACGTCAAGTCTGTCTGTGTCTCTGAGTTCCCCTCTCTCAGGTACAGCACCTATAGGACTTCTACACACACATACTGTCCTGTTCAAGCTCCAACATCTCTTCCTGCTAGATTTTATTCCTCTATATACTGTAAATTATTCACAGTTTGGGGGAAATCAAACTGCCTCCAGGCCTTTTTCTGCTGAGCTGCCAGATAAGGAGATGAAACATACCAGCAGTAGGTCAAAAAGAGTTTGTTATTTTGGTTCTTTACTGCAGTTCTGACTGAAACGCAGATGCAAGTGAAAAAAAGATAAAGGAATTCTCACCAAACATGTTATATATCCCTCATTCATCCTCTGTGGTTAATGCAAAACGCTGTCCCAAAATGAAAACTTGAAAAACAGAAAAGTATTTCCTTTGCATCTTTAAAAAAATTCTACATTTACATGAAGAACTGAAAGCACTGTAGTATGCATGCATGGTAGGCAGCTGGCGGTATAACTTTGTAATGACATACCATCGAAGCAGCCAAAGTTGTTTACTTTTTGTTGCTGCTAAGCCCTAAGCAGCCTGACATTAAAGAAAAGGAGTGTTTAATCAGAGTTTGGTAGCTGAAATTGAGAAATCCATTGACTTGCTCTAGCATTAGCATTAGCTTAATCACCACTCTCACTAGCTTTCCGTTTAGCCAGTTTACACAGCCGAAAAGAAGGTTGCAATTTCAGGCCCGCAGGATGTTGCCATGTAAAAGACAGGCTGAACTGCACCAAAAGTTTACCATTTGATGCAAAAACTTGCACCAGGCAAACTATCCCTTAGTCATGCAGATGTTGTCTGGAAATAAAGTGGAGCAATGACCACTCATCAGCAAGAGTCCACAGTGTTTTTGTAATTATTTTCACTGCCAAAAGAGGAGACAAATTTCCACATTGCAGGTTTAATTAACAAGGTCATTATTATAGCTGTTGCAAAATGAAGTTATCACATACATAGTATTGCAGTATGTGTCAGTTAATAAGTAACACAAAATGTCATGACAAAAATGTTTGAGATCATTCAGAACTACAGTATGACAGTATTTTATACTTTATGTGACAGCAGAGGGACGAGAGATGAAAAAATATGAAGAAAGACAGGAGAAGGGCACTGAACAAAGATCCTACATGAGTCAAATACAGTCTTGAATATTTTACTCCATATTTATTTCTTCTTGTACTTTATTGGTCACACATACAGTGTACAATGAGATTTGGTCTCTGCATTTTACCCATTTCTGAGGAGCAGTGGGAACAACTCTAGATCTTAGCCAATACCTTGGTCAAGGGTACTGACGGCTTGGAATTCTCAAAAAATCATTTAAGGTGGCATAGATGGACATGTAGATCTTGTAATGGGTTTCAGGGCTGGGTTGATAGCTCCCCCTACCAATTTTCAAAACAAAAGACCACACCTTTCTTTTTCACATAGATCAGATTTGGTAGCATGTATCAGGTCAAGACTTTTAAAAAAGCACTACCCTATAACCCACAGGAAGTCCTCCATTTTGAATTTAAAGCAAAGGGTTTTGCCTTTTATTATTATTATTATTATTATTATTATTATTATTATTATTATTATTATTATTATTATTATTACTCTCTTTTTTTTACCATAACAAAAATTCTCTGAGACTAAAATGGCCTAAAATAGCAAGTACAACATAATGGTCTTGTATTTTCTAAACAAAATATTTTCTAACTCAAAATCAAATAATTTTGAATTACTTTTTCATTTTTGAAAATCTGTGTAATAAATCCTTGTTATTGACTAAGTGCACAAGCAAACTGTTGGTTGTCAAAAGCAACAAGTGACAGAAAACTCACTGATGATGAAGCTGATGGACAGAGACTGTTACGGTTTTGTCAAGGAGAGCCAGGACCCAGATGCAGAGCCGATAAAGGAATAAATTTATTGAACAAAAAGTATCAACAAAAAACACCCTTGCGGGGAAACAACAAGAAAAGCAACGAGTAAAAAACACAAAAACCAAAACGGCAAAAGTAACAAATAAATAACAGAAAATCACCCAAAGGGAAGAAACACTAGACTTACGATAAAGGATGGACCAGAAGGTGTTGAGGCCATATGAAGATGGGCTGGGTGTATTGCCTCCGTAGGGTGATGGACCAATGGTGCCCCCTTTGGTAGAGCTATCATAAAATTACATTGAATCATAAGTGACATTTCTGTAAACACAAATTGCCCAAACAAAGAACTGACTGAAATGACCAGCATAGGTATAAGAGTTCAAAACTTTTAATCACTGAAGTGCACAAAGATGTTGGATTTTAGGTCATAAAAATATGTTCTAAGCATAACTTGTATATGTCATTTACATACTATTTACTGAAATAATTATATGATTACAGACTGGATAACAAAGTTATCCTAATGCTGTTTTTTGGGTTTTGAGTGCCGCCAAGTCTGATCGTATAATGATTAGAGATTTGAACTTGTGGGCCCAGGCGATTATGTAATATTATAAAACCTACCTATATGGTGGCGGGCCAGCAGTGTTGGAGCCTGTTGCATGTCTCCCATCAGGTGATGGATTCAGCGCTGGGATTTTCTCGCCATGTTCAGACAGTGGGCTCCTATCTATTATAATGGTGTCAGACCCTGACGTTGAGTCTGATGTCTCATCGCCTTTTAACATATTTAAAAAGCTCTGTAGAGTTGTGTGGCCTTTTGGCGGCTTAGCCTGATCTTCCCTTGAAATATATTCAACAATGGCCCTGTAAAATTTACCATCTGACCACTTTGCTAAAACAGGATCTCCTGATCTAAGATCTTGCAGCTGCACAGGAGCCTCATCTCTTGCCAAAATGTCAGATCCTTTAAAGACTTTTTCAGTATACCCATCCTCCCATCTAATGAATGCAAAACACCCTATGTGAGAGGGAGAAAGAGAGAGAGAAAATATTTAACAATCTCTATTTGGTAACAACAATTTAGACTGCTACTTTTAGACCTGATTTGGACCATAATCAGGCCCCAGACTGCGACTAAATGGTTGCATTTTGCCCCTAAAATTTGAGACAGTGCGAGTAAATTATCATCCACTCACGCATGTGCGACCAGTAAATTTGCCGGCTAATGTGTGAAAAGAAATGTGTCTTTCTCTTCTATAATACACGTTCTACATCTCGGAGGCGATGTCTTTCCACCCACGTGCAGAACGCCTTGTGAAACAGCAGGAGACACACAGACTGAGACCAGGCACTGGAGAGATGTGCAGGAAAATACATGCGCAAATACAACAACCGTGTTCGCTATGGTGTCGCTTTGGGTTGTGAGTGGGCATGATGCGCACCTATATTGAAAGTAATGCACGAGATTTTTTTCCTTTTTTCGATGGCGCCAGTTAGCTCGCTACAAACTCTAAACATCCCATAAATATGCTTGCGCTCTCAGCTGTGGTACATGCATCATTACTAGGCAACGAAGGATGTTGACACGCATTGCAGAACAGCACTGCACAGAGGCTCCAAAACGGAAATGATTATTGATTTCTGAATGAATGGATACGTCACTTATTTTTGGCTTTTTTTTTGGCCTGGCAGGAGTCTTGAGGGACCAAGCATCAACGAGTTTGATGCCAAGGAGGCTGTGCACATGTGGCTCAGTCAGGCTCAGACAAGGAGGCCAAATTTCAAGGGCTGACCTACACAGGCACCTTATCCCCCCACAAGTTGTGTCTACTTGTTCTGTTATTGGTTAGTGCAGCCTAAACATTAACTTTACATTTTTAGTATTTAAGCTGTAAGCTGTAACTTGCTTATTAGCTTATGTTTATGCTGTGTCAAAACTGTTGCACAGTAAAATGTGAATTTAAAACATTATAGTATCTGCATTTATAATCAAAGTAGCTTATTTATCACTAACAGAGTGAAAATGAGTGGAAATGTGAATTTTTACTTTGCAGGTCGATTTACAGTGTGCGCCCCTAAATTTTCTGCTTGTGCCCCTAAAATTTTAAGTTAGGGACCACTGTGCTCCTAGTAAAAAAGTTAATCCGGAGCCCTGATAATGTTATGATTAACACTATGGTCACGCTAACAGAAACTATACCAGTTCACAGAATTACCTCAATACTTACCAGATTGCTCATTTTGGGGAGGGGAGCTCTGCAGAGCCCTCATTTTCTGGGTGGGAATCCGTACCCTCTTTT
>JAQLOL010000005.1:1231200-1251046 GCA_029783665.1 Naso thynnoides | reverse complement strand
ATTATTTTTTCAGTACCTTTTTCATAACAATTTGAAACTCAACCTGTGTGTCTGTCTTGATTTACACTACTCAGCTTCCAGCCAAACCTGTCTTCTGTGCAATTCTAATTAAATATTTAAGCTTTGAATGGGTTTGCTTCTGGAGGTGTCTTTGTGATTATGGTATGTAAATCACTTCTTAATCAAGAGACAGTGCAAAAATACAATGCAGTAATACAGGTGTATTTCATAGTGATATGCCCATAGTAAATTACTTTTTTGCTTTGAAGGCACAACTACTGCATCTCCAGTGTGACGGATTTGTCAAGGAGAGCCAGGACCCAGATGCAGAGTCGATAAAGGAATAAATTCATTGAACAAAGAGTATCAACAAAAAACACCCTTGCGGGGAAACAACAAGAAAAGCAACGAGTAAAAAACACAAAAACCAAAAACGGCAAAAGTAACAAATAAATAACAGAAAATCACCCGAAGGGAAAAACACTAGACTTGGGATGACTGCTAGAACACAAAAAACCAGGACTGCAAAAACTCACTGGAGCGACACTAGAGAAACATGTACTTAACAAAGGGAACAGGAAAATTCAAGAGCGGGGAGATCTTCTTGGGAGCGAGGACAGAGAGACTAGAAATGTACGGGAATCGTCTGGCACAGGAGTCAGGGAGTGAGTGGTTATTGAAGGCTGCTTGATTGCCAACAAGAAACAGGTGAGACTAATGAGCCCCGCTCCCAAGCTGACCAGCCCCACCTCTCTGCATGCACCTGCTGAATGAGAGGGAGAGGGAGAGAGGATCAGCAGCAGGAAAAACAACACAAAAATCAGAACCATGACAGAGACTGTCTCGTTGTCCTGCTCTAAACATTAACACTGAACTTTGTGCAGTTTCAGGAGGAAAACTGCCTCAGTTATTCTTTAATGCTAGTTTCCCATTTCTCCTTCAGATTATGTGATAATGAAATGAAAAAGAGACAATGTTGTCCATAAATGTTTATTTAAGAGGAAACATTAAGTTTGTTCACACTTCCCAACAGTAAAATCAGTCCGATGACTCAAGTTGAGAAAGTTTGTATACAGATTAACTTCATCCACACAATCAGTTCATTTGAGCAGAATCTCAGCTGTGTACAAAAAAAGTAAATCATCTTTTTATTATGATCACAGTTTAATAACATCTTGTGATTTCTCATTTGAATGCTATTTTTAACATTGATAATGTTAACCTAAGTATAGGTTTATTTACAAAGTGAGAACAGAATCTCTGACAAAGAGAGATCTGCTGCTTTCTCTCTGAAGGATCATGCAGGAAGAGGACATCGTACAACTACATCAATAGAAATATTCAACCAACATTTAGAGCACAGAGAAGCTTATGTTTTTATACAGAGAAACATCACTTCAACAAAAAAATCATTATTAGCAGTGGTAGCCTCCAGAAATGGACTGAGTGCCTTCAACAGACAAACACTTACAGAACTAGAGAGAAGATGTGGGCGGAAAAAGAGAAGATGTGGAAGTACCGCCCATCATATTTGATTTCTAAGCAGTGAAGAACCAAAACACACTGTCTCTGAAGTGACCTCTGTCTATTTGAGTTTACAAAACTCAGCTGTGCTACCATAGAAAATAGAAAGTCCAGCATGGAGAGGCTGAGTGAACGTGGTCAGGACTCTGTGGATGAGAATCATGGTTTCAAAGACGCCGTAGAAGGACAGAATACCTGCACTGTGATCCAGGTACACTCCAATTCTGTTGGACAGAGGACATGAGATGCGAGTTCTAACATTGTTGTAACAAAATTCATATCCATATCTGCCACAGTATAGCGCCCAAGACTTGTCATTGTGCCCAAATTTACCCTCATCTGAGCGTGCTGTTCTGCTGATACTATTATATGCAACTGCCACACAAACTCCATAAGATCCCCAGCTTGACTCCACTTCCCAGTAACAACGTCCAGTCAGACTCTCCCCACTAAGGACCTGGTCCCATACAGTGAATCTGTCTGGATGACTTGAGTGACACTGTACTTCCCTCAGTCTTGTTGCTTTTCTGTTCCCCTCATACAGTAACAGATGCCTGTATGCTGTGTTTGGATCCATTGTGATTACAGAAGAATATTTAAAAAATCCAGGTCTGGTCTTGGGCTCAGTTGGCAGTAAAACATCCACTTCAGTTACTGCCACTGAGATGTTCATCCAGCTCTCTTTAAGAACGTCACGTAGTTTATCTCTGACCTGTGATACAGCCTCTGTCACATCCTTAAAGTACTTCAGAGGACGGAGATCAATGCTGAATGGGTGTGTAGGTTCGCTGAGTCGTGGCAGCGAGAGGTACTTGATTAGAGACTGGGTATGATCCTCTATGTGAAAGAGCTGCTTCAGCTCCGCATCTCTCCTCTTCAGCTCAGTGATCTCCTGCTCCAGCTTCCCCTGAAGCTCTTTGACTCGATTCACTTCAGTTTGCTGCTGGGATCTGACCTGCTGCATCACATCAGAGCTTCTTTCTGCCATGAAACAAATCAACTCATGGAAGATCTTCTCATTGTCCTCCACTGTTTTATCAGCAAAACGATTGATGGCCTCCACCTCCCGTTGAAGGAGCTTCAGATCTTTCTCTCTGTTCCGGATTCTCTGCTGGATGTTTTGCTGACTCACCTCAAACCTCTCAGTCCTTTCGGCTGCAGCTGACACTGTATCGTGGTCTTTATGTTCATCCATAGGGCAGAGATAACAAATACACTGCTGATCAGTGCGGCAAAACATCTTCATTACCTCATTATGACGAGAGCAGATGTTCTCCTCAAGCTTGTTGGAGGGTTCTATCAGCTTGTGTTTTTTTAATGGAGGCACATCATAGTGAGGCTGGAGGTGTTTCTCACAGTAAGAGACCAGACAGACCTGACAGGATTTCAGGGCTTTCCGTTTTCTGCCAGTGCAAAAATCACAGGCCACATCTTCAGGTCCAGCATAGCAGTGATCAACAGCAGCAGCCTGGGTTCCAGTTGACTTTAATTCCTCCACTACATCTGCTAACATGGTGCTTTTCACCAGAACAGGCCTCGGTGTGAAGGTCTGCCTACACTGAGGGCAGCTGTGGATTTGCTTCTCATCCTCTCCATCCCAGTGGCTTTTAATACAGTTCATGCAGTAGCTGTGTCCACAGGGAGTCATCACGGGATCCTTCAGAAGATCCAGACAGATTGAACAGCAGAATTTTTCTCGATCCAGCTGAACTCCTTTCT
The DNA here is from genome assembly GCA_029783665.1 of Naso thynnoides. Taxonomy (NCBI): domain Eukaryota; kingdom Metazoa; phylum Chordata; class Actinopteri; order Acanthuriformes; family Acanthuridae; genus Naso; species Naso thynnoides. The sequence goes on along the minus strand of JAQLOL010000005.1, from coordinate 1,247,803 downwards.
GCGCCATTGCACCTCTCAGTGTCAACAGTCGTCTGAGTTTCACTTCCTGGGAAGGGAAACTAGTTTGAGGTCTGATCTCAACAACATGTGTCTCTGCAGTGAACAGGGCCTGTCGGCTCCTGCACTTCCCATCCTACAGCTGTAGATCTGAAGGGGAGGGAAACACAGCGAGCTTGCTGTGGTTTAGAGCAGGAAGAGGAGGGAGGAGTTATCAAGCTCTGGTTCATTCCCAAATGAGGAACAGCACTGAATCTCTACTTCGTTTCCTTCGTAGAGCCTCAATTTTAATCTGCTCAACTCAACTCAAGTTTTTTTCACCATTTCTCTGCATTATTTCCATGAATTGATTGATTGTTTCGTTTGTAAAAATTCTGAAAATAGTGGGAAATGTCTTCATAGTGAAACAGAGACCAACTGAGTGATATCTCTTTAGACAAGATTCTGAAACAAAAGATAATTGAATAGTTTCTTAGTTTCAGGTTATTTCTGTTCTTTAGTCCCTGGCTAAAGTGTTAACAAGGCTTCCTAGAATAGATCAAAGCAAGAAAAAAATTTAGGAAAGAAAAGTTTAAAGAAGGGAGAAGGACACATAGTTGTTAAATCCAGTGAAAACATCATGACTTATGCATATTTAACACCCCATTACAGACAAACACATAGAGATTTAAAGGTTAGTTAAGATGTGTAAGTATTAATCATCCATTGGTTTTATTGATTACTTTAAGTTCTAAAAATGTTTAATTGTCTGATTGATTGATTTGGAATTGCAATTACAATTTGCAATCCTACATCCACAAGACAAATAATCATTAGGACCCAAGCACCTAGGGTGCGATGACCCTGATGTTATTCTTAGAAACAGTCTTTTTTTATTTTTGGAAAACATTTTTGAGATGCTTGGGATAGTCTAAAGCCTATTAAAGAAAAGACTGACGAAAAACAATATCTTTTATGGGTTTCAGGCATGAGTGTGTTCAAAATGGCTTGATAGCGCCCCCTAACAATTTTCAAAACAAAAGACCACACCTTTCTGTTTTACTTAAATGAACAATAGGTACATGTAATACATCTACAGAGTTTTTAGAAAGATGAAGAATAAAAGTATGAAACAAACAAAAATTGTGAGGTCCAAAATGATTGTTTTGTCTAGGATGGGCAAAAGCATGTGAGCCTACATAATGATATTGGCAGCATGTGGATTCTCTGTCTTTAGTGATCAAGACTCTTTGGTGATGGTTTGAAGTTGTTTATAGGACCTCTAATGTGAAGGTTTGCTATTTCTAGGGGCTGTAGTCTAGTTAACTCCTCCTGGGGGTCGATCTGATCCACTTGAATCTCATGTTGCTTATAGAAAAGACCTTAATGTTGAGTAACCTTGTGCATAACTCCAACAGTGTGGCTGTGACAAGGTGTGGAATTTCTCTGTTTTGCATCAAACAGGGAGTGGTTTCTAACTCGATCCTTTATAATCCATCGGCCCAAACTTCACAGCTTTGATCAGAGGTCCATCCTGGAGACAACTGTGGCCAAAATTATGTAATAATGATCTCCCCACCTACTGGCAAAAGGAATAACATGTTTTATGCTCTCATACACTAATGCTAGTGGGTTTAACAAATGCAGCTCTAACATGGACAGAATAAGACTTAAGACTTTGATGATGCATTAATGTGAAAATGGTGAATTTTCACCAAACCTCTTTCCCATGGCAGCACAGCAAAAAGTCAATGTTTTGCTATGAGCAATGAAACAGTTTTAATTTGAGAGTGCACTGCCAGAAGTGCCAAATTTCATATGTTTGATAAGTGTCCTGATCCGAACACATCTAAATACTAATTTCTAGCCATAGTCACCTGCTGGCAACAGGGATTACACATTTTAAACCTTGTACTCCTGCTGTTAATGATCCGTTATTATAAAGCTAAAGAGTTTTCATTAGCCGATTCTGCGATGATGCATCATTCATCATGAAACAGGAAGCTGTTTTTTAGGTGCCAGAAATGCTCAAAACTCACAAAACTTGGCACAGGTACCAGTAGTGGTGAATTCTTTTATCTGATATGGGTCTTGGGCTTGAGTGTGGCAAACAATCTTTATAGTGCCCTTTACAAAATTTCAACATAGTAGCCCTGGCAGAACGGTTAACAGTTATGGAATTTAGTAGACACATGTAAAAATTCCAGACTTCTACCATGTACAGATAAAAAGTCAATGACCTAAACCCAGCAAGAAGTCAGCGATTTGGAATTTAATTTTAAAGTTTTGTACAGTTACAGGGATTGTACCTTAATAACCTTCTCCGAGGGGGTTGATCAGTTACAACTCAAATTTCTTCAACATATATAAAAAATCTTAATGATTACAAGTTATTGAAAGCTTGTGCATAAACCAAGGGGCGTGGTCATGGCAAGGCAGCAAATTAACATAATTCACCAAGAAACAGTAAGGGGCTGTAACTCTACTGTGCTGCAGCTCAATCTTCTCCAAACTTATCGTGTTTGGTAACAGTTCAGTTCTTAAGACATCTACATGACAATATTCAGCCACAGTCAAGGTGCCACCTGCTGGCAACTGGACACTCAAATATTTTTTAGCTGGATGTGCTTCTACTTACGACTGTATGGACAAAGTTTAATGGTGATCAGTCTTAAGATTTAACGATGCTAAATAAAGTTTTTGAATTTTCATAACAAGCTTCATTATTTAGGCCCTACTGGTTGTGACTTGAATGTGCTTTGTCCAATCTGTCCCAATTTTACATGTTTACCAAGAATCCAGTACTGAGGAAATGGACACGCAAATAAGGGGTCATACAGATTGCACCCTCTACACCCTCTACACGAGGAAATGATGCTTGTATGACTATCATCTTATGATTTACATGAAATTGTCATGGTGTAGGCAACACTATATGTTTTAGAATGTAACACATAATAAGTATGTGCTCCCTTGCGCAACTGGCAACCACCCCCATGGGTGCAGGGGTGTGAGGACCTGTTCACTACAGATGCTTGCAGCTTTCATTTTTAGTTGGGTATTTTTATACTTACAGGGGTCATTTTATGCTTTTCTGTCTCTGTCAACCTGTAAATGATGTTACAAAGTTGTATTGCTGTTTTAAATGATGCCAAAGTATGAAATAATGAGGTAATGGTATGCAGCAGTAATCCCTGGGCTGTTTCTAATTGCTCTGACGCTCGGTTCTCATCAGTTTTTTTCAGTCTCAGACCACTAGTGTGTCACAGTGTGCTGAGCTTCTCTGTGGTTTATCTGAAAGGTGTGTGTTTGAACCGGCCAATCAGAGCAGAGTAAGCCTTTAGAAGCGGGGCAGGAGCTAAAACTGTATAAGAAAACAGATGTGTTTTTTGAGCATCAAAGCATGTTGCTCTAGTAATAACCAAGAATAAAAAATGAACTGAAAAAATTAGCATAATATGTCCTCTTTAAGTTTAACATTTAAGTTACATGTATGTGTGTTTCTGTTTCAGGCGAGAGGAGCCACTTTGTGTAAACAACTTCCATATCAGACGAGGAGCTCCATGGTCACATGATTTTGTTCAGGTGTGTTGAGTGGTTAGTCCAAAGGACACTTGAAAAAACACTAGTGCATCTAAAATGAAGTGATCCATGGGTACCAACTTGAAGTCATCTTCACATCATGACCACTGTGTTTAATGTAAAAAAGAGACTTTCATCTTTGTGGGTGGGGCTTAATAACCACATTTTATTTTGTAGAGGAAGCTAATACTGTACAGACTATAACTGTTCTACTAAATGACAAAATGCAGTTAATTCATACTTTAGAATTTAGCTTCAGTTATTTAGCTAATCCACTGATCTTCCAACATCATGGCTGAAGGTAGAAAAACAAATTGATCCGTGATACATTTTATTTAAAAGTGTTATTCAGGTTTGACTTTATAATCTGGTTGTAGGATGTTGTAAAATGTACTTTATGTGTTGTTCAGTGCTGCTTAATTTGTAAGAAAGTTTGATTTTTAAAGCCAAGCAAAAAAAAGAAGAAACTTGGCTTTGTTTTTCTGTTTTGATGTTTGGTTGCTTGAAATAAAACAATAAATAAAAGTTGCTCATTAAAAAAAAAAAAAAAAAAAAAACTATGAGAAAATAAACAGAAAACTGTGACTGGGGGAATCATTTGAAAAATTGTTTGTTATCAAAATCAGTTCAAGAGGAGATTCATTTAGCAAGGTCATTTTGACAATGAACAGGGTGTAATAAGTTTAGTGTTGACATATGACAGGAGTAGACAAGCACAAAACTATTTTCACTTTTTCACTGCACACAAAGAGCTTTATAGAGAAATCTTGGCCCCATTAAAAAAAAAAGTCTTAAAAATACTGACTTCTTCATTTTAGTCCCATCTTTCTATTGTGGAAGTCAATAACAGACAAATAACACAATTCACAGTATAGATGTGTGTGTTAAATACTCTATTACTTACAAAAATTAAAAAACATGGTCAACAGGCATCCAATGTATCAGCAAAGGAAGAAGAATTTCATATCATGCTCTGAAAATCAGTACAACAAGCTCTCCTCTTAGACAACAAACATTTGTGACACTGAACAATGTCATGAATAAATAAGCTAAACATGCCAAACAAAAGAATAATGTGAAATAGAAAATTAAAAAATGACACTGTCAGGTTGCAGGTTTTGTACTTAAATCGTTCACACACAGTTCTATACAATTTTTTGCACAACTAAGGATCTTAAAAAGATTCAGAATTGAGAATAATTTTACGCAGATGAGCCACCTCATTGACTCCTTTACTGTTAATGATTTTTTTTTCTCCAGAAGGGCCAGATGGGCTGGCTCATTTAAATAGCTAGAAGGTCACATACATGCCAAGGGCTAAAGACGTGAACTGAGAGCAGGCACAGAGAGCGAGGAGGAGACGGTGTCATAACAAGTGACATGTGACACATTCGTACTGCTATACTGTAGATATTATAGTGTTTCCAGGAACGACTGTTCTCACAGTTTGGGAGTGTCTGTCGGAGCCAGCGGTGCTCTGCCCCTCTGGAATCGAGGTGGTAGGTCCTCGTCACCATCACCTCCTGCAGAGTCAACAGTGAAGCAGTTAGGAACATCATGATCACACTGCAAACTCAGTGTTTCCTACAAATGCACATAACTCAAAAATGTTTCTGCAGTGAGTAAGGATTGAATCACACCCAGTATCACCAGTATTTACTCGTAGACTCCAACTCATGTTTCTACCTGAGCAACGGGGCGGAGTTTAGATAATGTGGTTATCACTGGTGGTATAGTGAGCACTACACAAAACACTGAGATGTTTATTGATTGAGTATATGATACATGAGATTTTTTGTACATAGTAAGCTAATCACTATGCAGAACACTCACATGGTTACTGCTTTAAAGTGTATGGTAGTATAGTGTTGTTCTCAATTTCACTGTGACAAGTTGTTTCTTATTCAGCTTTAGACTTCTCATTTACTAAATAGAGTTAAAAAGTATGGATCATAAATTATTTTTTTTAAGTAATAATAATGATATCAATGATAACATATATGACATAATGATGACAGTGCTGTAAATAGTGCTGTTTTTGCTCAGCACCCATAGAGGAGCCAGATGTTGAGGGTTAGGGTTAGCTTCGTTAACCCTTGTTAACAAGGGGACATGTCCATCAGAATTTTAATGTTTACAGAGGAAAATGAAAAGGTGTTCTTATTCCTTACAAGGTGAAAGAGTAAATGCAGCCAACAAAAGCAAGACAAAGACAGAAATATACTGCTTAACTGTGCAATCTGGGAAAAGTTTTAGTTTCCACTTAACAGTCTTAATAGTGAAGAAAGAGGTCGGTACCAACCCAATTTTTTAGCACTTTTGCCCTCCCCCCCAGTTTAACTGTTGTTACTCCCTGTGCCCCCTCCTGAAAATACTATGGATCCTCCCCTGTTGAACAATGGGCTCTTGGTCAAATATGGACTGTGGGCCCCAGCTGCGACTTCCAACCCATATTTTAATTTAATTAGCCTATAGTTACAATTTCATTAAACGCTCTTGTGTTAGTAATTATGATGTAGGTATTTGTCATGGCTGGCCTCTCTTATGCTACTATATTAACTGGCTAAACGAGAGTATGATGCTGAGAAGCAGCAGAACATTAAATCAGAGCAATAAAATGACAAAAACTATCCAAAACAGCAGACGGTGCAGATAAACTTGTCCAGTTGCCCAAATCTAGTGGATGTTAATGGTTGTCACTTACTACTTAACACTGTGTGTTTCTAAAAAGTCAGGAACCAAACATTAAATATTGTCTCTGTACTTAACTCTGTTCACATAATGAATCTGAGTGTTGAATGTGCAAGTGATGGCTCTAGAAACTCTTAATTCTATGGGACTGGTGCCAAAGTCTGAAAGCTTGTATTTTAGATGTTTGAAAATGTTTCAGTTTGTGTGTCATCCACATACATGAACCCAGATATGTGAGAATATTACAAGAATCCCTGTCTAAGAGCGGATCCAAGATTGTTGTTGAGACATATTAAGAATATTTCTGGATTCATGTTTTGCAGATTGGAGAAATTTGTTTTATTCTTGTCCAGATTTATGTCTGCTCCTCTACTGGGTCTGACTCATTTGCCTTTTGAACTGACTGTGTTACTACTCTCTAGGGTAGATTTGACCTATTGCTTCACAGCCACCCTGCAACCCAAACCCGACACTGACCCCACTTTCCATCTATGAAATGTGATCCTCCGCCTGTGATTGGTTGAGGGCTGTTTTTCGGACGGTAGGAGAGCAGGCGGGGCTTAGGGGGGATGAACAGATGAGCAGACAGGCAGTGGGCACAATGGATTATTAGCATGACACTGAATTTTTTTACATCCCCTAAGCTCCCAAAGCTCTAATCCTGATCAGATAAGATCACAGCTGCGACCCAGCCGACCTCAACGCTGTCTGCTCTTACAAGCTAGTATCAAAATCCAACACACCACGCACACAACAAGCACAGCCACACACAGGGCCTGTCTGAAACCATGATGAGCTCACTTTGTGCTCATTTGCTGTTAAACTGTTTTCACAGAGCAGATCAGTTTGATCTGAGAGAACAAATTTAGTCTGCTACTGTCCCAAAGACGACCGTCAGCTTATGAGTGGCAGAGCTACAAAAAACACTAATGCAGAGCAGCTGGCTGGGAATGCATTTTAATCTGAAAGTATGTTATGAGAATAGAATAATAATCCAGATATCCCTAAAGCTGAGAAGGCCAGCGGCAAAGAATTCCAGCCACCATGTCAGTCTATAGCTTCACATATTTTGCAGTTACTAACAAATCATTAAATTAAAACTCACACTAAATTTACAAGTTAATAGCATGTGTGTTTACTTTTAAAGGCAAAAGACCAAACAGTCAAAGCATTTAATTCTCTGGAGACAAGGTAAATAATAGCAAAAGAGCCAAATGAGGGTATGTTGTTAGGGCTGGACAATACTTTTCATTTTGTGTTATCATTTGACAAAATTCTGTTCTGTATTTGCAAAAAAAAAAAAGCCTATATATAATTTCTAATTATGAAAATGAAGTGCTGAAGTTTCGTCGCAATAAAAAGGAACTTAATTTCCGAGAAAACCATCTCATCACGAGATCCGTTTAATAACTGTTATGTAATACGACCTTTCAATCAAATCATCTGATCCTTGTCAGCAGATGGAGTTTGCAGATTTGTCATGGAAGTGCAGAACTTCATATTTTTATTTATTGCTTTGTTAAGTTGTAATAATCAATATAAGTATACTCTGTTAAAGTAAAAGTCCTGCATTAGAAATCCAAAATATGTAACAGTCATTATAGAAAAAATATTCCTTTATATTCCCAAAGTAAGAGTATTTATTATTTTAAAATCCTCTCAAAATTGTATAATGTACTATTATTTATTATTTTTGGCCCATTAAAATTTAAGGAGCATTTAAATACCATAGACACAGTACTTTGTGTAATGTGCTTGGTAGTGTAAATATATAATAATTCATCTGAATTTCTAAGGTAATGTGTAATATGTAATTCCTAAATCTGTTACTTTATCCGTCACATAATGTATATACTATTTCTAAATTTGTCACTAATTACCTTTGCTGTACAATAAACGTAGCAAAGAAAATCTAAAATTATTTCCATGAAATGTAGCGGAAATAAAAGATACTCAAAATGTGCTAAAATGCATTTGCCTTATTTTTCTAAATCTGTAAATTTAAAAAAATATATATATTCTTTTAAAATGCTACACTGTATTTAGGCATACTGCCCAGCCCTATACTGTGTCTAATTATAAAGCTGGGTTAGTAAGAATTGTGCACTGCAAGCTGCCCATGCACACACACCCCCATGCCATTCTCCGCCCAGGTGAGGTACTTACATGTAGCTTAAGTGGTGACCCAGTGTGTTAGCTCCAGCACCCTTCCCCTCTACCTCAAATAATCCCTCTCACTGCCATAATCCATTAAGGAGCCCGCCACATCTGCAAAGTCCTCCAGAACAAGACTGGTGGAGTCCTCACCAGAGGGCAGCTCCGGGTCTGACACCCAGGGGTGCTGATAATGCTCATGCTGGGGTTCATCCAGGGCGGTCTTCATTTGAGGCTGGCCTGGATCCGACTTTTGGTAGGTCTGTGCTGAGTCTTCGTCCTGCTGTTCAGTTTGTTGCTCCTTGCCGATGCCATCACTGCCGCTGCCGCCCTCGCTGCTCTGCGAGGAGGGGGCCAGCACGTGGTAGAGGCTGGGAAGGCGGATGTCCAAAAGCACGCCACTCTTTATGTAGAGCTTGTTGTTGAGGTTGTAGAGCTTTTCAGCGATGTCATAGCCCAGCATAACGGAGAAGAGACGGGCGATGTAGCGATCCTTTGAAATTAGCAGGTAGAGGCGCCGACGACGCCATGAGATGTACCGGGAGTCTTCCTCTGCTGTCAGAGTCACCTGGTGAGTATGAATGGCACAGGTGAATATCAATGTGTTAAAGGTACGCAGTGGAGTTTAAGACAGCTAGTAGCAGCAAGGGGCAACATTTTTACCAGTAGGTCCCCATTTTGTTGTACGTAATACATATATAAGGATGCACATGTATGTAAATGAACATGAGCATAAATGACATGACTTCATGTTTCCCTGATCAGCAGTTGGTGACATTTATGTGCAGAAAAAACACAGCTAAGTGCCAGCAAAGGCACGCTTGTCAACATGGATGTAAACAAGACATTCATTCAACATTTACATTATCATACTGACAATATGTTTCAGTGAATAACCCTGAATGTAAATTAAACTTTTGTTTTCAAGAGCTCTAACTTTAAACCTCAAAGACGACATGGCAAATTTTAACATTTTCCTCTATTCTATTCTTTGTTAGTAATGTGATGTTTAAAAAAAATAGTTCAACTTTTTGGGAAATACATTGATTAAATCAGAAGATTGATACAACTAATCTGTCATTTAAGTATAAAACTGGAGCTAGCAGGTGGTTATCTTAGCTTAGCATCAGGGCTTAATCTGTGCAGAGCACACCGTGGAGGACTGGCACCAACTTGCTTGGATTTGGCACCTCTCTATGTTATCTGTTCTGTCACCTTTTTTTTTCACCCTCGAAGTTACCCAAAGGTCACTTGTTGGTCCAATTTAAATCTGATTTGGGAATTTTTTTCATCTGACAGAGATAGACAAAGAGAGCAAGGGTGTCGTCAGGGGAGTTTTGTTCACGTCACATGAGCTAATTTTAGCAAGAGAGAGAGCTGCCTTCAAACCCTTAACAGTTGTTTGTACACCAACCCCTGAAGATTTTGAGTGAATATTGTGAATGCTGTCATTAATGTAAAGTAATAAGGCTTTGTTCTTGATAAGTTTTGTTTACTCAGCACAGTTATAGCATAGACAACTCAAAAAAAACATGTCTTCTTGCAGATTTTCTAGCCACTATTCCACAAAAATGAAAAACAAACTTTTTCTGCATAAGACTGCAGAGACGTTGTTAAGGCACTGTGGATTTTTTTTTTCTTTTCTCTTTTGGCTGTCTTCCCCCTGACCTGCTGCAGAGCCCTGTCTGTGTTCCAGGACCTCATCATTTATAAATGCAGCTCTGCTTGGCATTAAGATTGAGAGCACATTGGCAGAAACAAATACATCTGATAAAAAAACATGTAACCCTACAATATTTTCACTCCATGAGTTTTATGAAAACACATTTTGAATAGCTTTGGTTACAAACACAAAGTTTCCTTTACAGTGAAAAATAAAACTTTTCATCTACTTGTTAGAAAAACATTTAAAATTTTAAGGAACTTTAAACACATTTGACACTATTTTTTCACATCATGATTGTTTGTCCTTTGGGAAACAAAGTTGCATTTAAATATGCAATAGGAGAATATACTTGCCTCAATCAATTTTATATAGAGCTGCAACAATTAGACAATCAATCGGTTAGTTAATTATCAAGAAAATAATCAGCATCTATTTTCATAATGAATGGTGTTAGTAGTTTTTTTAAGCAAAATAGCCCAATGTTCCTTTAACTCAAAAATGAGAAATATGTGTCTCTTTGTAATTTACAGTAATTCTGAACAAGTCTAATAAAATAGAACATTGCATGTATCACCGTTTCTTAGAATAATTTTTTAGCCTTTGACTGTACTTCATAAGACAGATATATGGAGAGAGAGGAAATGGGGAAAAGAGAGAAGATGTGAGATACAGCAAAGTGCCGCATTTCGAACTGAATCCAAGTTATTTATTTGCAAGCACATTAGGCCTGAAAACAAACCCCAAATGTCCACATGACCTCCAGGCTTTGTTTATACTTTAACTAAAGTTATCTACCGCGACATCAAGGTGCAAAATAAGTGACAAGTCAGACCCCTTAAAAGCCTCAAATGCAAAATTCAGGGGGTTTCAAGCTTTATAAAAGCATTTTCCAATTGCAGTTGTTGATAAAAAATGTCTTAAATAGGTGTATGTTGACCAACATTCAATATTTAATTTAAATAGCAATACTTTTATTCAGAAATATAAATACATTGTGGTGTCTCCTTGGTTAGCTGGTTGTTTCTGGTAATGCTGCCTTCCACTGGGTGGCGCTGTTGCAAAAGTTCGCACTCTCAACATTGTCACCTGTCTGCCAAGCGGTCGATTTTTTTTTTTTTTTTTTCTGCATCAATATTGGCTCACTTATGGACTAAATATAGCAAAGAGAAAACAGAGCTCCTTACTAACCAATTTTGGTTTCACTACTAAAAAGCTTAAATTGAAGTGAGACAACTTGGCTAAACTTTGTCATTATGATGTATAACCTGATTAAACAGTGTAATAGTAGTTGAAAAATGACACCATTCGCTGCTAAACTGGTCTCCAATAAGTCTTGTTTTTACCATGATATTTTCTTTGCCACCAGGACGGGGGTTTTGCAGAAAAATGTAAAATCAGTGACGCTCTCTGTACTCTCTATCCTGATTGGCCAGTCTACACTGCACTTCTTAGCAATGGGCGATATCTGTACGAGCTGATTAGCTCACCGTGCTCAGACTTGCCTCTGCCAACAACAGAGTGTCTGCAAACCAGGCCGTCAACCTGCTCAAGCTGGAGCTGAGACAGACCAGTTTACTGGTCAGTTTACCACCGCTGCAACTTTACCTGCAACTCTTTCGTCTCAGTTCAAACTGGACTTGAAAGAGAGAGCAGCAACAAATGAATTACAGTACGAGCCGGCGCAAACATCTGCAGTGGATTTGCTTCCCAACGAGTCTCATGCTCCAGCTATCGTTAGCTTGCTAGCTTGCTTGCAGAGGTTATCTACTGCGACTTTTTTTTTTTTTTTTCATTTAAAATGTAGGGGAGAAGGCTGGTTCAACTGCCACAGCTAACGTTCATGCTGGTCCATTGTCTGACAAGCGTTTTATCTGCAAGACTTCAGCATAACACTGGATCACGGGTAAGGGGGAGACCTTCCAAATGCCACAGGGTATTTGGCGCACTGAGCAACAATATGTGAAAGACAAGAAGACTCTGTTTTCCCCTGTTCAGCTTATCAGACAGATGCTGTCTCCGATAAAGAGCAACAAAAGACAACGTGATATCCACTTCTGTCTTCTTTTCCCAATTCCTTACATGACAGCACTTAAAGTTAACATTTTACTGCCACAGTTGGGACTGCAAGCCTCACATGCATGCACAGAACTTCTTTGTTAAAACAGAGTCTCTTGAAATGAACTGCAATACCTGGAACTTCCCCTCCTCATTTGGTCTGAGAGACTCCCACTCCGGAGAGTCAAGGAATTGGTGACGGTGGATGTAATGCAGGAACTGGCCCTCTAAAGATACGTTTATTCTAAAAGAGAAACAGAGAGGATGATACAAAGTTTAATAGAGGGATATGAAGATTTGATAGTAGGAGCAGGAAGAGAGATCTTGGAAATAAATATTAGCGCATCTCCACCACTGTGGCATAGAGTTCTTAAACGGTACATACATAAACATCCTTCAGATGAGTTGGTGAAAACAAGTTTCCTTTTCTGCCAGGACACACAGAAATCCTAGTTTAAGCATCATTCCATAGTTCCATAGTTTTGGCAGCTTGATTTATTTTGAGGAATAACTTCAGAGAATGAAATAACCCAGCACACTAATCATTAGCCCGCATTCAATTACGTCAAAAGTAGGGTTTTATAATTCATTTAAGAGTTGAATGTCTCACATCATTGCTGAAGTGCTAATTATAGCAAATTAACTCCTTTTTGTCAGTTACAGCGGGACATTGTGAGGTTGACTGGCACATTCATAGGATATAACAGTGGCATTTAATTAAATGGCTATTTGCTAGAGTGAACAAACTATTCATATCAAAGCTTAGTGTTTGTTCACTCTGTGACATTATGAATGCAGCAGTTTAAAAGTACAAGATCTCTATAAACAATACATAATAATGGGTGCCAATTAAAAGCTATTTTGTTGTGTATTAATCACTATTAGTCTTATTTTTTTTATTTTTTGTTTGTTTTAAATTTGGCTAGTACACCAAACTGTCATCAACAGCCAACATTTAATTTAAGGTAAGAGGAGCAGTCGGCGTCCACTGCGGTCCCAACTATAAAGATGTCATTTAACCAGCTGGTAGTGTGCAGATGGTGAGTCACAGACAAAAATACTCTGTTTACAACATTTCTCTTGTGTAGGTTCCAGGACTGTGAAATCTAGTGCAGCTCTACTTTGAGGATGTTTGGATGAGGAGGATACATTTCCTGTGACAGCTGCATGCTGCCAAAAGCATGAAAGAGACAAAAATAGGGATCCAGTTTCTCAATACTCATAGAAAGTAAAACAATGGATATTTTAATGGGTTTATCTATCACTACAATGAGAATTTAATAAGTAACACAGTACATTCCAGCTCTACAAATGAAAGTATGCTACCTTTTTAAAGGAGAACTGCACTTTTGGGGGAATGTAGCCATTCATCCTAAAACCTGATGTAAGACAAGAAGATCGAAACCTTTTCCCTCTCTATGCGTTTAGTAGATTGCTAGATGCCCACCCTGTGCCAGCAATTTTCCACGTTTAATGGAAGAAGCATGGTGACTTGCACATTCACCACACTATGAAATAATATAATTTTTGTCATTTTCAGAGCATTTCGCGCTGTGTCACTACACCCAGACAACTAGTTCCTCTGTATTTTTGCCCTCATTGACAATGTGTCCATAGTATAGTGAATATGTATGAGAAAGGTATTGATCTTCTTGTCTTACATCGGTATTTTGGATGAACTGGCTACAAACCAAAAAACATGCAGCTGTCCTTTAAGTGTCACATTCAGTGACACTAAAAGCTGTGACAGCATTACCAATTACCTAACTATTAGCTGTGCGTCTAAAAAACTTTGTAATTTAGGCTACTATAAATAGGAAGGTAAGAAAAAAACTTCCTTTAACCGTCTTGTCACATAACTTCTTTATCTCATAAAATGTACACACAGATACTGCACAGCAAATGGACACTAATAGTCATAGTAAAAGTACAGCTCTGACAACCAAGGTACTTTTAAATATAGATTTCTATCAGTTAAATATTTCAATGTACTATTATGTTACACTTTAACTCCACTACATTTTAGAGGAAGATAATGCCATTTTGCATCACAGCTAAAGTTGGATTAGACTACAAATACAAGACTTAAGGTCATCTTACAGGATGCATGATGAAAACTGGAAAGTACACAAGTAAACTAGCTTTAAATTGATCATCTTACACTAACAAAAATCTAATCATTTAATATATAATATAAACTATTTAACTTAATAATGTAACTGAACAACAGAGGAGAAAAAAAAAAGATTTGTGCAGATCTCCCTTAGCCATTACACTGTGTACATCACTGGTGGTGTGGTCCTTCAAAGTTTCTATCAATATTTTCATATTAGCAATAGATTACATGACATGTAAACATGTAAAGGAGTTGCTCAAAACGATGAACCCACAGATAATTATCGCCTGACCTTGAAATGTTCTAAGCTTAATGGGGCATTTAAAAATCTTTCAGCTCATTGTTTTTGTGCCATGGCCACAACTTTAATGTTTTGACCCACTGAGTGCAACCAAACAGTGAAGCATTAATCAAGAGTCAGATATTTTTCTTAGGAATTAGTAAGTTATAGAACTTACATTTGCCAAGCTGTTGTAAATGATATTGTAAATGGATGCAAATGTTTTTCTGCGTGGCAGAATGGCAGTTTTCAAACACGTTCGCCATACCAACTAACAAGTTAACATGTCAGTAAAAGTGATAATACTTTATGTGAGTTGTTTTTTTCACTGCCTTCCAATAGCAATAAAGATCAAGTATTGAAATTAGCTTTTAATGTTTTACCCATGTTATTGTTACATTGTGATATTGCTATTTTTACTTAAGTATCTTGAGTATATCCTGTGCAGTTGGTGTTGGTTTGCATGATATAGCACAACATGTAGATGTACACACACATGAATGTTTACATGCACACACTCCCCACCTCCCAGAAAGCAGAAAGGAGAGCTGATCGATGGGCGTCTTGCCCTCCACGGCGTACGTCTCTCCAGCCTTCAGCTCCACCACCTTGTTCTCAAAGGCGCTTGTGATCTCCTTAAAAACCTGGACGGGGACACCCAGCGGCAGGTAGACCGCCTGGTAGAGGCTGGTCAGCTCCTCACCACGTATGCCCTCCTGGTGCAGCCGGAACAGGAGGTGGCAGATCTGAACCAAGCAGGCCAGCAGCAGAAGCAGGTTCCAGGTGAAGACATCTAGGCCGCACATTGTCAGCCAGCCCCACAGCGTCAGGCACACAAAGGCGGGTGTAAGGAAGCCAAAGATGAAGAGGCACCCATAGGCCCCACTTCCTCCCATGTAGCCCAGGAATAGGAACGTGTTGCCCAAATGGTAGATGGCCCCCTCTGTGTTGTTGCTCCAGCCATCGCAGAGAGGAGCAAAGAACAAGTTGTCCAGCAGAGTCGAATTGTCTAAGTTCATGTTGAAAATCGTTAAATGGCAAAAGGAAGCTTTTGATGTACAAAACAAAGAAACACAACGCTTATCAAGTTAAACTTGATGCTACTTTTGTCCCATCAACAGTAACAACTGGAAGTTTTGTTTGAATAAAATCTGATAAAGAATAAACAGCCAAACACTTGTCAAAATGTCACAAGTAAATATTTGTTCCCTTGGCGTGCGGTGGAAAATTCTTCAATGTGAAGAAGTTCTCACGGCTCCAGTTGTTATAGAAACACAGCTGGAATGGGTTTCTTCTTCTCTCATTATGCGTCTCTTCCTCTCTCCTCTGGCTTCTCCCAACGACGTTCCCTTCTGAGTCCCCCTGACGTTTCTCTGGCTGTGCTTCTCTATTTCTCCCACCCGTTGGCCTACACTATAGAGCCAACAGCTGGAAGAGAAGGGCCTGGGGGGCGTTGATAGAGCCCTACAAGGATAACCATGTTTGGAATTGAAACCCAAGGAGGAGAGAGTGGTGGACAGAAAGCAGGCCTGCTACTTAACATAACAGAAAGAGAGAGAGAGGCAGGAAACGAGAGGGAGGAGAGGGACTATCACAAATATATCTGGGGGACTGAACCTGTGAGTGAACCAGTGTCACACACATTTGGAGAAAAAGGGTTCATTGACAGCTACAGTTTTTCCTTTACTCACACTCAATAAGTCCAGTTTACTCTCAGCAGAGCAGCTTGCATGTTGCATATTTAGAGATGCTGAAATGGGTAGGATGGCAGCGCAGGTCAGATTTCAGGTATAGACATCACCACCACCGCCCTCACATATCCGACTGCACTCTCAGCCAGGAGGACTCTCAGCTCACAGGAAGAGCTTCTTCTCAGTCCATTACAAATGTCTTTTAGCTGCTGTCTTTTTCTTATTAGAACAAGGAAAAAAATGCCAAAAATATGAAGACAAACATGTAATCAGTTCAATTATGGCCCCTTCCAGGAGCCAAAAACCTGTGCTTACACAAATATATATATATATATAAATATATAATATTCTAGTTATGAATTGAAATAAATTTGTATTAAGGAGGGAAATAC
>JAQLOL010000005.1:1220537-1231100 GCA_029783665.1 Naso thynnoides | reverse complement strand
ATAATATTCTAGTTATGAATTGAAATAAATTTGTATTAAGGAGGGAAATACAGTGTATGAGCTGCGTCATTTGGGATGACTAATAAGAGAGACAGTGACATAATGCCTATATTTTAAATCAACTTTTGTAAATATAAGCAACCATAGACTGGGAAAGTTGTGGAATGCTTAAAAACACATGCCTGAAACATTGCACAGGTGAACAGGTTCAATGGAAACAGGTGACCGTCACACGATTGTCTATACAAGTAAGAAAAACAAACACCAAAGGAGAGAAACTTACTTAGATGAATTAAAAAAAACTTCAATTTGAGTGTAAATTCTGGTTCTCCATAGACAGAAATGGTTATTGTATAATAATTTGGATCATTGTAAACATCTATTTTTACAGCTATCAGGTGTAGAGATCAGATCCATACTGTCATACTGCCTGAGTGGACACGAGATTGACTTTATTTGGGAGTTACAGTATTTACATAACCAGGCAAGTCTGTCACAATGCTGACTTAATTTTGATACTGCAAGTCAAGTCTTTAGTTTTTGCAAAAAGGGTGTGAAAATCATGACCTTCCCTTTCACAATAACTTAAAATGTCAATATTTTACAAAAAAAAAAAAGCCAACCATAGAGCCATGTTGGCACCCACAGTTAAAACTTTGGCATGACCATTTTTACAGGATTCCTGTAACTCAGTTTAGGTGAAGACCGAGTCCCAAATGTGTGTCGTTTCCCTAAATGAATGGTGAAAAGACATCTTTCAACACCTGACATTCAAATTGAGCCGACATTCAAGTTCATTAAATTGCTTCTGTTAAACTAAATGGAAGCTAAGAGTAGTTCAAGTGAATCCTAGGCATTATATTCACCATGAATTGGTGTGGTTAAGGATCTGGACCAGAGTTTTTTAGTCATTATTTAAAATGCAACAATAAAAGTCCTTCAGGATAAAATTAAATATTGCAGCTTAGCATTTCCACCGACTTTTGTGAAGTGTGTTTAACCTGATGTCCACTGCTGAGCACACTCTAGCATGACTGACACACTACAGGGGAAGAATGCAGATATGCCAAGTATTGACTTTGCAGGGGCAGAAGTTATTTTTAAGCCTAAGTGCATACCAGGGACAGCAACTGTGGCAAGCAACCATTCAGAGACAGAACAGGCCTTCAATACAGAACCTTAAGATAAACATGACTACCAAGTGAATCGATGCCCAATAATGACAAAACAATGAGTTCTTGCATAGGAATTTATTCAATTTCAGACAGCACTTTACACATTTCTCTCAAATTCCAAAGACTTTAAAAAAAACACATTTCCCTTCCAGTTGAGGTATAAATAAGGGAATGTCCAAGGTCATCTTGCACAGCAACACACTGCAGGGGGAGAGAAAATAGTTCATATGTAAATTGTGATTATGTTCACGCACTCCAACAATTAAAAGCTGTAATGCCCAAGAAACAAAAGGCCTGTTTTTAAATCACTATATACACACACAATGACATTACATCCACTGTGTGTTCATATTTCCTCTTAACTGCCTTAAGACTTCAGCTTTCTGAGTGAAAGTGAATATTAAAGCAATGCCAGACAGCCGGGCCATTTATACTGCTGAAACATGAACTGAGCCACACAGCTTTAGGCGTGTTTTATGTGTAGTCATGTAAGCACAGAAGACACTTGCTCCACCCCCACCTCCCATCTCTGCTCCTGCTTTACATAATGTTCTTGTCAGATACTGCAGTTAGCACAAAAACAGATGAAATCAGCAATAGCTGAGGGAAACAATTGACCCAGCAAGAAGAAAATGAAGTGATAACAACCTGGTGATTACCTAAACTCCTTAATTGTTAATATCTGGAGTTGGGCCTTTACATGGTTCACAGAGAGGGTGGGTGCTCATTAACACACCAGAGTGCCTCAATTCAAGATGGCCTTACCGTGTCACAATAAATTTGGCAGTGGCCTGTCTACTCAGCCGTGCCACCAGCATATGCAGTGTTCAAATTTGTCGTTTTTTTCCCGGTTTTAATGTGTGAGGTAACCAATGAACTAAAGAATAAAAAGATTAAGTAAAGATGTCACACCAAAAGCTCAATTTACAGGCATTTTGAACTGTAACTTGTATTTGAAAACAAGTTGCATCTTATTTACCAACTCAGACACCTTAGCACGTCAGGGCGAATTCATATTTCTCAGTTGGCATTTGGCCTGATCAGACCAGATTAATGTTTCAAAAGTCCAAGATCTTTCAGAAAATGTAGTAGAAAATATAAAAAGTTAACTGCTCCTGACATGTGTGTTCACTGCTGAAGTTGTTTTTGTGCGACCATTCGTCATGCTGCTGGCCCCTGTCCTCAAAAGATCATGTCAAGGTTCATATATGGCGTGACTTTCATGCTGGCACGTAATCCAGCCGCCAACACCGCAGGTGTAGTCTTGTTTGACATTACTGGTTTAATGAGAATGCATGCCAGCAGCTGGTGGTTTAGCTTGCTCAACTGCTGAATCAGTAACAGCTGAGGGGCACCAACAACCCAGCACAAGCAGGTTACACACATGCTGAAAACTAAACTAAGTTAACTACGCAAGTGTATGTGTGATGTGATACTTACCACATACAAAAGGGAGTGGTTAAATCTTGAATCCAAGCGCTCTCATGCAATCTTTATGTGCCTCAATTAGGGCTGCGCAGTTTTCCTCTCCCTTTTCAATGATGCTAAGAGGGGGGGATTAGATAAAAAAAAATTAGGCACCCATAAGTACTGACTTGCAACAACAAGGGGTTCAGTCTCCGGCTAAGCGCTTACCAAGCATCTCGAACTTTCTTCGTCTCTGGACAAGCACAGCACGGCTTCAGAGGCTTCTTCTGCTCCGCACCCTCAGCTCCAGCGGACTCCATGCCAGCAGCAGACACAGTTGACATCTTCGAGCTGAACGAGAGACATTTTGTGCATCTCAGAACACGCATGCAACTTCATGCTTTGCAGAACACAAATCACATCCCCTTCACTGACATTACAAACAACTCAGTCTACCTGACATGCAGGCAAAGCACATGTGTAAATCATTTGCAGGTGCTTGGGCATCATTCATGTCAGTCACACCTTTTTTTTTTTGAAAACAAGGTGAGGTAAAAGTGTCTGCTGAGAAATAAAGTCTTAAATGACAAATGTTCAGCCAACATGAGACTTGTAACAAAAATGGGAAAGTTAACTTGTGTCTGCTGTTCTTCCTGCATAGAGAGAATAAGGACCATAAGCAATTGAAATCACCTGTGTGAAATGCTGAGTTAACTTTCTGATGCCTCATTTGTATCTCATGCTTCAAGCTTATTTTCCTTAATCAACTTAAAGTCTCACAGCAAGTAAAAATCATTTGACTAGCATGCTAGATATTTAAGGTTTCTAGCGCCTCACTGTAAAAAGTTGCTGCTTTGTCAGATCTTAATTATTTAACTACACTGGTTGCATTGGTGTCATGCAGTGTTACGGAAGAGGACTGAGCTGATGTAACGTTTACATGATACAGTCAGCGCACTACACTGGTCACTGACAGGTATTAATTTTGAAGTTTTTGAGACTCTAAGCAACATGTAAGGGGCGGGACTGTAAAAACCCACCATGTGCTTGGCTGTGTTATGGTTAACTAGCCCGAGCTAACTGTTTAGAAACAGCCTCCACGTTATGTCACCAACAACAGTTAGCTAACTATGGCCTGACACCAATAACGTTGGTGATTAAAAACGTTCATATAAACGCCACCGTTACTTCGTCATGGCAAATAAACGACAGCATCACGTTAACCAGTTTAAACACCTGCTGACAAATGAAGCGACTCGGACACGTTACTTGACTTTACTTACTTGTATGGAGGCTGGCGGCACGCGCGGAGGATGTCTAACCTTCAAAACGATAGCAACATGGTGAAGGCATGTTCACGTGTTCCTTTTATACAAAATCACGTGATTAGCAGAGTCACCGGAGACTTCTGGGATATGTAGTATTTTGTAACAAAGGCACGACTATTAGCACGACGGCCAGAAGCATCTATGACTGAGCAGCTTGTTAAATAAATGTTTTGTGTATTGTGTGTATATTATTGTGACAGAATTTTTCAGATTCGATAAAACGGCCTTTTGCTTTCGCTTTTGTTCAGTGTAAATGTTTATATTTTACCATGACAGCAACAGTCCACTCAGCTAAAATTAAAATAGCAAACAGCCAATAAGTGAGGCTTGTTAAGCTTATTTTAACTAAAACTCTCAGGTTTTTGTTTGTTTGTGTATTTCATGGGCTGGAAGGCATTTCCCTTTAAACATGTAGGCTAATGCCAAATCAGAGAAGAAAGGAAGAGTTCTCTTTAAAAAAAAAAAAAAAGTCATATTAAGCTGTGTAAAATCCCAAAGATGGTTTTACATTGCTTTATTTGAACTCATGAAAAAATTATATTTAACAAACAAATTTTAACCAAGCACTATTAAAAAAGGAAAAATAAAAATGTAGGATTAGGTAAATTAAAAGTTAAGTTAAAATACATACAATGACAAGGTGTTATTTAGGGGGACCAACATTTGACATTATAAAATACCAGAAAACAAGCCTATTTAAAGAATATATTGAATATATATTGCAAAAAATTGAGTTAATATTATGTGAAGACAGTTTGAAAACGCAAGCAAAGATACTCAGTGTATTAACAATATCAAATTAGGCCAGGAAGATAAATAAGCAATTTTAAATATATAAAAAATAAAATCTAGACTACTGAAAAGGGTGATTTTTTATTAAAAAATATTTAAAAAGTGTAAGACTTGGTAATTAATCTAAAGCAATCACTAAGGGGCTCTTTCCAGGTCCAATATTAGACCAAAAGTAATTTACAATTTGTATATTCTATTGTTTTTTCAATTAAAATCTAAAAGGTTACCTGATTTAAACATTTTTAGAAATGTAGGCCGTGAAACATTTAGTAGCATAAACATATGATTTGAACCAGGTCCACCTCAATGCTTGTGTTCCAGTTTATCTAATGCCATCTAAAGTCACATCATGGTACTGGCTCCAGTCCACTATACTCGTCTTTGGTATCTGGTACTTTTCCAAGATAGTACCCATTATACTACTGCCTCAGTGTGGCTGGTTGTCATAGCAAAACTGCACAAAACTGTCATGAGGATTCTCTCTGACCAGTCAGTGGTCTGCAGTGTTTCATGTCACCTTTTAGTACCTGTTCAGTCTTTTTGGAACCTTGACGGAGCAGGTACCAAAAACATAGGTACCAGATACTTTTACTGCTTACTGGATACATAATGGAAAGTTGGTGAAACTTATGTAAAACTTTTTTTTCTATGTCATTCTGTTTTTTCAGAAAGTTGCCACAGTCTCTTGCAACGAATGTGGTTCATGTTCACGACTTCAGCTTCAGCAACTCATTTTTATCCCAAAAGATAGTAAAATAGGTAAAATATACATATATATTTTAAGCACAGTGATACTATCACCTGCCAGTTCGCACTGGGAGATCACATAGTCTCGGCCTCAGTAGATGGCGGCCCAGTCGTGCTGAAGGGGGCAGGCAGAGCGTGACTTTGGAGGTGAGTTTTAAAAACACAGTGTAAATTAACTGTCCGGTGTCATTGTTATAACTTCTGTCATAGTCAGCAGGGAAGCACTATAAATATAACAATGCATCATCGTTACCTCCTAATCCACAAGTGTAAAAATCAATAAAGGCTACAAAACAATTGCTAGCTTTCAGTTGTATTATATCATTTTCCAGCTGTTCCACTGCTACACAAGTAAATATGCTAAGGAATATAAAACCACTTAAATATATAAATTAATAAAAAGTGAATATATATTTTTCCAGTATTAATTAATATGCCCCTTTTTTAGGTTTATTATTTCAGGATAATCTCAAGTTCCTTTAGCTGAATTTGATGTGTTTATCTTGCTTGCAGTCCAAAACCCCATAAACTTAATCATTAATTTATCATCAAAATTTGTTTTATAGTTTTGTGAATTGACTAATCAGTCATTTAATTGTGTAAGCAATACTGTTGTGTGTTCAGGTGAAATATCAACTTCTGTGTATCAGTTAAGAACAGTCACTATTCTGAGTTACTGCTGTTTTTCACCACTTTGGCAGGCCTCATATTCTGTGCTGTGAAATATAGTTGCTGTTGGATGTAATATACAGTACAGTGGCTTGGGAATTTTGTAATATGACAATTGCTCATTTTCTGTCCTACAATACTGAAGGTATGTGTTTATTTTCACATGTCTTCTGGGTCTGCAGTGCGTCAGCACAGCAGAGCGGTGCGTAAGCAGAAGCACTGAGTCACTTCTAGTTTGAGGGCCAGCTGTGTGCTACATAAATAAGCAAGTAAGCATATTGTTCGTGTGCTCTGTGCTCTGTGATGGGCATGCACTTCTATTTCAAAAACACTTTGCTGCAGTCTTTGCTGTTGTTTGTTGTGTGGTACTGTGCAATATATACAAGTGACAATGAATTAACTTTTAATTCACTCTTGGTTTAATCTGAAGTCATTTCTTTTTTTGGTTTTCCCTGTCAAAATCTGCCCCCTGAAGGAGGAGAGGAGTAAGACATCAGTCTGCCACCTCCCCCTTAGTGTGTCCAAAGCCTGGAGCAGTGTTTTGGAAAACTGAAGAGTAAGCACTCTATCTGTCTTTCTTTGATCAGCATTTGCTGCACAGCCAATGAATATTGTCCCATGTGCTGTATTCCAAAAAACCTTGTCTTTGATTGAAACACAGGACTTGTCTCATACCAACACATAAAGCAAAGGAAGGCAGTGCCTCAGAAAAAACCAACCGAACTCTGATTGGATGACACTGAAGCGTGATCCAACAACAAACTGTGATTACAGGTGGGTTTTTTTTTAGAAACAACCTATGCAAAAGGCCCAACCCCCAAAACACGGATATATCTGTTATTTTCTTAATAGAATCTGTCAGTCTGACCTCCATACTAGGTTGCTGGATGGTTGTGATGCTGAGACCATTAAAAGGAGCCCCGTGATTCTGCTATAGTAACTAAGAAATATTGTTTAGGGGGGCCTATACAAGAGACTGCCTTTATGACAGCAGTCTATTCCAACACCTGTTCTTTCAAACTTAAACTGTGAGCTAAAAGACAGCAACCTAAACTGATTAATATACAGTTATAGGTGGGAAAAAATGTTGTCTTCTTTCTTCCATGTAACCACTGTAAACCATCTAAAGCTGAAAAAGTTCTTGAAGATTAAAAAAAAAAAACTGTAATCTAATAAAACGTCTGTTAAATTATCGGACACTTCTCATGCAACTAAGCTGCAAGGAATTCACCTTGTGCACTGACTCGACCCAGTTAATCCCTCTGATGCTGCGACACTGTGTGATGGGACATTAATTTTTTTAACCCTGACATCATGTTGGTTCAAGCTGACCATCCATCTGTCTGCCCATGCATATGTCCCCCAGTCCCTGTCCCATTCTAAAGGTATTTTAATGGTCACATACAGCGTACAGTGAGATTTGGTGTCTGCATTTATCCCATTCCTGAGGAGCAGTGGGCAGCCACAGCACGGCGCCCCGGGACCAATTCAAGATTGTGAGCCAGTACCTTGGGTCAAGTTACCGAGGTAAGATAGACCTAACTTGAATGTTTTTGATGAACATGGGGAAAATTACGTAAACCCCACACAGAAAGGCTCTGCCCTGACCAGGAATTGAACCCAAGACCTTCTGGACCCATTGACTGTGATATCTCAGGAACACCTTTTATTAGATAAAAATGTCCATGTGGACTCATGGATGATTTGGATGAATGAAATAATTACAATTTGGCAATCATAGGTCGAGGTCAGTCTGACCTCACAAAAGAACTTTCTTTTCAGTTCACATTCTAATTTTGACAGTATCTTGAAGTTGTAGCTTCTTTGCAGCAGCATCCATATTTAAAGCAGTGTCTGTTGTTATGGGAACAACTTTGTGTTTTGTCAGAATCTGCTGTGTTGGCCGAGCATTTGAGCACAATACAAGGAATTTGACTTATTTGACCATTTTATTTCTCTCAATGAACTTGCACACTAAAAACTTGATATTGGTACCAAGGAATCTGAATGTGTGGTTCCCGCTTAACTTCTTGTCCTGGGATGACAACCAGGACAGCCAGGTCAAGGTATCTTTACTGTCCCTTGCAGGGTAACTGGTTTGCTGCCACGTTAATATGAAAACTACATCAGCAACCACAACAGGACATAGTGGGCAGAGTAAATTAAGAACAGATAATACAGCATTAACTCAAAGTGCTGAAGTCAAGAATGTAGTCGTGCAAATGAGCTAACTCAGGCAGCAGTCAAAACTGTTTTCCCTTTAACAATTTAATGACAACAGTAACAGAAGAGACCCAAAATCTCTTCATTCCCATAATGGGCACCTTCAACCGACGATCTGAGGGTAGCCATTCAAACTCTGCCCTGAGGGGATGATCAAGGCACACTAGTGGGGAGCACCTGCCTCTTCAAGCTGAACTTGATTCATACTGGGGACCTTGTTGCTTACTTTGATGAGGTTACCAAGCCCGACTTTGTTGGACACAGTCAAATTACCAAACTAGGCAACAAAAACAAAAACTTGGAATCAAAAAAGACTTGAAAGCAGGTGTGCTCCCTCTCTCTGTCCACCAAAGGATCATTGTTCTTTTGGGGTTTTTTTTGTTTTTTGGGGGGTTTTTTGTATTGGACTTCAGGTCATTGTTCTTGCACCACGTGACAAAGCTCTCAGTCAGTCCTCAGTACTCTTCTGTAAAAAGATGAAGTTTTTCAGTAAAGACTGCATGTTTCTCACTGAAGATTTGTCACTGGAATCATATGTCGAGTGATAGCTTCCACTTGAAAGAATCAAACTCTTGAATACTTTTGTCAAACTCCTGCAAAGTACCACAACATAATTGAGTCTGACATGAATGTAAACTGCAACTTACCTTACCCACAGAGGCATAAAACTGCAGACTGTAACTTTGCTGCAGTTTAGTAAACACTAAGTCATCTTCTTTGTATTCAGTAATATTTACAATTTTTGTATCAGAAAAAATTCAGTGTCTCTTTTGTTTTGTTACTGATGTGAAATGTACAAACAAAACACATGGGAGCTGGCTCAGAGCTGCGAGCATATCTACAGCGTCAGGTAACACAGTTCAGTGTTTAATTACATCCCTGGTAGAGACGACCCAGGCTTAGCTGCGCACACTGCCAGATGTCTAGTGCACATGGCAAAATTGTGATCCTCCACACACACACACACACATATACACTCACATACCATTGTCCTCAGTATTAATGTGAGCTGGACCTTACCCTCATGACATGACTTGATTCATGTGGGGATGAGACACAGATACTGAATAGTTGATGAGCTGGGAGAAAAAGAAAAGAAGTGGAGGGGTAGGGTGGGGGCAGAAACACAGAGAGGCAGGCGGAGAGGGAGGGAGGGAGTGAGCAGAAAGGCGGGTATCCACTCGCCTTCCTCCACACAGCTTCAATAAGCCCTGAGGTTTGGAGCCTACATGGAAAATTACCTTGTGACCAAGAGGGGAGGTCAGGACTGGTAGAGTCAGACTCCACTTGTCCAGAGCAGAAGAAGCAGCAGCCGCAGAGAGGATGGCCTGTGCATTCAGCTGATCAGAGGAGAACGAGTCGGGCCATGGAGAAACCCAAAGGTCCCACCGTGCGATGCACCACAGCCACCTGTGGATGGAGAGCCCTGCTTCTCCCACAGCTCAACAGACAGTCTCTGTATGTGTACGGCAGCGAGATAGCCGTGGAGAAGGAGTGCATGCGGCAGCTGCAGAGCGGAGTCTTTGTCATCCATCCGTTCAGCCTCATGAGGTATTTAATATATTTGATAGATTCAGGCCAGTCCTGCACGGAGACACCAACTCCACTTTTAGTCTAACTGTTTCTTTAAAAGTTGTGTTGTTTCTCTAAGTTTTTGTGGGTGAATTTGATCATTTTGCTTTAACGATGAGTAAAGTTTTATTTATTTCTCTGCATTTTAAAGCCACATCAACTAATAGATTCATTAAAAAGTTGATTGATAAAAAATAAATTGCTTTGGTACTACTGCATTTTGATAAATTAAAAAATGTCAAATTTGTCTGGATGCAAATACTCAACAGAATTGCTTTTACCTGCAGTAAACCAAATATTTGTAGCATTTGAAATGTTACTAAAGGAAAACGAGCAAGTTGATGGCATCACTTCGAACAAGGTTTTAGGCATTTCTCAGTATTTTCTGACTATGCATTTAGTTTATTATTCAAGAAAATAATTACAGATTTATCAATAAACAACTCTATCAGGATATCTTATTAGTTTTTTTTTTACTGATTATTTAATTTGCAGCCTATCTCCATATTACTTGCATGTTGCATTAGCAGTTTGCATTATTAGCGAACAACTCAGTAATTGATTTTGTAATGACTTCTGTTGCACCTCTGAAAGCATGTTAGAAAAGTCTTCACAAATGTGAGAATTCTTTTATTACTATTATTAAATCT